>CM077232.1:10144907-10229907 GCA_039654775.1 Spinibarbus caldwelli
ATAATAATAATAATAATAATATATGTATTATAATTATAGTATGATAATAATAATAATAATAATAATAATAATAATAATAATAATAATAATAATAATAATAATATTATTAGTGTTGTTGTTGTTTTAAATGTCAATGTTTAAAACAATATTTACTTTAGTACAATAAGCAAATTTGGAACCATGTTGAGTCGCCACTTGAAGTCTGTTGTGAAAACTGGGTCCTTCAGCGAAACAATTGAGAATCACTGAAACTTTTTACCTCATGTTTATGCAGGCACAGTTTAATGGAGTTTTGGAAGAAATATAAACACTCCCACACATGCATGTAAAAACAGAGGAAGAGAGAGACCTCTTTCTCAGCTCATGGACCGCTCGAGCGTCTCCTCACTTCTCCTGCCTACGGCGAATGTCAGCACAGGTTCACATTCACAAAGGCTCGGCACACGCGGCAGTGCTGCAGTCAGGGATGTCTCACTTCCCAAAATGATGAGTGTCGTCCAGCTCTGGCAGAGCGACAACACCTCAGGAGACAGCGAGGAAGAAAAAGCAAGTGTTTGAGCTGAAAGAAGAGACTGTGATACAGACTGTGATACAGTGAGACAAGGGCAAGAGTAACAGGAAAGCATTATAGCATTTTGTTTACTATAGTGTTGGCTTGTATGTGTTTGGGACCAGTCAGTGTTTGTCAACAGAAGGTTTAACTCTGTTTTGTGGATGGTTAGCAGATATATTTTGAGGCCAACATGCCATGTCATTCTACGAGAAAGTTTAATAAGATCCTTCATCCCTTCATGCATATTTCTTAAAGATGTATATGGATTTTACATTATGTCCAGAGTTTTGATGAAAATTGCAGAAGAGAATATATACTTTGTAGGCAAATATTTCTACTGTAGCTAATAAATTCTTTTTGTAATTGTGAAATATTATTACAATTTTAGAGAACTGTTTCTATTTTAATGTATTTTTAAATATAATTTATTCCTGTGATGCAAAGCTGAATTTTCAGCAGCCATTACTCCAGTCTTCAGTGTCAGTGAAGTTTAAAGATTCTACATTTATTGTCAGAATAAACACTGCTAGAAAGCCTAGGTTGCGGTAGTTGACTCATCTGTGCAGTAGGAGGTGATGTGTTTGACCCTCATCCCCTCACAGCAGGAAAGTACTGCTGAGGTTGTGCTGGTCATGTGTTTAATAATGGCTGGGTCAGTGTTTAGTGGGGAGGCTGAAGTTCACAGGGTCCGTCCTGTTTCTGAGTGTCAGGAAGATATATGAGCTATAGTCAGGGCACATCCTCCCTTCACAGTGCACACTAATGATGCTACAAGCCCTGATGGACACCTTCATTACAGTCAGATCCATCTTTCCAGTGTTGAGGAAGCTACTTTCAAGCTATCTTGACAAAGTGCAATGACACATAAAGTAGTTCATTTACGGTCATGCTTCTCTTTTCGAGTAGTTAGCCACAATAAATGTTACACAAAGTTAGGATTCATTTATTGATGTGCAGTTCAGGTGGAACTATTTTTGGGGCTTGTTCTGTATTGTTAATTTCTGACCTCTGTTGTGCATGTAAATATTTTATTTTATTTTATTTTATTTTATTTTATTTTATTTTATTTTGTTTGTAATGTATGAGCAAGGCTTGCAGAATATTTCCTTTTTAACTTGTTTTTCCATTAAGATTCCTCCAGGATGCTTTTTTGTTTTGTTTTGTTTTTTTACCTTTTTGTCCGCATATCACCATAGCATGATCATTTAGTGGGTTTTGTGTAGTAAATATAACAAGTAGTTCAAAATTGTCTTAAATTCAAATAATTTAGTGATTTTTTTAAGTTAAAATTCTTTTATCTAACATAATAAAGTCATGTATATATAATGAAGGTACATTTTAACTGAAATATTTTGTTTGTTTGTTTGTTTGTTTTTGGTCAGGTTGAGGCAATTGGCCATGTAATTTTAATTTTATATTTTTTTTTATAAAATACTTTTTATTGGCTTTATATTTTGTTACTTTTTCCTTTTTTTTTTTTGCTGTTTTATGAATTGTTTAGTGTTGAATTGTATAACTGAAAATGTATAATTCCATTCCAGGTCATTCCTTTGTGACAACTAACCCTATTTATGATGAAATTATTGCAACAATTTTCTTTTGGCACAATATGTTCAATAGTTGTTATTTTATTTTATTTTATTTTATTTTATTTTATTTTATTTTATTTTATTTTATTTTATTTTTTAAAGAAATAAGTACTTTTGTTCAGGAAGGATGCATTAATTCAGTAAAAAATTCTGAAAAATGTATCATGGTTTCCACAAAAATATTAAACAGTATGTCAGTTTTTAACATTGATAAATAAAATTGTTTAAGAAATGTTTCTTACACACCAAATCAGCATATTAAAATGATATCTGAAGGATCATGTGACACTGAAGACTGGAGTAATGGCTGCTAAAAATTATACATTACATGTTAAAATATATTCAAAATATATTCCATACAGTTATCTCAAATTGTAGTAATAGTTCACAAAATTACTGTTTTTAATATATTTTTGATCAAATAAATGGAGCCTTGGTGAGTATAATACACAAACATTCAAAAACATTTAAAAATATTATTGACACCAAACTTTTGAACAGTAGTGTACTTGTCTATACCGAGAAATATTTAAAAGTGTGACAACTAGCCCCAGTCTCTCCTCATGTGCAGACAGGAAGGTGACTTTCAACAGAGTGCAGGTATGTTGTGAAGGTGACAAGCTCCTCTGTGTGCCGGGAACTTCCTCCGTATTAACTGAGATGTCTTACACCCACCACAGCAGAGCGCACAACCTGACAAGCTCTCCGCGTCTCTCATATACACTTTCCAATCCTGGAGAAAGAAGAAGCAGACAGATAAAGAGAGTCAAAGAGAAAGAGAGAGAAACGAGATAAAGACGAGGAGAAGCATTGGTTTCTTATCTCAACAGAACACCGGTCATTGAATAAAGAGCATGAGAGGAAAAGCAGCAAGGGAGTCACAATAGTCTGTCCGGGCCACACTTAAACTAGCCGTCTCGTGGTCCTATCTCCCTCCGTTCTCCATGGCGGGAAGGTGAATCCGGGACCAGGTCACACTCACACGCTAAATGAAATCAATTTACACAAAAGCAGCACTCACTCCGGGCTCTCAGTATGGGTCGTGTCAGGCTCACCGTGCCTACAATGGCTGAACATACTTTATTAACCGCTGCTTCCTGATAACAAAGCCATCTGGAATTAAATGGAGATTTCCCACCATCCACACACTCCCCGCTTAAAGGAGCTCATTCGCAATATGAGACGCCTTTTAGTGGCTTCTCTGGAGCGCTGTTAGGGAAGCAACTCATAATCATGTCCAGACTGAATCTACAGTCTATTTCAACATTGCTTCTGTCTTTAGTCCAAATCTAAGTCAAGTGTCTTTGGTTTTCTTTTCTTTGATTGCCAAGAAAGGGATGTTCACATAAAAATAAACCCACCGAGCAATTGATTAGCACCAGTATTTTTGAAATTTTATTTATTTTATTTTATTTTATTTTATTTTGCAGTTGGTTGCTGGGGTTGATATATTATATTATATTATATTATATTATATTATATTATATTATATTATATTATATTATATTATATTATATTATATTATATCATGATATATTATCATTTGAAAGTTTGGAAAAATAGTAATATTGGGAAATATTATTACAATTTAAAATAACTATTTTCTGTTTTTATGATATTTTAAAAAAAATAATAATAATAACTTCCTTTATGTAAACCAAATCCCTGGTATCTGGGAAGCTGTCAGTGGTCTGTGACCTAAAATCATTTCATTTAGCTTCATTTTTGTTGAATACATTGTGGCAATAGATGAAATAGCAGTTTGTAGAGGCCATTTGCTTGGCTTGTTATTACTGTAATGACTTTAAACTAAAGGACATGAAACCAAACGTGTTTAAGCACCACATAATGTATGACTGCATAATAATGCAAGAAACAGAGTAACAGCAAATGCACAGAAGAGAATTTATCTAAACTGTGTGCCAACATTAAGAATAAATACCAGTCTCAGACTCCAGTGTTTTTTTATCTCTGCTGTGTACTGCAGATTCAGACTGAACATAAACACACTTTTTTCTGAGTAAGAAAGTGTGCTGTGTTTAGTCAGGTAAGTGTTATCCATCGATCATGTTTGTAATGGAAGCAAGTAAGTGGGTCAGAACCTGGTGCAGTGGCATTACCTCTGTCAGTGCTCATTCCCTCTCACCTGCTGTCTTCCACAGCTGGAATTTGTAATTTTTCTTGGTGGATATGCTCAATTGTGGTCTATAGTTTTAAGATGGAACAGCATTTACAACCAATTTTGCCTCCATAATGTGGCATATTTCAAAATTATTCCATTGGCTGAACAAAATTTTTTTATTTATTTATTTTTTTTTTTTTCAGTTTAATAGTCAGTGCCTGATCTGAAATTCTACAGTAACCCTTGATGGTTAATCATGAAAATATTTGATGTCAGATCACTCAGATGTCAAATATTTGATTTTCAGTTAGCATCCTTTCAACCTTCTAAATTAACATTTTATCATTTGTTCTCTATGGTTTTTAAGGAATTGGCCTACTAATTTGACAAAATATCCCAATGTGTTACCTCGCATAGAAATATCAGAATACTAAATTGTATGTTAAATGTTAAAACAGATATAATAAAACTTTTTTTATTATTACTTTATTATTAGTAATATAATTATTGTATTATTATTAATATATATTACTAAATCACTGATTATGTTTAGTTGTCAAAAAGTATTATTATTATTATTATTATTATTATTATTATTATTATTATTATTATTATTATATTTTAGATGTAATTACATATATATTAAAATATAATAATAATAATAATAAAATATGTCGATGTTAATATAATATATTATCTATATATATATATATATATATATATAATATATATATATATTTGTGTATATTTTCAATCATACTGTTTAATTATTACTGTTTTTATTATATTATATTATATTATATTATATTATATTATATTATATTATATTATATTATATTATATATTATGCACTGATAGTGTCAAACACTTCTAATCAGGCATTACAAACTGATTTTTTGAGGGGATTGAATCTATTGAGGAACCTTGGAGGCGAACCATGGAGGGTGAAGGTCAGGTTCACTCTTAAGATGCTAATGCTTCAATTGAAAAGGAAGGTCATTTCAGAGGTAGATAAATATTACATTTTGATGAACGACTTCCAATTTGCACAGATGAATCATGCACAGCAAGACCATAAACATGTTTTAAAAATCTAAAAAAGATCAATCCGGGTTAATGTTGACTTGTGTTTTCAAATCAGTATTAAAACTAATAATCTCTCAGAACAAATTGTTTTCAGGCTCCAAAGAGAACAGAAGGGAAAAAACAATTCTGTGTTTGAGCTTGTGAAACAAGAAGAATGTCCTCTGCCGGGGATTTTACTGGTTTTATAGCAGTCAAGACAAAGCTAGCTGTGGAAAGGAGACCCTGAGGACTGAGTTTCAGAGGAAGGACAGAATGGGTAAACAATGGAAATGAAGACTAATACCTGCAGAAAGAGTGCTGAACAGATGCGACACGCTCTGACGCATGATAGGACTGCCTGAGCGGCGTGTCCGCACCAGACCGGCTCTCTGCAGAGAGGGTGACAGTCAGACAGGTGCGTGTATCTGCGTGTGACAACGAGAGACGGCTGGGAATCCATCTTGTTTTAAGCCAGTCTAGCTAGGCCACAGCCACGGCACTCCTCTGTTTCTATTAGAGCGGGGGTCCTTGAGCACGATGGGCTGGTCTTTGTGCTGGTTGACTTTAATTATGATTGGGCCTGCGCTTGTCCCTCTGACCTTGTTTTGAGGCAGAGGAAACAAATCACAGCGAGGTAACATGAGCAAAAGGGTCTGTTTTTTAACCAAGGACTAACCTGCCTTTAAGAGATGTTCATTAGAGAGATTAAAATGTCATTTATTCTGCTTAAACTACGGTGCGACGTAGCCTCAGCGTAATCAGTTTAGTAAACGAATGGCTGTGTGCGGCGTCCGGTCTGTTTACCGGCCCCCTCCCTGTCTTACACTTTCACACAATAACTAGTGGCTGTTTAAATAAGAACTCATTAGAATTACATAGCCATTTAGCTAAGTGACATTGGGTGTAATTGTACCATCCATCAATTGCTGTGTGTAATAACACACTTGGAAGAGCTGAATGTTGATTAGCCACTGGCCAATTTCTCGTGTAGTTGAAAATAATGACTGAGAAAAAGGCCATGGGGCAAGGTGAAATCGCCCTCTGAGGAGCCGGTCACACTTGCTGACCTGTGTGGGCCAAATTAACTTATTTTAAAACCAATGAAGATGTTGTCATTACTCCCGTGTGAGGCCCAAGCCACTCGTAACTTGTCTTCTGTTGAGCGTTTTGCTCATAAATAAAGCAGTGGGTTTAGTTGTCACACAGGGTTGTATTATATATCGAAGTATTATCCAAGAAACAGGTTTGAATCATATAACATGCACTTTGAATTATATAAAATCATACAATTTATTAATTACAATATTCATTGGCCAAAACAATGGCCAACAATTTTTCAAAATAATTTTATTATTTTTTAATAACTTTATAGTTCATAGTATTTAAAAATTTGTTATATTTAATAAATTGTATATATTTTTAATTTAATTTTTTTATATATTTTTTTTAATTAATAGGAATAAATATATTATAGGCTTAAACTGTGAAATAATAAATCAACCAGTAAAAATGTAATGTATGTAATATAATATATATATAATTTTGTGTTAAATAGTAAAACATATACAATAAAAAAAACTACAGTTTGCAAAGTATATTTTATAATAATAATAATAATAATAATAGTAATTTTTTATCATTATATTATATTTTTCATTATATAATGATAATTAATTGGGAAATTATTATTTTTTTAATTAATCAATCAATTAATTAATTAATTTTTTGATTAGAGACGTGATATATATATATATATATATATATATATATATATATATATATATATATATATATATATATATATACATAATATGTGTGTGTGTGTGTGTGTGTGTGTGTGTGTATATATATATATATATATATATATATATATATATATATATATATATATATATGTATATATATATATATATATATATATATATATATATATATATATATATATATATATATATATATTTATATATGTTTGTTTGGTTGCTTGGTTTGGTTTTTTGTTTATTTATTTATTAATTTTTTTACTATTAATGGTTAATGGCAACCCAATTCAGTGTGATGCTATTGGGACATGTTGTTACAAAAGGTCATTTTTAGCCTTTTTTTTTTTTTTTTTGACAGCCAAGACTTCAGGTTATTGGCCTGTACAGAAATTGACTTTCAAACAAAAATCTACCTTGTGAAATATTCACTGGAGTGTGACAGCTAACCCCAGTCTCCCTTACATCTCTCCCTGTACCCTGATTAACTTTTTCCCCCTCATTTCAATGCTTATCTTTTCCATTTCCTGTCTTTTTATCGTTTCCTCATTTATTGCTCCTCGTTCTTAACTTGCCCTTCTCTCTTTCCTTTGTAATTTCCCTCATTCTGTCTGTTTCTGTCCTGAGGCGTTAGCATGTGCAGTGTTTGCCTGTGAGGGTGCCTCCTGTGTGTTGTTGCAGCTTAATAAGGACAACAACAGCGCCACACATTCCCCTCTCTCCTGTTGCCCTTTCTCTCTCTGCAGAGAAGACCATCTGAAATCCAATTGCTGGGCTATAATTATGGCTTTAACTAGGGACTAGTGCAGCCATTAATCAAGTTCACCAAAAAGCACAAGCTCTGCCGTTTCTCCCACTCCTCATCTCTGAGCGTGTGTGGGCTAAAAATCACACAGAAATAGTGCTGTGGTCCTACCTGCTCCAATCTCTTCATTGATAATCCCTCCCCCTGGAATGTCTGTCTGTTCCTCCTACAAAGCTATCGTATGGCTTCAGAAGACTTGGAATATAGCACAGAAGTCGTATAGACCACTTTCACACTGCTTAATCTGGGTTCCCACAGGCTTTGACCAAAGAATTCACATGATTTTTCTTTTACACTCATTTGTGATTACTGAATTGCTGGACCTTTTTTATCATGGTGATTCTACTTGCAAAAAGGTTTTTTTTTTTTTTTGCAGTAAAAATGTAACTACAAAAATGTATATATACAACATACACATTTCTCTGACTTTGACTTTCAAGATGATTCAAGTTTTTACCATGATTTTTAGGTTTTTCTTGAAGGCTTTGAGCTATTCCTTGAAAAATTTATTCTACTGGGTAGATTTGCATTTCTTAAAGGAAATGGCTGTTCTTGCAATGCATCGTGTTATAGAGCCTGATTATAATTCACTACGCAAATATTATTAAAATATCATCACTGGGAGGTCTCAAATCTGAACGTAATTTTCTTAAAATTACTCTTGACATCTTAATGTTAATTTTTGCTGTTTGTTTGTTTATTCACTCATTCACTCATGCATGAATTTTTATAATTTAATTTACTTTAGCATTTAAAATTTTACTTATGTCTGTCTGTCAATGTTTTTGTGAAATGATCTAGTTTGAATGGATAAACATCTACTTATTTGTACTGTATATCATTGCACAATGTATTTTTAAACTTTGTTTATTTTACACTTTATTATTCATTTAATTTGCCATGAAATTAAAACTTGTCTTTGGCACAGGCGTTAAAAAATGTTTGTTCCATTTTTTTTATTCCATTGCCAAAAACAATTCTATGGCAAATTGACAACCTGATCTCATGACGAAAACGTACCTCTGAGAACTTTTTCACAAGACACAAAATACGTACAGCCATGTACATTTTGTGACACATTCGATGTGAAATGTCCACTGGGTGGCGCTAAAAGTGTGTTCATTTTTTTCCCCCCCGGAACAGATGAACGTACATACAGTATGTTTTGTGCAACGTTGGTTTTGTAGGTGTCACCACAGTTCTGACTTGAAATGTCCGCTGAGTGGCGTTATAAGTCTAATGCTCCGTGACGTTTTAAAATAACGTACCATCTGCACTACATATAAACTTTCCCGATAGTATGAACAAAAGTGTATGTGACGTAAAAACGCAAGCATGCCGTTTTAGTTTGTTTTTTGATCTTTCATCTCTTTCATTGTGTCAATGTTTTAGACAGGATTCCTACCTAAGGATTCCGCATCTTAAGTCCAATTCCATGCCTGCTGAGCTACCAAGCAAGCTTGTTGCATCTAGAAAGCGAAACATATGGAGCTGAAAACGATTACAACTGCTCGCTGTTTTACCGCCTCTAGTATTCATTTCTTTTGGAAACTGTAGCGATATATAGGCCTACTTATTGGTACATATTTCACATCTTGCGAAAAAGTTCCCAGAGGTACGTTTTCATCATGAGACCAGTTAGCAAATTGAATAAAGTGTGAACTCTAGTGTGTAGTGCACCGAGAGCCAAAATGATCTCCGAAATACGTTTGAATGGAGATGTTGGCAATGAATTAATTGCAGAAAAGTGTAGAGGAAGAACAAAAAGACATATGAGGGATTTCAGTGCAATAATCACCTTGTAAGCTCTGTAATTAAGTGAGGAAATACTATCTGCGTTTCTCACACTGTAGTTGGCCCAAGTGCCGAGGACACTCGCTAACCTCACTTTGATTTGTGGGAGCAGGAGGCATTGGCACGGCACCTGGGCTAATAAACGGGGTTATAATTGAGATGGAACGAGCCGCAGATATATTCAGCTCTGCGCCGCTCAAGTAACACGCCACCCCACTGGCTTAAAGAGTTCAATACGAGAGCCATCGCCTTTCATTGCAAAATTTTAAAACAAAGGCTACTTCACGGGGAGGGGAAGGGGAGATTAAGACGCATTTCTGGCTTCTTCCCTTAAATAGAGGCGACAGACTAATTTAATTGCTCATCAGCTAATGATGCTGTTTTAAAGCACTAATATCCCTCACTCTGACAGCAAGGCCGATAAGAGTGCCGACGGAACCAATGAGGGGACAGCGGCACACGAAGAAAGAAAACGAGAGGGAAAAAGAGAAATAGGGAGCGAAAGAGAGAACGGTTGTGTAATTACAGCCCTTTACTGTGAAATTAAAGCATTGTCACAGAGCGTGCCAGCTCCTCCCCGCTTAGTCTTAGGACTTCATCTTCCCCTCATAAATACAGTCAGAGCTGGGTAATTATAGACGTTTTGTATAGTTTCAGGCACGAATAGCAATGAAAGGCAAATTGCTCGTTCTCTTTTTTCTTTTGTTCATAAGTAGTCAAATTCAAATAATAAAAAAAAACGAGCGAGCGGGAAAGTGAAGTGGCTGTGTGAGTAATGTGCGTTTGAAAAGCCAGTTATTTCCAGAGCCGCCTGTAAATCTGGATGCAGCCGGACGGAGTTCTGACAGCATTGCAACCTTTGGAAAATTTGATGATAATGCCTCAGACCTCTGAATGGATGCGGGCCTGAATTTATTGCCTGGCCGAGAGAGCTTTTCTCAGGAAAGCTCATAAATTCACCTGTAGGGATAGTGAGCACACTGTTTAAAGAGAGCGATTGGCTGTGCCGAAACGTGCCGTGTGACACCATCACAAAACCAAATGCATGTACGTTTCCTGCCTAGACCAGGGTGAATTTTCTCATTAGGGCTGGTTAATACTGCTTATGCTAAAAAAAAAAATAAAATAAATAAATAATTAAAAAAAAATACATTTGGTGTATAAACAATTTTCACTCAGAAATTACTCGTCAATTTCACAAAAAGTTAAAAAGAAACAGCAAGTAACATTAAATTAAACGTGAAATTTTGAAGCAGAAAAAAGTCAAGTATTGTTTTATTCGAAAAAACATATATATTTTTTTTAATAGTCCAGTTAGTAATATAGAGTCGCCCCCCAAAATATGAATTGATTCATATTTTGAAACCTAACAAACTTCATTGTGTGAAACCTAAGCAAACTTCAATGGCTTGATTGAAAAGTGCACTGAAAAGTGCACATGCTTTTGTTAGATTTATTTAAAATAAAAGCCACTTGTTTAGATATTTTGATATATAATGCAAACCCATGCATACATTTTTATTTGCAGCTTAAGTTCAAATAATTTTTAGGGCTATTTTAAAAGGGTAGACACGCATTCATGGCAGCCCTGGATCGTTTACGTCATTGTAAATATGTCACAGTGAATAAAAGAAGCTTGCTTTTAGCTTCCTTTTGTTACTAATAGATTGTGGTACCTGATAAACCCCGTTCCCTCTGTTTGAACCCAAGAAATCGGTTGTGTTTTAGCAAAATGCTTTTAGTTACTGAATCCATGACAGAGGCAAGAAAAATCAATGCAGAGAGCTATAGAGACTTTGTGTCTATCCAGGTGCTCTGATCAATAAAGAGGCCACATTAACCCTCTGTAAGGTGAACACGGGCTCATTGAATTAAAGACTGTTTGCGTAAAAAAAAAAAAGCACAACCCTCTCTGTGTAAAGGAGCATTCATCCTGACAGCGATGAAATCACTGCAGGCCATTTTCATGACCCCATTCATGCCCCCATGTACTAATATGTTCCCCTGAGAAAGTAAATAAGTATTAAGTTAATTAGTAAATAATATTAAGTAAATAAGGTATAAGATACTGAGAGTGTACAATGAAAAGCTTCAGTTAATTTATTATATCGATGTTGTCTGTCTCTGACAGCTAGAGAGAACAGAGAGAAAAACTCTCAGCAGCTTCTGCCTCTTGGTTTTATTAAACAAAACCTATCAGCATACTAGCTAATATCACTATTGCATCTATTAAACAGAACTATTCTCTGCAGGCATCAGGATAACAACCCTGCAGCGTGAACGGTGAAGCTAAAAACTGGGCTCGCCAATAGCTCAGCGTGATTTGACACCCTATCTGAAAACACCACAGCAGTGGTAATGATTGGCTGAGAAAAAGACACAGCAGAGGTTAGGCTAATTAGCTTTCAGATCATCAACCATCCACACAGGCAACATCCCTCCCTTTGAGTACTTTAAAAAGCCGGTCAATTCGCAAACCAACAATTCTCAACTAATATTCTTAATGCAGTGCAGCAAGGCCGGTAGGTGTTAGTTCTTGGCTATTTCCAGTTAGCATTAGCTAGTGTGCTGCAACACCACATAGTTTGGTTTTTAGTTTATGTCTGATGTTGTAATGTTAAAAATAGGGGATTAGTCCTGTTGCAAAGCGTATTCGTTTTCATTATTTCTTATATGGCATTGAAAACATGCAATCCAGATCGCTGTGTTTAAGCTTTGGGTAGCGAGTTCAGAAGTCAAGCGTCTCAAGAAACAGTACATGAGCTAAAGTGGGTTACGTCCCATCTGTGTTTATAGTAATGGGGACAACTGAGTTGCAGGTGATACTGGGACAGATAGTTTTGACCTCAGATTCATTACTGTCTTATCTCCCATTAGTGGTAGCTGTTAAAAAAAGACTGACATACTGCAGAGGACCTCAATGGCTTACTGCTGGAATTTAGTTATAGAAAAGAAAGTCACAAATGATATTTCTTCAATATCTCAGTTGTTTCGTATTATTATTAAGTTATTATTTATAAGACAAAAAATATTAGATTTTTACCATTTAGATCCAATTCATTGCTCTATACTCTGACTGTATGGCTACTGTTGTGTCTCTCTTAATTTCTTCTAAGGAATTTTAGAAGAAGCATTTGAGACAAAGCTGATATGTACATGAAACATAACAGAGAATTCCATTAAGTCTAGCAGTATAAAATTAGCAAATTTTGATTTATTTTTAGTCCTAGTCTTTTGCCATTTAGTTTTAGTCACATGGAAATCACTAAACTCCAGCTTACTTGTTTGTCGGTGTTTTCAGATCATCGTCAGCGCTTCCGTAATGAAGAGCGAGCATGTCCGCATGGTTGCAAGATTGCAAAAATTAAGCAGAAAACTGGGCAGAAAATGTATCCTTTTAACGGGAAGCTCTGATTTGCGGATTTGAGCTCTTGATATCTGGCAATTGCACACGTGAAGCAGTCCTCAATGATATTTTTTCGAAGAAAATAAAAAGAGATTTTGGTATAGTTTTATTTTTTAAAATACATTTTAGTCTTGTCTTTTATCATCAACTATATTGCATGTTGATATAGTCACAGTTATGGTGTATTACCCTTATTGTCATCTCGTCATCATCTCGTTTTAGTCATGGGGGGAAAAAAGCTTGTCAATGAACATTTTTTGTCATAGTTTTCGTTAATGAAATTAACACTATACCTTGTATACCCCTAAAGGTGCATACTGGTACCTTAAAGGTACAAATTAGTAGCTTTTGAAAGGGTACAGCCCTAGTGACAGCTTTTGTATCTGTTCCTGAGGGTGTTGAGTCGATTATGTAAAAATGGCTGCAAATATAAAGAAAGCAGTAAAGACATCTCTTAATGGCTAATATGTGATCAGCTTCTAAGTGGGACTAAAAGGAAAGCTTATTCCTCTCCAATTTAGTCTAATAAGACATACCATTTCATCCTCATAACACAGATCTATGACAAACAGCTAAAATTAGTTTGTATGACTAAATGAGCAATACTCTCTCGGCTAAATGAAATCGCTGTGTAATTCAGTAACACCAACTCGTTCCAGAGAGACTATTAGATTTACAACCCTAAAGCACGTTCATCATAACTTTTCTTCATGATATTCACAGGTCACGTAAATAATTTAAAACACTCTTATCATTTTGTAATTATTTTGGATTAATATGACAAGGCTGTGCATTCACAGGGCACGTTTCTCTCATTTCTATGCCGCCCGAAGGGGTTAAACTAATGAACAATGACTTCATTTAGCGTTTTAATTTCGATGCAGCAGATCTTATGCATATTCATGTTTTTGAAAATAAGCAATTAACCTGATGTTGTTGTTGATATCAGGGGAAAAGTCATTCAAAACCAATCAGAAGTAACGGGTTTTCTGAGAAGTTTCACTCAGGTGCATTTCGCATTAGGCCGTCTCTCGTGAGATGCCCAACAAAACCTTCCAGTGACTGAAAATAAGCTAGTGAATAACAAACTTATCTCTGCCTTTATAGAAGCTTTAAATGGCCAGAAAACCATAAACAAGCTTTTTGTGACTCTAAATGACTGTGAATGAAGCTGTTTGAAAGGCACATTGTTTTCATTGTGATCTCCGTCTTCAGTCATCAGAGACGACTCTCAAGGACTACTTGACTTTGTCTTTTGTAACAAACATACAGGTTAAAATGTTAAACAGAAAAGGGAGAGAGTAAAATAATGGAGACAGAAAGGGATAACAAATAGTAAACACTTTAAGATTTATTTTATTATTTTTAAATAATATACAAAGTAATTTTATTTATATGTTGAAATGTTTATAGTATCATTAAAATGTGTATGTATACAATAAAAATAAAATATATTTTTTTTACATTTTGTGTAAAATATAAAATAGAATATGTAAAATTGTACATAGATATAACATATATATTATATTTTATCTAATAAAATAAATGTAAAATATAGAAAAAATACATGTTAAAAATACATGTTAAAATGATAAACAGAAAAGTGAAATGAAAAAAAAATTAGAATATGTAAAATTATTTATAAATTATTTATAGATGTAAAAAATGTAATGATAAATAATAAAAAATGTATTAATATTTAAAAACATATTAAAATAAAAATGTATTATTTAATACAAGACAATATAATAAATGTACATGCAGTATATTAAAAAAAAATAATAATATATATATATATATATATATATATATATATATATATATATATATATATATAATATTATTATTATTATTATTATTATTATTATTACATCATGAACAGAACTCTCTGTGGTGGACACCATGAGCTGGTGTGATTACCACTACTGGATGAAGATGTGCAGCGAGAACCGCAGCTCTAATTGAATAATTGCCATTCACCCAAACGATCCCAGCGCGGATCCTCTTCTCATCAAAAGTGTGCAATATTAACCATGACACAGGCAGAACCGGACGGTAATTAATGCACCAAATCAATTACAAATCACTCCATTTGGAGAATTCCTGCAGGAGAGCCCCTCATTATCAGGGTACTGATGGAGTCCCGCTCCCAGGAGGAGAGACACTGCTCTTCTTTAGCTCACTCCCGACGCTGTTAGATTTACACCATTCAAGGAGATGTTTGGAGTGCCAAAGTCACAGATTTGTACAGACTGTTCCTCTCTTCTTCTCAATCATCTGTCCTGAAATCCCAGAGATAGAGAAAAAATAAATATGTATGTATGTGTATGTATATGTACGTATGTATATGTATATGTATATGTATGTATTTACATGTGCAAATTACTCCCATTTATAGGCTATATTCTGTGTGAGGAAAAATATAACAATTTAAAAATTAGCTAATTGGTTTTTTCATATTTTAGATTTTTAGAATATTATCTGGAAATATTTACTAATTAAGAACTAATTAAATGTTTAGTAATTAAGTTGACATCTTAGTGTCAACTTAAGAGTAATATTAAGTAATGCCTGAAGATAATTATTTTTAATTTAATTCAGATTTATTTGTAAAATGCTTTTCACAACAAATATCATTCCAAAGCAGCTTTAAACTCATTTAATAAATATTTTAATAATAAAAAACAAGGTTAATGCTCTATCGTGTTGGAAAAACCCTCTACACCATACCCAACCCTGAACCCAATAGTGTTAACGAATGCAAAGGTGATATAAAACCGAATTTGCTATCATGATGGCTAAGTATTTTTCCAGAAACAAAGTGCAAAATAGCTAAAAGTAAGTGAAATCTTAAACGTTTGAGGGTTGCAATGCCAATAGAAGATGACCAGAGCTTTTTCACAGAGCAGCAGAATCTTGATCCTTCTCATGTCTGGAAAATCTTCTTTTCAACTCCCGTAACAACCCAGGCGAGGAGACCTTTAAAACTCAAGGAGAGCGAACGTTCTTAAATCGTGATTTAACATCTGCTTTCGAGACAGAAAGTCTGATCTGCCACCTGCCAGGGCAAAGCTCATACATCATTGTCTGCTGCCGATGATGTCATTTCCTAGATTCAGCGGCCGTAAAGTTGAAAATTCTTCTGCCTCTGAAGACACACAGGGTTCGGCTGCAGTGCAGGGCACATTTTGACATTCTATACACACTGAGCCAAACCTCAAAGTTTAAGGTTAATGCATCAGAAGCAAAGCTGATCATTTCCTGGCAGTTTCTAGACGACATCTTTTTCCATAGAGTGACCTTTCTTCAATGTAAATATATGGATGATTTTTATTTTTTATTTTAAACCAAGAAGCAAAAATAATGAGGTTCACTGAGTCTGTGAGAAATCTACCAAGCGTTTGAAACGGCTGCACAGGAGGTACATCTAGAACTGGGCCCTGTAATAGAGGAAATCCTTGTGGTGGCAGATCAAATAAAAATATGAAGGTTTGTCCCGAGCACTCCGATTCTTGTCAGCATCACATATTTAACATCTTAGTGTGCAGAGGACAAGATAAAAAGGAATCGGACACAGACAGACTCTATGTCATCTGAATCAAAGAGAAAATGCTTTTGAAGACAAAATGGAGTAGATGTATTCACTTTGACTCAGGGGATACTGTATGAGGATAGATACTGTCTGGAGTGGGGAAAATTCTGTTTAAAGGAATAGTTTACCCACCTCTTTACCAACAAATCTGAATGATGATTTATGTTGCCAAGCTCCAAAGAGGAAAAACAATCCACAATCCACATAAAAGTAAAAAAGTCCATGACTACACCATTGTTCAGATGTTTGGGTCAGATGTAAGATTTAGTTTAGCAGCTTTACAGAAAATTAAAGTTTCTACATTATATTTAGTACTAGCTTATTTATTTGAAATAAATTAATACTCATATACAGCAAGGATGCATTAAATTGTTAAAAGAAACACTTTAAAGAAACAAATGTGTGTAGTGAATTTTGCTTTTGCCAACCTAGGGAGGTGGAATAGTGTAGTGATGGGTACTCACGTCACAGGTGACGTTATGATTTTTGGATCACGTGTCACTTAAGGTGTGGTTAGGAATACATCACATAAGAAAGACTGGTGGGATACCTAACTTGTAGAACCTTACTGCATTATCAACACAAGGAAGACACGAGTGTAATAAAATAAATTTTATTAACAAAAGATAGACAAGAGTAATCAACAACTACTAAATGAATACCATGAATGAAAAAGGAATAAAGTGCATAAGATGCATAAAATGCAAGTGATTATGTTGGATGTTGCTATGTCAGAGCTACGTTATCTGGAAAGATAAACTGTCACTACTCTGAAACAAGTAAGGTGAAGAACCTTATTATGCATCAAACAAATACCTGAAAGATTATTTGTTATCAACTACAATCAGCTATATAACATCTAATGTCAATTAAAAAAATCATATACTGATAATACACAACAATGCCAAGGTCTCTGGAAGAGGTTTGGATAGGTGATAGTTACGTTCTATGTGGTTGAGTGAGCAGTCCGGTTGCGGTGACTTCATCCACTGGTTGTGCTGGTAACAATGCAGTGGGGAAAGGAGCAGAGATCCGTTTCAACAGCCTTGAACACGAAGCGCTGGAGGATGCTGATCTCCTGAAGCACCAAAGGGTCCTAAAATCTGGAACTCGCAGATGTGACCCTGAAGTAGGTGCAGAAGGTCCTTAGCCTGGAACACGCAAGCAAAGGTACCTTGGAGTGAAGGTTTGCTCATCGGAGCTTAACCTTGTTGCAAATGTCTGTGTGTCTTCTGCCTCTCTGGGCTAGAGACCCAGAATTTGGTCGATCCGCTTTGTCTCTCTAGGATGGAGACTCAGGACGTGCTGGATCTGTTGTTGTCTCGCTGGACGAAGACTCTGAATGAAGTGTGAACGTAGATTATCTCTTTCCTCGCAGACTGGAGGCTCAGAACGTGGTCATATCTGTTGCTGCCTCAAAGCTGGAGACTCAGGAACTGTGTATCAGTTAATGTCTCACCCTTGCAGGCCGGAGACTCAGATCTGGTGTATCTGTTACTGTCCCTTCCCTTACGGGCTGGAGACTCAGAATGGATGTCTGTTACTGTCCCTTCTCTTACGGGCCGGAGACTCAGAACGGATGTCTGTTACTGTCCCTTCCCTTACGGGCTGGAGACTCAGAATGGATGTCTGTTACTGTCCCTTCTCTTACGGGCCGGAGACTCAGAACGGATGTCTGTTACTGTCCCTTCCCTTACGGGCCGGAGACTCAGAACGGATGTCTGTTACTATCCCTTCCCTTACGGGCCGGAAACTCAGAACGGATGTCAGTTACTGTCCCTTCCCTTACGGGCCGGAGACTCAGAACGGATGTCTGTTACTATCCCTTCCCTTACGGGCCGGAGACTCAGAACGGATGTCAGTTACTGTCCCTTCCCTTACGGGCCGGAGACTCAGAACGGATGTCTGTTACTATCCCTTCCCTTACGGGCCGGAAACTCAGAACGGATGTCTGTTACTGTCCCTTCCCTTACGGGCCGGAGACTCAGAACGGATGTCTGTTACTGTCCCTTCCCTTACGGGCCGGAGACTCAGAACTAGTTTATCTGTTAACGTCTTTCTCTTTCGGGACTCAGACTCAGAACGGAGGTGTGTCTTTTGGAAAGGTACCTTTATCTCTTCCCGATGAGGAGGAGATTGCAATCTGGCGCTTCTCCATTTCCAGGCTGTGATTGGCTTTTTCCATCAGGGTGGGGGGACACAGTGTGGCCCACCCTTCTTTCCTCCTGTGGAACTTATTTGCATAGTCCAAACACACATTTAGAAAAGTGTCACTAAAGTTTTACCAACGCATCATTCACTTACCAAACCACAACCAGAATACCTTTGGCAATGTTACGAACACATTAAGTCCAAACATGACGGAAGAAGATTGAACGGTCATGCATGCATTCATTTGTCCATTAACAGCTGAGTTTGTGTAAGATGTTGCACTACACATCGCTGTCACTGAGAATACTTATTTCTCTGAGTAAGTATAAGATGTGTGTTGTAGTTTGCATCAGTTTAAGGTTTGAGAACATAGTTATGAATGGATTTGGATGTAACTCTGTGATCTCTCTCTTTGTTTCACCCACTGCTGCTGTGTCCAGAGGTCCTAAGGAATTTTTATGGCGGTCACAGGCCAAAACCTGAGGAATCAGTTTGTTGGTGGGTGAAGGGCAGAAACTGCATTTTGACCAATGGGAAGTCCTATCCTTCCCGGGCTTTGTACCAAAGGTCTTCTTCTTGCCCTCTAAGAAGTGTCTGGCTGTTGTCCTAGCATCTTTATCTGATGGCGTTGGACAGTTTGCTAATGTTAGTCCACCAAGATCCAATCAAAATGTAGCAAACCTTTGTCCAATATTGTGGTCAGAGAGGGGCCCCGCCATAAACTGGACCCTGGAATGTGCTGTCCACTACATGTGGTAGTAAAAACAATGTTACAAATTACAATGTTACAAAATTCTATTTTAAATAAATGCTGTTCTTTTGGACTTTAGTCATCAAAGAATTCTGAGAAAAGCACCATTGTTTCCAATATTATTATTCATATTAATAATTCAGTATTAAAATTTTTCAGTATTAAAATTTTTCTTTCCAGATTGATCATGTTTCTTGAGCACCAAATCAGCATATTAGAATGATTTCTGAAGAGTCATGTGACATTGAAGACGGTAGTAATAATTCTTACAATATTTCACAATATAATTGTTTTTATTGTATTTCTAATCAAATAAATCCAACCTTGGTGCCTACAAGAGACATTTTATGGTATTGTATATTGTATATTTAAATCTTGAAGCATTTTAATAACTAGAGGAATGAATCGAAATTTAAGTAGTTGTTTTTCACTAATAATTACTTGCTTTAAAATCTGTTGATATCATTGACACCACATGACTAATAATTGTGCCATGACAGGTTAAAAAACATGAACATTGTGCACCTTTTATGATGCATTTTTGGAGCTTAGAAGTATAAATCACCATCCGCTTTTATTTATGATTGGACATTCTGCCTAACGTCTCGTTTTGTGTTTCATGGTAGGAAAAAAATAATAATACAGGGCTGGAACAGCGTTGTTGGTGAGTAAAGGATGAAAACAGATTTTATTTCTGGCTGAACTATTCCTTTATTGAGAGGTTTCAGTGGCAGATGCGAACAAATGTTGAGGGAAAAGAGCAAAGGGAAGTGATCTGTATCATGGGTAGAGTCATCAGGAGGGAGATGGCTATCGCTCTTAATTACTGTTGAGCCCAATCAAGACCATAGGAACTCAAGCATGGTTCATTGTGGGGTGCTGAAGTGAGAGCTTTTATTAAGTGCAGATAAAATAAATAGATGAATGATTATATTAAGACATCTGAGGAAACACTCTGTTTTCATGAGATAGCAGCGAATCACAATAAATCGACACACACACACACACACACACACACACACACACACGTCTCTAGAGAGAGGATGAGAGTGCCGTATTTAGTGTCATAGCAGTTCTGCTGTTGTGATCTTTAGTCCGCAGGGAAAAGGTGGAAAGTGGAAGAAACAGGATAAAAGACAGACTTCCTGCAGAGTGACAGGTTTTCTTTCTCTCGCAGTAATCAAGGCTCTTAACACACAATCCCAGCCAGCCTCTATCTTAGAATGTGGCATCCCTGTAAGAGCACCCACACTTTCCGACCCCCTCGAAGTGTGAGATGAAAGAGTTTGTATGATCCGAAGGGACCACCCACTCAATCAGAACCACCTCCTGTAATGAGCTTCACACCTGTGACTGGACCCGCATACACAGATGTTTGGAGCTGCTCTTCAAGACAGTGCTTCCCATTAAACTGATTATTAACAGTTGTGATAGATAGACAGAAATAGACTGGGTCGTTCTAGGTCATTGGGTCATGTTTTTGATTCTCTTAAAAGAAACAGCTCGTACTTGTTTGTGAATTGTAGTAAGCTGGGTGATCCTGGGATGCGTTTCCCAAAAGCAACTGTGGTTGCAAGTTCCGTCGTTACCAATAAAGTTCAGTGGAACTTACGACTATAGTTGGCTAACAATGCTTTTGGAAAACGCACCCCTGTATGTTTTTAATTCACTTAGAAGAACCGACTCATAAAAATCATCAAGAATCGAAGTAGACTGGATTGCTCTGTGGTGCATTTCCCAAAACCATCGTTAGCTAACTATAATCAGTAGTTACATTGAACTCTATTGGTAATGACGGAACTTGTGACCATAGTTGCTTTTGGTAAATTCACCCCTATATGTTTTTGATGTAATTAAAAGAACTGGCACATAAAAAATAAAATAATAGGCTCATAAAAGTAATCAAACTAGATTTGGTCATGCTGCATGTTTTTGATTTACTTAAGAACCAACTCATAAGTGTCATTTGTTCTTGAATTGGACTACACTGGTTGCAGCCTTGTTTTTGCGTGCATCCCGCAAGTACAACTCTTGCCATCATTTTGCAGTAGAGGGTTACATTCAGTAGAGATAGCAAACTCGCATTCACATGCATGGGACTCTGTTTAACGGTAAAATGGGCAATATTTAGTAGAGCAATATTTAAATGACAGTTAAAAAGCAGGACAATTGACAACAATACACACCCTGTTCCTAAAGTAGTCTATTTATTTAACAATTGATCTTGTCATTTTAAGAATGGATTGTTCTGCTTCCTTTTACATTTACGTAATGGTTTCTGTGTTTAATAACACTTTGAAAGCGTAACAAAAATGGAAACTGCATTATATATTTTAAATATTTATTTATTTATTTATTTACATAATGTATTGTACATCTGGAAAAGCTTGTTCTGTATCCCAAAACCAGCGTCAGTGAGCACACAGATGGAGCACTCCTGTGCCAGACATGTTTCCCAAACATATTTCAGGCAGTGAAATATCAAGATATCATGATGGAGCATCAACACTCCGCTGAGCCAGATGGTTTGAAAAAGCATGTTTGCTAAAACAAAGCCCAAAGCTCCATTAATGATCGGTGACATCACTGTAGCGGTGGGCGGCTGTCTGCTCCTGTGGCGTCTACTCTGTGTGAGATAGCGGTACGTAGCAGCAGTACCAAAGAACAGGAAGATTCTCTATAGGAACTGTTTACGGTGCTGTCAGCTCTTAGCGACAGCTCACTCCACCTTCAAAACATGTCATCTGACTCTCTCTTCTCTAAAATGACAGGTTGATCCCTCTGGAGGTGCAGCTATTATAGCATGGATATGGTGTT
Organism: Spinibarbus caldwelli; assembly: GCA_039654775.1. Classification (NCBI taxonomy): domain Eukaryota; kingdom Metazoa; phylum Chordata; class Actinopteri; order Cypriniformes; family Cyprinidae; genus Spinibarbus; species Spinibarbus caldwelli. The sequence goes on from CM077232.1 coordinate 10,167,310, forward strand.
TTACAACAAACGCGGTTGTTTCCGATACTGTGTAATCATCTGTAGAAGATATGAGAAATATCATTTCTTTTTTGCCTTTCAGTGATATTGCATTTACCATTGCCATATGCACAAATAATGCATATCACCTGAGCTTATTTCTTCTTGCACATGATAGACTTCTAACTTTATGCCAGTAATCATAAAGTTTATTGTTCCTGCATAATTTTTTCAGTGGTGCAGGCACATTTTAGGTCATATATGCACTATAAGTTTCATATAAGTTTCTTATGCTCACCAAGGCTTGATTTATTTGATCAAAAAATCTAATAAAACAGTAATATTGTGAAATATTATTACAATTTAAAATAACTGTTTTCTAATTGAATATATTTTAAAAAGGTAATTTGTGTGAATTTTCAGCGGCCATTACTCCAGTCTTCAGTGTCACATGATGCTTCAGAAATCATTTTAATATGCTGAGTTGTTGCTTAAGAAACTTTTTTTTTGTTTGTTTTTTAATTTTGAAAACAGTTGTGTGGCTTAATATGTTGTGGAGATTATTACACTTTTTTTCAGGAGTCTGATGAATATAAAGTTCAGAACAGCATTTATTTGAAATAGAAATAGACTTTTGGTCAATTTAATGATTCCTTGCTGAATAAAAGTATTATTTATTTATTTATTTAAGTATTATTTATTTCATTCAAAAAAAAACTTTTAACGGTAGTGTATTTATTTATTACGTGGCTCACTGTATTTTTTTGTTGTTGTTGTTGTTTTTTATTTTGATCAAGTGTGGCATTCTGCAGTCAAATACATTTTTAATGTCCACTAAACTCTTCATTTGGCCATTTTTATGTGTAAGTGATTTCTAACATGGTTGTGCTTGTTTAATGTGTTTCTTGTGTTACTCTAGTCTCTTCTTTAATTGAATCACTTTCACTCAAATCAATATTGTCTCGTGTTTAATCATATGTTTCTCCCCATGGTTGGCCTTTAAAGATTTGGATCACTTGTTTGTGACTTCAGGGTGTGTATGAGTTATCAGAGTAAATATGAAGAGACAATGTTTTATTATTTTTTACCGTCTTCTGTTGTCTTACAGTAAGGCACTTGCAATATGTGGGCTTCGCAAATATAAACAGTATTTGTATGTTTATCTCAGAATGTAGCTGTACAAGCAGCAAGGTAATATTCCAAAATGTTGCAATCTATTTCTTTAACATGCAGTATGAAATTACAGCGAACAGCTCTCTGTCTGTCATCTCTGCGCCTGAGTTTCAAATATTTGCTGTCACAGAATGTTTTGTGGTAATCAACATATCCTGCAGGCTTTGCTTATCAACGAGCCTGACATGAGTCTGTTGCACTGTCTAAACCAATGAGAATCAAGCTGAGCACTGCGCTGCACCTTTCATTCACAATTCCTCTCACAGTGGAAGCCTGGCGTCTCCGTCAGTCCACACAGATTAGACAGATGACACGCTGTATGTTCTCTGGTGACAGGAATATCCATACAGATGTTTTATTAGAGAAGTTAATTGGTTTAATGTAGCTCAAAATTGTGTTTACATTTATCATTCTTATTCATAAAATAGCATCTTTGTGAAAAAATAAAAAATAAAAGGGACTGTAGTTCCTTTAGTTGTACTTTTGTTTAGTTTGTTGAAGAGAGAGTCCTTCTTGTTTGGTTGAAGGGTGAGATGAAACACATCAGAAGCATCTTTGTGAGATCAAAATATCGACACAAGTATTATTTATTTCAAGTGTCACTATTTGAAGTGAACATAAGGGAGAGAAATAAAGGATAAATGGAGCTGGCGTGGAGAGGGTTCAGGACTACATAACTCTGGAACATGATAGATCTAACAATAAGAGTATTTGGGATGTTAATCAGGGAATTCTAGTTCAGATTCAAATTCTAATTACCAAGTGTTTTTTAAATTTATTTATTTATTTATTTATTTTTTTTTTATATCACACTGTATATTTATCAGAATAGCAGTTGCGGGTGTGAAATGTTAACAGACTAAATGTGATTATAAACATTCAGCACTTGTATTATATGTATATATGTGTGTGTATATGTATGTATGTATGTATGTATTTTTTTCTTCTTCTCAAAATTCTGCCTAATAAAATTGTGTAGTGCAAATAGAAAAATATATACTCATTATAAAAATTATTAATTCTAATAAAAATGTATGGTAACACTTTATTTTAGGGTCTCTTAACTAGTTGTTTATTAGCATGCATATTACTAGAATATTAGCCATTTATTAGTAGTAATTAAGTACATATTAATGCCTTATTCTACATGACCTTATTCTACATCCCTAATCCTACCCAATACCTAAACTTAACAACTACCTTAATAACTATTAATAAGCAACAAATTAGGAATTTATTGAAGGAAAAGTCTTAGTTAATAGTGAATAAGTGTTCCCTATTCTAAAGTGTTACCCAATTTATTTCCTTATACCTGCCTAGAAATCATGTAATTATGTTTTTAATCATGTTTTTTAAGATTAGATTACATTACATTACATTGTCATATTATTTGAAATCATTGTCTTTTTGAGGGCCTCCGACTAATGGGCCCGGCCCCCTGGTTGAGAGCCACTGCACTATAGTATAACATGGATCACTTGAACATTGAAATACATTTATGAATGTAGTAGGCTACTTGCCATGAATAGGGTATAAATTAGGGCCAAAAGTAGATGTTTGATGTGTTAAAAATCGATTTACCTTTTATTGTTGGTTCATTGTGTTAATAATTATAGTTTAACAAGCATTTCTTACATACATACAGTACATACAGTATATACATACATACATACATACATACATACATAAATCTTTTGCTTTTAATGCCTTTAAAAATGTATCAGGATGCCAGCTTGTCCCGTTTTCATAGCAAGTGCCACCTGGATGTTGAGTCAAAGAACTTTGCTAACGAATAATGACTTCTAACTCTGCTAATAAGCAATTACAATAACAGTTCTTAATAGTTCTTAAAAGAACCATTTTTTTCTTGGTGTGAAGAACTTGTTTAGTAAACTTTTTAGTAGAATGTTTTTCATATAAGGAATCTTTTGTGCAATGGAAAGGTTTCATAAATGTTCATGAATGATTTTTTCAAGGAATCATGAATCCCTTTATTTTAAGAGAGATAATCATTGAAACTGGCCGTATTTCCAGAATCAACAGACTTCAGAAAAAAACAAAAAAAGACTTTAATGCCTTTAAAGAAGTATCAGGACAGCAACTTGTACCACATTCATAGAAAGTGCCACCTGGATGTTGAGTTAAAGGACTTTGCTAATGAATAATGACTTCCAACTCTGCTAATAAGTAATTATAATAATCAGAATGAGTATTTGCATAATGATAAATATGTACTCATTATAAAACTCATATAGAAATGTAGCGGAGAGATGCTGTGCTTGTATTTTCTATGGGTAGGATTCATTAGCATAAGGACACGCAGTGATCCAAACCCCGGAACCTCTATGTATGTCTCCGCCCACCCTTCCAAAAGACACAACAAGATCTATATGTATGCAAATGAGCACTAATTAGCATAATGGTATATACAGGGGCATGGTGTTGCTATATGTTTACACTCCCTCTTTTATATCTCTTTCAATCTCTCTTTGTCTGGTATGTCCTCCTCCTCGCTTGTTTTCAGCCACTCTTGTCTTCTCTGAACTGGAACAGGTGGAGTATTAATTATGCATTAAAATATACAGAGGACCAACTATGATCCACTCGACTGCAGCCCTGCCGCTCGCCTCATCCTCGTCTCTCTGTCCATCCCAGCTCTGCTTCTCTCTTCATTCCACTCTTGTTTGAAGATTGCAGGAGTTTATTTCCACACTGAGCACGTTTCAGGGAGTGAAAAGGGGGTTTTGTTTTTGCGGCACACTTCCTTTACCCCGACACTCTACCGCTGAGAAAAAACAGAAGCCCTGGAAATCTAGTGAATCTCTCCATATCTCTTTCTTTTACTTTGTTCACTGCTGTTTTCTCTGACTGCTTTTGAATGAAAGGCCCAGGGTGAATTCACTAAACAACTGTGACTTTTTTGCGCACCGTGTTTTACCACAATCAAGTGTCTCATTCACTATTTCTTCATGCTCTTAAAAACAAAGGTGCCAAAAGGGGGTTTTCACAGTAATTCCATAGAAGGACTATTTTAGGTTCCCCAAAGAACTCAAAAAAGAACCCTTTTTTTCTAAGTGTGAAGAACTTTTTACAAATTTTAAAGAAACTTTTGTGCAATGGAAAGGTACCATGAATGTTAAAGTTTCTTCATGGAACCATAAATGCCTTTATTTGATGGAGATAAACATTATAAGTGGCCGTATTTTCAGAATCAACCAACATGTAATTTGAATGACAATATAACATAGACTCACATCAGATGATCTGGTCTGTGTTCCTGTATCTTGAAATAACTTTCTAGTCCATATAACAGTATCTTCACCAGCACTTATTGTCTTTTAAAGCTCAGATGCCCTTCTCTTGTAAGTATCATGATAGCTTGAAGTGGACCACTGTCATCAGAACCTCCAAACCCAACATCAGGGCTCCCATATCTCCCGCTCTCTCCTCACACCTCATAGAAGAGTATGAGCTGTATTTATAGATTGCCTTTATCGAGACGGTTTGCATTAAATTCATCAAAAGAGACAGTAAATACATTTAGAATTTACAAAAATATTCTATTTCAAATAAATGGTTAATATCTGTTCAGCAACTTCAATGTATCATCAATCTATCATGTTTTCAAAAAATATTACGCAGCACATCTGTTTTCAACACAACTGTTATCAACATAGATAATAGTAAGAAATGTTTCTTAAGTACCAAATCATCATATCAGAATGATTTCTAAAGGATCATGTGATGCTGGAGACTGTAGTAATGACTACTGAAAATACAGAGAGATTTATCATCAATAAAAAACATTAAAAACATATTGACATAGTATAAATAGTTATTTTTAAACTGTAGTAATATTTCACATTATTATTGTTTTTACTGTATTTGTAATTTTATGTATACCAGCCTTGGTTTACAATGAGAAAGTTCTTTCAAAAACATTAATATTATAAAAAATGTCTGATTTTTCTAACTATTTATTTTTTTGTAACGAAAAAAAGGCAAGGGTTTGTCTGAAAAATAAAGATGAACAGTTTGGACTACAGATCTAATCCTGAATTGCAATCATACACATTTAAACTACTTTTTTAGACATGTGTTTACCAAAAAAGTAAAAAAAAAAAAAAAAAAACTTTATCTTTGAATTTTAAAATCAGAGCTGTAAGTGTACATTGCATCCAAAGTTTTAGGGTTTGTTTTTCACTCTGTAGAGGATTGATCGCCTCGAGTGCAACACAAAAAGATTCTTACTCCAAATGCAACATAAACAAAAATGTTCAAATGTCTAATCTTACAAATGAACACAGACGTCCCAAACAAAGGCCACCCTTTTGTTATAGTTAGAGTTGCTCTTGACACCAGAGCGCTAACTGTGCCTTCACACTAGAGGTGAAGGTACCTAGATGTTAAAACAGAATGAGGCATGGCTTTGTGTGTCCACTGATCTCTGTAGCTGCTCAGGTTGGATGTGTTATGTTTAACAACAGGTGGAAAGAGCTCCTCATTGATGCCACGTCATTAGCTATAAACTGCACTTGTAATCACAACAAGGTGTTTACCTTTATTTATGTGCTTCATTACTGAGCAAACAGCAAGAAGAAAGAGGGCCCCATCCTTTCCTTCTCCTCCGCTCTCTTCTCCACTCTGTAATGTATCGATCCACTGGTTTGAAAATAGCAAATTAGTTTGAGAAAGAGGAATTAAATGGTGCTGGAAAGTGAATCCGGGAAGCCGAATAGGCTGTGTGGAAAAGCTCTGCAAAGTAATCTTTTAATTAAATTAGGAGAAGTACAACAAAGATGTTGCTGTTTTTTTCTCCACCCTCTACTTTCCCTCTCTCTTTCATGTCTTTTAGACAGCAGCAGGTTCCAGAGGTTGCTAGGTAACTGGGATGGGTTTAGTTCCTGGTGGCCAGGGGTGAGGGGGTTGTTGGCAGGATGCGGCGAGCGCATTGGCTTTTTGTTGGCCGTAAGGAGAGGAAGAGGAAATGGAGGGACCACGGCAAGGTCAAAGGCTTGGCTAGTATTCGTGCTTTCATCCAAATTCAGATGCCATGATGGGATCAGAGTATGTGAGTGGAGTGGAGCGACAGCATTTTTTTTCATTTTCTGTTCCTTGCTCACTGTTCACCACTTAGACAAATTTGCTCAGAATTCTTTCTTTTTCTATGGGATGCATAATTTTATGGGTACCAAACTGGCTATTGATATTAGACAATATTAAAATTGCTGCACCTAGATGATCCTTGTTTACGATCCTTGTCTGCCAACGACCTTCACAATCCAAATTTTTAACTTTTTACAGATTTTCTCTCACTTTCATTCTGATTGTTAAAAGCCTATTAAAGGCTGTGTTCACACAGAACAAGTTTTTGCATTCACTGCACTGCTTTTCCTTTGTGTTTCTAAGTAAACATGCTCTAGGAAGTGTTTGAGCATTGCACTCACATCTCTCATCTTTTACCAGCATCTTTTCAAGGCACTCAAGTTAAAAGAAGTTCAATTTAGAAAAAAAAAAAAAAATCTCTAGACCTTGCTTTTTTCATTCCACTTCTCCTGTGGCTCCCATTTTTAAACACAAAAACATGGTCCCAACGAACACAATATTTTTTTTCCATATCTTAAAATATTGATATTTATCACACTATTCATATACCATTAATAGGGATAGAAATGCTTTTTCACAAGTTTGTTAGACCTTGAAAATGAATGTTAACATGACTTATTTGTTCACCATTAAACTTCACAGAGTAAGTTAATTTAGGGCCCCGTGAAATCCTTTTGTTGTTGTTGTTGTTGTTGTTGTTGTTGTTCTGGATTCTTTGTTTTATGATTTACTACAAATTTAGGTAACACTTAAGTATAGGTACCAATTCTCACTATTAACTAGTTGCTTATTAGTATGCCTATTATTAACATTTTGGCTGTTTATTCGTACTTATAAAGCACATATTCTGCGACCATATTCTACATCCCTAATCCTACCCAATACCTAAACTGAACAACTACCCAACTAAATATTAATAAGCAGCAAATCAGGAGTTCATTGAGGCAAAAGTCGTAGTTAATAGTTAATAGCGAGAATTGAACCTTAAAATAAAGTTTGACCCAGATTTATAATAAAAAATGGTGTCTAGTGAAATGAATTAATAAAACTTTAACAATTTAATCAGTCTTTTGGGGGGGGGGGATGATATGGAAAAATATCTTGGTTGTGTGCTATTCCTTAACTATTATAATATTATTATAACTTTGAGAAGTACATTTAATATATTTCTGTCATAATTTCTTCAAGTAAACCAAACTATGATTTTAGCGGTTTGTTGTGAAGATGTTTCAGTTTGTATTTGATGGTAGTTTTTCTCAAAGTAAATGGTGTAAAGCTCATTAAGCGACTCTTATAACAGCTCTGGAGATGAAGTTCATGTGTTCATGTCCTCATATATTGAGATGGCAGATGCTGAAAACATTGCAAGCATCATGTGTGCTTGAGTATGTGTGTAGTAGTAACGCATGCAGACTTATTAACGACATGACGTATTAGGAGTTAATAAAATGTCCAGAGCTTCTCATCATTATTAACATTAATATTTTTGCAAGAACATACAATTGCAATATGGCCTGTTAATGTGTTACACTCTTGATGAAGCAGTATCAGAGTTATAGAAAAAAAAATAAGTGTTCTCTTCTCCAGTCCACGCTGTGTTTGTATACCGAAGTAACAATGATTCTGCATACAGCTGCGTAGATGCTATTTCTAGCTGGTCTGCTCTGTGTACCTTCTCTTCTGAAGTCCTGTAACCCCACTTGACACAATCCTCGCAGTGCACATCAGTGATACCCCACGTACACGCACAGGAAGTGCTTCCTGCAATGTCCCCACAGCTATTAGAACAGTTCATTAGCTCAGATAAATGACTGAGGCTCTGACTGGCCTTCTAGTGCCGCTGCTAAAAAGAGCTCACGTCTCTGCCCATTAGCCGGACATGGCGGACGATGACAGCGGCAGGACCGGCCTTGTCACACTGCATGGGTCCCGAGATGAAGCTCACGCTAACTGACGGCTGTCAGTGAGAGCACTCCTCGATGTTAGCGCTTCCTCAGGGCTAATTCTGCCCCCCAACACACACACACACACACACACACACATTCAGTGTCATCATTCACAGCAGGAGGTGCTCTGTCAGAATGAATGAAGCTGTGTCTGCCTTAATGACAGGCGCAGAGACGGCACCAGTATGTCACGGCGAGGGACTCATGGATGTGGTTGGATGGATTTGAGTCATCCCCATGATCATTATCTGTCTAGTAGAGGGTAGAGAGAGAGACGGTAAAAAAAGAACAAGGCCGAGAGAGAGAAAAGACCCTCTGGCTCATTGTGTCCTACTGCTGCCCAGACTGCTGCCCACTCCCAACATTTCAGCTAATGACTGCATGATGAGCCAAGAGGCCTGAGGGGACTCTACATGTGACGTTACATCACGACCACTTTAGATTTCACCTGTGTTATTGAGACACCAACACATTTCCGCAGAATTCCATGGGAAGGGGTTCTTTTTAACAAGAAGTAGTTTGACAAGATAATTGGCCCTGACCAGCTACCTAAACCAATAACCATATTGTCAGACAAACAATTATTCTTCTGGATTGCAAGTTTTATTTACAAAAATTATTGCAAATATACAATAAAGCCTAGCCTAAAGCCCAAAGTATACTTTGGTTTTGCATTTACGCAAGGGTCTGCGTACAGTGCATGTGACGCAAATTTTGTCACCAGAATAGTATGCGCGTACTGTACGTGCACCATCCGATTTTTGTAACCGTATACAAATTTTTTGTAACCGTATACAAATACAGGTCGCACATGCGCATTGACTTGGTTTTGCGCTATTCAGTTGTTCCACAAGGTGGCAACACTGGCTTGGGGCATTGTTTGACAGTAGAAAATGAAAATAAAGAGACGGAACAACAGCAGCAAAATAGCGGAGACTGCATCAACAACAGACGCCGCATTAACGAGCACTTGTGTGAGAAGGTTTAAACTTTAGTTTAAAAGAGTGCAAAGACATCAGTCATAACTTCAGAAGTAAAATAGAGCAGACACTGGACAAAGATGAAGCTTTCTAGAGCGCATGTGTTGACTGCTTGTGTTCGTATACACCTCAAATGGACTATACTTTTTGAAAGGCTGTGTGTATGACTGTGTAAAAACTAATGTATACTTCGTAATGTAATGTAGGCTATACTTAGTAAAGTAATGTATACTTGGTTGAGCCATTAGACAACTAAACAGTCGAAACGTAGCTATCTTTTTAAAATAATTAATTTAAATTTTTAGTTATCTAGAATACACACAGAGAGATTTTATTTCTATATGTTAAAAGAAAATTTTATTTCATTTTATATATAATAAATATTATGATTTTGCTTTAATTTCATGAAGCACATTTTTGTGATAATTTTATATTACAGATTTTGGGCCAGATTTACTAAACAGGACAAATTAGCATTAAAGCACAATTCCATAGAAGTGCCGATTGGAGGGGAAAATTCTGTGTGTGATTTACTGACAATGTGCACATAAAAGAACACAGACAATTTAAGACATACTTTTTTGGGTGTTAAATAATAGCACAAATTCCAGTAATTTGACAAGCGTTAGTAAATCACGTTGCGTGATTCATTTTAATACTCTCCTCCCATAAATTTTGCGTCTGAAAGGGAAACTCCTACAAATGCATATTCAATAGGCAGGTGCAAAAATAACTGTGTCCACGCCTTTTCAGTGCTAATTCTTCACTGCTCGTCTTTAGTAAATCCTGACAGTACTATTTTAACGTCAAAAGACAGTTTGCGTTGGCGCAAGCTGTTAGTAAATCTGGACCTTGGTCTCACTTTTGATGGTAATGTTGTTTTGCTGTTTAAAAAAAAAAAAAAAGAAAAAGTTATTGTTTTCCTCCTTAAAAAAAAAAAAAAAAAAAATTGTAAAAATGTAGTTGTCCCCATAATCACTTTGCCCTCTCTCCTTTTTTTTTTTTTTTTTTTTTTTTTTTTTTTAATTTTAAACATAATATTTTATGTTGCTTTCTTTCTAACTGTTAAATGCTTATAAATAATGTGTTTAACAAGTAGTGCAATTGCATTATGGGCCCTTATGATTTTAAGTAATAGAACAAAAATACAGACTGTCTTCCCAACCTCACATTATTCTCATACTCTCATGCACTTAAAACATACAGCATTGCTTGAGAAAAACCTATTTGGTTTTTCTAAATCAATATTTATTTCCATCTTAATCTCTCTTTTTTAATTTTGTTCATTTATTTCCAGCAGCTTTAGTTGATTCTTATTTGTTAATATTATGTTAATGTTCGTTGATTAATATTTATGTTTTATTCTGTTTTGCAGTCCATTCGTGAGGTGACCGGCTATGTGCTTGTGGCGCTGAATCAGTTTGAGTATCTGCCCCTGGAGAATCTGCGCATCATCCGCGGCACCAGACTGTATGAAGACCGCTACGCCCTGGCTATCTTCCTCAACTACCGCAGAGATGGCAATTTCGGTCTCCGTCAGCTTGGCCTTAAGAACCTCACAGGTACAAGTCCACAGGTCACATGATCTGTTTTCATTTTATTCCTCAGTCCATGTGTTGCTCATCTTTGTGAATGTACTTTATTGTGCAAAAAATGACATGGCTTTGATCATCACATCTTTGTTAAAGATGGTTTGTCATTTGCTTTGATATCCACTTTAATGCATCGATCCCTTCTGAAATCACTCATCACGGCATCAATAACTGCTGAGAACGCTTGTCTGTCATATACAAGCACACAAGAGTAAATTTCACTGGCCGAGGCCTTTGTGAAGTTGGTGAGCGCTCTCCGATCTCTCTCGCAGGAAAGATAGGGGGAGTATTCATGAACATGGATATCATACTAAACTTATTTCTCACAACTTCCATCAGAAATGCCTTAGCTGGTGTTTGAGCTGGTGGATGGATGAGGGACAACACTGGCAGTGAAATACAGCTAAATATCTGCACCTGGAATTGGATCCATAAAACTCAGTGAGAGGTTTGGTGGGGAACGCTGGAGCTTGACCAGCTTGATGATGGCACTGCTCTCATATGAACCAAGTCTTTATTATAGCTTAGATCTATCAGTTTTGCAGGAGCAGTAAAGGCTGAAAGAGCAGAGAGGCTACACTGGATACTCTTTACTTAGTACAGTAAAGTCTGCTGTAGCACAGTAAAGTTTTCTTTCTTTACTTTCTTTAGGCCATATTTGTAAAATATTTCAAGAATATGTCAGTGTCAATTGCTTTAAGACTACTCTAGAAGTATGACTTTCCCAAAAATGTAATCAAAATTTTGACAGTTACAACATTTTTCTATGTACAAATAATCTCTAAATTCTGTAAATAATGTATACACTACTGATTGGGGTTGTTCAAATATTTAAAATGTTATTTATTTATTTATTTATTTATTTTTTGTAATAAAAAAAAATGTAATACTGTGATACTTTTTGTTCAGGATTTTTTAATGAATAGGATGTTCAAAAGAACAGTATTTATTTATTAATATATTTTCCAAGAAAAATCGTACTGACTCCAAATATTTGAAAAATTTTTCATTTTTAATTAAAATGTCAAACTCACAAAAGCTGCTTAAAACCAGTAATATTGTAAAACATTTTTAGTTTAAATTTTAATATTTCTAAATTTTACTCCAGTCTTCAGATATAATTCTAATATTCTGATTTGTTACTCAAAAAATATTTCTTACTTTAAATGTTGAAAACTGTTGTGCTACAACCCATTTTATTTTGTATTCTTTGATGAATACACTTCAAAAGAACAGCATTTATTTGATATAAATATATATATATTTCAAAAAGAAAAATCCTCATGATTTTTATATGTTCTTTTTTTCTCTATGTTTTTATATGTGTTACAGTGGCATATAGTAGAAAAATCAATTACTATAATTAACCAAGCAGTGTGTGTCAATAAAACTGAACAAATATCCATTACTTTGATTTACACTGAGTTGATAGCACTGATATCATACAGCATGCAATTAAGCAGCAGCAGTAACCTGCAACAGGCCCAATCTTAATCCGATTTTAATCAAATTAATCTTAGTTATAACTATACATTTTTTTATTGCCTGTGGTTCACATGAAGTAAGGACTTTGTTATTGTTATGAATTTTGGGCAGCATTGAGTTTTTGGACAAGTTTGTGCGCCTCTCAACCTCAGAGTTTCAGCTGGGCTAAGCCCTGGAAGCCTGAGCTCAGAGTTTCAGTCAGGCTCGGACCTGGATCCCTGAGCTTTCAATATATACCATCTGAGCTTGAGCATCTACCTTCTTGCATTTTTTGGGTACATCGTGGTAAGACATCATGCCTCCCAAACAAACTAAAACTTCACCTCCTGAGGATGACTCATTGGTTACAATGAGTACACTTACTCAGGTAATGGAACAGCAGAGAGAGTTTTACCGAGAGATGCTTCATCAACAACAGGACAACTTCAAGCGTTTTGTCCGGCTGATAGTGGATGGAACAAACAAAAGACTGGATGGAGTGATCAGAGATATTCAAGATGTTAAGGCCAGTCTGGAATTCACACAGAATAAAGTGGATGGATTGATGACTGGATACAAGGATGCTGAGGTAAAGATAAGGCAGTTTGAAAAGGATGTTATCAAATCAAAGGAGGAATCGGACGGATTCCTTGTCAAACTGGATTATGTTGAAAATCAGACGAGGAGGACAAATATTTTTGTGGATGGGATCACTGATGAAAAAGACGAAAACTGGATGAAAACTGAGGTAAACGTTCGGGAAATTCTCTCAAGTAAATTGGGACTAGATGACTCAGAAATGGAAACTGAACGAGCTCAGAGGATTGGACAGTATCAAGAGGGGGGTAAGCCCAGAAAAATTGTTGTTAAACTTTTACGTTTTAAAGACAAACAGTCTATCATGTCTTCAGTCAAGAAGCTAAAGAGTACAAATATTTTTATTAATGAAGACTTTTCTGAGGCTCTTCAGTTGACAAGAAAGGAATTACTGCCTAAATTAAGAGCTGCACGTGATAGAGGAGAAAGAGCCGTCCTGAAATATAACAAGTTAGTCATCTTGCCCAGAATTGGAAATATTCGAACATACATGATTTTGTAACTATTATCCTTACAATTTACTCATTGTTACTGTTTTGTTATGATGCAGGACAATTCTATATCATCTCTTTTATCGATGTTTGTCAAAGAAAGTAAGGATTTTTGCACATTTAAATATGTAGCCTAAGGAATAAAACTCATGAGGTGGCGAGGATATGTAATTCAGATAAAATTCAAGTTTTAGCACTATCTGAGACACATCTAGATTCAACTATGAGTATTCTTGAGCTCATGATTAATGGTTATAAATTGTATAGGAAAGATTGGGGATAAATATGGAGGTGGAGTAGCTTTTTATATTAAGGAACATTTTGGAGTTATTTTAAGGAAAGACCTGAAGTCATATGGGTTGAGATTTCTGTTCCACATTGCAAACCAATTTTAGTTGGTTGTTGTTATCGGCCTCCTAGTGCAAATGTGCAGTATTTGAACATCTTATGTGAAAATATGGATAGGGTAACGAAAGAAAATAAAGACATATTTTTACTTGGTGATTTCAATATTGACTGGCTTTCAAAAAACTGCTCATTAACAAAAAAGTTAAGATCAATGGCTGACGTTTGTAATCTTACACAGTTGATTACTCAACCAACAAGAATTAGTACGAAGGTTAACAATGTTAGTACTTCTAGCTGCATTGACCTCATAATTACCAACACTCAGGAATTGTGTTCTAAGGCAGTATCAGTCGCAGTTGGCTGTAGTGATCATAATTTGATTGCAATAACCAAAAAGACAAAAATTCCCAAATCAGAAACTAGGATTGTATTATCCAGGTCATATAAAAGATACAACAAATATTTGTTCATTAATGAAGTTCAGAGTGTGCAATGGACTGAAGTATGTCAAGAAACATATGTCAACGTAGCTCTTAACACCTTTATGGATATAATAAATAAGTTAATTGATAAATATGCTCCAGAAAAAGATCAGTAAAAGCAAAAAATGCACCTTGTCTCAATGATGATCTGAGGTCATTAATGCTTGCATCGTAAGTTAAGAAACAAGGTTACAAAATTAAATTATATCAAAAAGAGGGACTATTATAAGAACAAAATAAGATGTGCAGCTAGTGACAGTAAGAACTTGTGGAAAACATTAAATGAAATAATGTGTAGAAAGACAAATTATTTTAAAGGGTGTGTGGAAAATGAGGAACAGTTTATCATTAAACCCTTAGATATAGCTAATTATTTTAACACTTTCTTTATTAGTAAAGTGAATAATTTACGATCTAACATGTATAGTAATGACTCACGATTAGTGTGTAATCCTGTTGTTAAAATGATGAAAGATAAAATATGTTGTTTTAATTTTAATCCCATTGATCAAAACACAGTAGAACAGATGTTGCTTTCAATACCAGATGACAAATCTTGTGGAGTTGATCATTTAGATGGTACATTGCTAAAAACTGTAGCTAATCAGCTCGCTCAACCAATTTGTCATATTTTTAATAGATGTTTGTTTATTGGTGTATATACCCGAATCTATGGAAAGAATCTACAATGTTCTCTGCAGCACATACATTAACTGAGCTTCAAGAAAATTTAAGTGATGAGTTGTTAACAATTACGAAGTGGGTTCGAATTAATAAACTGATTTTACATTTAGAAAAAACTAAAAGTATTGTTTTTAGTAACAAAAATAGTATGACTAAGGCTGCTGATTTGAATTTATTTATTAATTGGGTTCCAATAGAACAAGTAACAAATGTTAAGTTGCTGGGTGTGATGCTTGACAATACGTTGTCCTGGTCCAAACATATAGATTATATATAGTAAGTACTATGGGAAAAGGTATAGCGGTGGCCAGGAAATGTTCTGCATTTGTCCCATCTTCACTTTTAAAAGATGTGGTACAGTCCTTAGTTTTATCGCATCCGGAGTACTGCCCTATGGCATGGTCAAGTGCATCTGAGAAACAGCAAAAAAAACTTAAGATTGTTCAGAACAGAGCAGCCAGGCTAGTGCTTCATTATCCATTTTGGGCCAATGTTAATGATATGCATAGAAAGTTATCGTGGCTGCCAGTGAAGGTTAAATTACATTTACGATTGTTGGTATATTTTTATAAGGTATTCAAGTATCATACTCCTGGTTTTTTCTTTGAAAAGCTTGTTTATGTGGGACTTAGACATGATTATAAAACACGTCAAGTGAGTAAGGATCAACTTTTTTTACCGTGTCCACGAGCAAATTTTGATGAAAAAGACTGTACTTTATCGAGGTTCTGTTGCTTGGAATATGGTTCCCATAAATATACGAAAGAGTAACTACATATGTATTTCAAAGAAAATGTGAAGCTATGCTTATAAATATGTAGATGTATATTTTAAGTGCTGCTACTGCTGAGATGTATAGTGATGTGATAAGTGAATTTGTATGTTTGTCTTTTGTTTTGTTTTTTTATCTATTTGTACGATTGTCTGTTTTGGATTGAGTTGTGGACCCCAGGAAGACTAGCAACCACTCTGTGGAAGCTAATGGGGATCCAAATAAACAATAAACTAAGTTCACTCTTTTTCACTATAGGACTGCACATTCTTCTTAAAGGAAGAAATTATGTATTTTCCATTTAGACGGGAAATAAAGACATGAGGGTAAATGTCCTTTCCATTCATTGCTCTAATTACTGCGGTTTGTCTGTGATGAACCTCTTTTCAACATCCCTGCTCTATTGTGTGCTGCCTATTAATTATTCTTCAGTGTTATTTGGTTAGAGTGTGTTAAAATGTTGTTCATTTCACATTAAGGTCATACATGCAGTATATACTCATTCAGAGGTTTTTCAGTTGGTTTTGGAATCAGTAGCTAAATTTGAATGCATGCCTCACCATGGGGTTAAAAAAATATGAGGCCCAACATAAGACAAACAGCAAATGCAAACCTCTGTGGAGTCTGACGTTGTAGCAAACAATCATCACGTACAAATGACAGTGTTTAACGTCTAATTTGACAGATACGTGTTGCATAATTCAGAATGAGGATGGTGAGTTGGGGGTTTTGATGTTTTTGTAAGTGTCTCTGTGTTTCACTGCCAGGGCCAGTTGGAAATGTTTCTTCCTCACAATACCTGATTATTGCTGTTACACAACAGCTTTGCTTCTGATTGGCTAAAAATCTAGTATAAGTGCATTGGCCTGACATTTACCATGTGCTGCTTTTGTCTTCTTTGACAAATGACAAGTGGTATGTTTCTCCTTAGCTGTTCCTCTAGACACTTCCATGGCGACACAGGCTTTAATAGTTGCTGGAAGTGGTGAGCATTGTCTGTCCGTTTATTATGGCTAAACTTTGGAAATTTGACAGGACCAGAACTGTTTAAGATCAAACCAGTGGCGATTACCAGTCAGCCTTTAGTGTGAGTAACCAGGGTGCTGTTGAGTTCAGAATTGTGGGCAGTGTCACTTTTTCAGCCCAATATAAAAAAACTATCAAGGCCCATTGTCATTTATTCATTTTTATATCAAAAATGGTTTGCAGTGTAGCATTGTGTTATCACATGGAATCGAACCCATGACCTTGTTGAATAACTTTTACATTATGATAAATATCACATTTCGCTTTATCAACACAAATGTTGGCTAACACAGTGGATTTTTTTTTTCAAATGAATTGTGATACTTACAATACACATTCATTTTCAAGTAAACAAGTAAAGAGTTTAATTAGAAGGTGTTTTTTTTTTTTTTTTAAAGTTGAATAAATAATTAGAAAATGTTTAGATAAAGAGCTTAAAGGTGTTTATTTATTTATTCATTCATTTATCTATTTATTTTTTAGAATGTTAAAATACTTTTACTTTTGTCTATATATACTACCATTCAGAAATATGGAGATGGTAAGATTTTTTTATTTTTTTTGGAAAGAAGTCTTTTACACTTCTTACACTGAAAAATGTGGTGTAGAAACAGTTTCCACTTAGAAACTGCTAGTAAATTTCACAAATAATTACAAAGAATTAGCAAGTAAGACACTGAATTAAATGTGAAATTTTGAAATAGAAAGATTTGATTTTATTAAAAATAAAAAATAAATAGGGGGGTCTAAAATTGATTTATTCTTCTGATGGCAAAGCTGAATTTTCAGAAGTTAAAAATATTTGTGGTGCCTAATATTTTTGTGGAAATTGTGATACATTTTTTTTTTCAGAATTCTTTGATGAAAAGAAAGTCCAAAAGCAGAGCATTGATTTCAAAATAGAATTTTAACAATGTAAAAGTCATTATTGTCACTCTTAATCAATTTAAAGCGTCCTTGTTGAATAAAAGTATTCATTTTTTTTAAATACTGACCCCAAACTTCTGAACAGTATTTTTCTGTAGATTACAATAGAGGATGACCATAACTGATAAAAAAAAAGAAAAAAAAAAAAAAGAAAGAAATTGTATATCTTGAATGCAATGCAAAGTGCTTTGCATAATAGTGTCTGCCAAATGCTTGTATCCCAGCTTAATATGCAGAGTCGACTATAAGTCATATGTAGTTTCATTCCTTGAAAAGTGATGCTAAATGGTATATATTTAGAGGCAGTACTATCTTTTTGTAATCTGTGGCAGACGACTGAATAAAGAGCGACATTGTAAACAGAATGGATTTGTACACCTCACAACTTAGTTTGTTTTTGCTTCAGTCTGAATAAGTCTGTATCACTGCAAAAGGGCCGATTATGATGTGAAATCTGGCTAGATAGTTAACCCAGTGCATATAAATGGTTCAGGAACACTTTCTTGCTGTTGTGGACCAATGTTTCTGGTCCACGAAACATCCTCATTCACTTGCTGTGACTAGGCAAAGGAAATAGAGCAGAGAGAGAGACGTGGAGTAGCAAACCGGGTAAATAATTCAAGCCGCGTGTATTGTTCCACTTACCCAGTCCCTCTTCTAGAGTCCACTCGACGCAGCGTACATAACCCAAATGCCACATTGCAATGCTGACATCACTTAAAGCCTAACTGTGCTGCATTTCGTGCTGTATTCCTGGAAGATGACAGTGTTTAGTAATGTCCAGACGACCAGGTGCTCCCAGAGGAGCGTGATCTCCTGTCTTAGGCAGACTAACAGGGAACAGCAGTGGAGTCAAGCAACGTTTGAAATCCCAGCCATGCCCACAGGGAAGGAGACAACACAGAAGCTCTGCTCGCTCGTTTACTCAGTCTCTCTATTATCCGTCTCTTTCTGTGCCTACATTCATTCTTTTGTTCGCTCAATTTTCTTTGTGAAATCGGCTGTTGCTCTCCCCTTACCTTTAAATGGATCTTTCTCTTGCTTTCAGTGAAGAGTATAGCAAGGGATTATGGGTCTTGAAGAAAGTACATGTGTCTTCCACAGTGTTGAGGAAACTGTAGTGAGTTCCATATAAGGGCCATTCTACAGAATTGGTCCAAAGTCAGAGTTGGAAACATCTTGAAAAAAAAATAAAAAATTTCCAAAAAAATTGTATGTATGCAAATTGTGTAATATCCAAGGTACACATTTCTAATAATTGTGCTGTTAATTCTCATATTGTATTTTCAGAAAGTTTTGGAATATTTTTCCACTCTCCAAATTTGTCACTACCGAAACACAGTAATAATAATTTAATTAGAAGGGTTACATATATTAATATATTTTTTTGCTATTTTTTATTTTTTTTATTTTTCAGAGGTAAATGCATAATTACATTTTTAACAATATTTCAATTGTAATTAATGAGATTTGTTGTATTTTGAATCAAATTTTTCTTTGTAAAAGGCAAAAAGTTGATCATACTGATTTCAAAGTTAAGGATTCAATAGTTTGAATATGCATTGAACCAAAAACTATCATAACATCTTAGCTGATACTTTATACTTTATTTTTGACAAAACGTCCCATGTTTCGGTAGTGACAGTAATGCTTTGGTAGCAACCACATCATATTACAGAATTTTAACTCACATACTAAAACACTACTAAAACATACTAAAATACAAAAAAATTGCATAACTGTAGTAAAATTTTGTTTATTTCCCCCAAAAATGAGGATTATGTGTTCCCTTTTGTCACTACCGAAACAATGATGACATGAAACATTTGCTACTAAAACATTTGGTGGAGTTTCGGTAGTGACATCTTTGTTTTTTTTTGTTTTTTTTTTGGGGGTGTTATCCCTGTTTCGGTATATGCTAATCAGCACATGTTTAGCTAGCACAGTTCTGAATAGTGGTATACATATAAAAACTAAATGTAATAGAATAACTCCCAAAAAAGTGTGCTTAATTGCAGAAAAAAAGGTGTTTGGTAGTGACGCTCCTTAAAGTTACACACAGATTTTTCAGACTTTTGAACGCATTTACCTCAAAATGATGAGACACCTTGTAGCTATGATAGAGGGGGACACAGGAATATTTCCTGATCATAAATCTATGGGTTTAGTTAAAATCAGTCTCAGTCAGTAGACTAAAACATACACTGTTTCGGTAGTGACATGAAAA
Source organism: Spinibarbus caldwelli (assembly GCA_039654775.1). NCBI lineage: Eukaryota > Metazoa > Chordata > Actinopteri > Cypriniformes > Cyprinidae > Spinibarbus > Spinibarbus caldwelli. Next base: position 10,187,104 of record CM077232.1, read on the forward strand.
AGACGGGACACATTTTTTCACATATAGTTTCAGAATTTACAAAGAAAATGTTTTTTGTTGTTGTTTTTTTTTTTTGTTTGTTTTTTTTTTTTTTGAACTTCACTTTTTAAAAGAATCAAAAAGATACTTTTAAAAACAACAATGGAAAAAAAAAATACAAAACTTATTTCAATATCAATTTCATAAGTTGAAATGTAGGGGTTAGGGTTCGGGACAGCAACCTCCCAATTGAAAGTACCCAAAAAATTATGATTTTATAGATATGAAGCTTACTAATATTTTAAACATTATTGTGGGTTTCCATAGATAATAAAAGGACCTTAATAAACATCTAAGATTTGAACACTTAAATGCTTTTTAAATGTGTTTTTTGGTTGTGGGACAGCACTTTGCACCAATTCTGTACAATGGCCCATAAAGGGTTAGTTCACCCAAAAATCATAAACCCTAAAGTGATTCACCCCTAGAGTGAACCGACTCACTAAAATGAATCAGATCATTTAATAGTATCTGAGTGTGTTGGATTATTTTATAGCTCACTCTGTTGCAGGACTCCATAAATAGAGCAATGTAACGTTTTATCAACCACTATTTGCTGATATTGGAAGGATTACACTTTTAAGTTAGTTCGTAGCTATTTTTAGTGACTTACTCCCAACACTGGTTTTCTAAATGTTGAACTCAGTCAGCGCCCTGTAACCCTGAGACAGATCAAAGCTGGAACAGAGCCCAGCAACAGACCTACACATTACGAGCCTTTTGATCCCATGTCACATTATCATGTCATTCCTCTCATAGCAGTTCTCCAGAGATGTGTAAAGTGGTCAATACCATCCATAAATGATATCTAAGAGAATAAAAGCTATTAACTGCTCTGGGTCTAATCTAGAATCTGATCACACCGGCTTTTCGGCATTGCTACCAGAGCTGAAATCCTCGGGGGTAGAAATTGCCCTGGATGAAATCAATTTGTCGCTGGTATATTCTGATATTGCTCTATTGATTTTTGGAGAGGTGGTGTGTGGGAAACACAGTGATGTGGTGCTTGGGCTCCGGTCGTAGGGCTTCCCTTGTGACTGGCTTTCAAATGTCCTCCCTGCTGGGTTATTAAGTCGGAGTCAATGGAGTGAGCTATTTGAGCTATTCATTTGAATGTGAAATGGAACAGCGCCAGATTCAATTTGCCTTGAAAAGCATGTGAAACATTTGAATGTTGTTGATTAAGGATTTTTACATTAAATAGTTTTCTCTTTTTCATTAGTTTTTGGTTATTTATATCTCGTATGTCTTTTCAGCTGGTCTCCACAACAGGATGTGATTTGTCCACTGGCAAATGTTCCTTTTTTCCTTGTTTTTACTGTCTGCTTGGTAACACTTTTATTGAAGACTGTATATAGATATTGTCAAAAATTTGGAAACACATGACTGAATGTATATGTCATGATATATATTTGGTGTTTGCGTGAATATTTCAAATGAGAAATGAAACTGTATTCCTTATGCTTTAATAATGCCTTGTATTATGTAATACATCTTATAATATATATTACATGTTCTCATAAATAATTGCAACAGTTAATAATAGGCTACATTATAATATTTACCCATTCATGCTTGTATCTTTATTTTTACCCTTTTAATGTAACAATGAATGAATAGTGCAATATTATCATGAATTATAGCTTTCAGTTATTTATGAAAAGACATAATGAATTAGAAATGTGCATTGTAATGTGCTGTGCATACAGGCTTCATGGAAAGCGTTATCAACTGCTGCTGTCAGTCCAGAAAGAGTTGTGTCGTCTTGTGTCCTTGTCCTCAAAGGCCTTGAGAGGCAGGTGATTTGTTATAATTATACCTCGTCCCACCGCTGAGGCAAAGGTTAAACTTCGCATCCTTTCTTTGACATTTCAAAGTGGCGTTCTGTTGTCATTTTCAGAAGAATTAGAATATTTTTTCATGCCTAGACAAACATTTTTTACTCAACATTTGTGCAACTCATTGTATTTTTCCCCAGCAGAACACGAATGCTTCTTAGATAGTAATTACCTCATAATAATAACAGCCTCCATAAGAACACACAAGTGTGTAAATTTAACACAGTTTCTCTATCTTTTAGAGTTTCTTTAGTTCTGTGTCCTTTTCTTCTCTCTCTTTCTCTTTTGCCCTTGATGGCAGCTTTTGATCACATTGTTTTCTTCTCTACACAGAATCCGAATATAAAATGATCAGTGTCAAATGTGTGTGGTTTGCATGCATTCATTCTTTTATTGATATGTTTGTTGGTTCATTTCTTGATTTGTTTTTCATCAATTTGTTTGTTTCACTTGTTGATTTGCTCATTAATTTATTAATTTTAATTATTTATTATTTTATATACAAGCTATCATATTTCTATTTTAATATGACTATACTGTATGGTTCCCAGAGTAAATTATTGTAAGGGAAGGGTGCAACCAAGCATTTACTTACTCTCCTACTTTCCAAGCTTCTTAGGAACTGTTTTATTATTATTTGAGCTGTAATTCATAATTCAACCTTTGATTAGACGTATTATTTGATATTATCATGAATCTCTGATTCCCTCTTGCACACACAGCGTTGAAGTTGCACTGCTCATTATTCTTATTTTCAGCTGTGGAAAATGGGTTTCAACTTCCTGTCCTTCATGCAAGCTATTTATTTTCCTGCCTTTTAGAACAAATTATCTTGAAAGAGGACTTTGTTTTTCTCAAGGTTTGTGTCTGAGCTGTCTCAAGGTTCTGATTTTGTACTGTACGCTAGTAATTTTTTTCTAGGTTGTTATGGATTGTTCTGTCGTCTCTCTGTCTGTCTTTAACTTGATCAGAAGATTTTGTATCAGTTAATGGTGGGTTTTTGTGTGGTTCATGGCCTTTTGTTCACTTAAAAAAACACTTTCAGCTTTGCTCTCAACCACTTTTGTGTTATACACTGTTGTGTTCATATGCTCTACATTAGAATCACCACATGACTTGAATAGTCACAGTGGTATTCACAAAGTGTATTTCTATGCATTGTGTACACAGAGGGAATTAGCTTGATAGGGACATTTTGATGATCAGTCAAACTACACAGATGTACATAAACATACATAAACACAGTATTCATAGATTTCTAATACTTTAATCTTTACATATTGACATTGTATGTTGTCACCGTATCTTACTGACTTGAGACTCTTGAGGCTGTCTTGGGTTTTATGGTTTTGTCCACCTCCTACTACTTCTCATTGTTGTTTTTTGACGATTCACCTGATATTTCCTCCACCTTTTGTTTCAGATGCAGCACAGTGCATGTAAATTAATAGGTGTGCACTATTTAGAATGGAATTGACCCTTCACAAAGACCTGCCCCCTTCGTTGCTATTGCTATGTCCGATAAACCAAAGGAGCACAGAGGAAACTAGCAATGCGCCGACAGACAAGACAGAGCAGGTTACTTTTGGTATGAAACAAAGTGTCAGCTTTCAAATTTTCAAATTCAAATTTCATATTTTCAAATTCAAACAACAGATACTGTTTTGTGGCTGTTTAATGTGTCGTGACTCAGTTCAAGCACCACGTGAACCGATCATCTCCTCCTCTTTACTAGTTATCATGAAATAAACATGAATGAACATCAGAAAGTATATTGTCTCAAATGCAAAAAAAAAAAAAAAAGACATCAATACACCAATTTTCAAGTTCAATCCAATTTTCAAGTTAATCTGCTCTCCTGTCTGGTTTGTTTGTCGGACAAAAAAGGCAGATTCAGCATTATGATTGGTCAGATCACCTGTCAATCAAACTCCCTGCGAAGGGTCATTTGAGAATGCCATTTAAATTCAGTTCAGTAACAGAATTTGAATTGAGGCAACAAACTGGATGTGGAATAAAAATTTGAATGTGAATGTAAGGAACGAACATTAATTGAAATCCAATGAAATTCAGATTATTGAAATTAACTAGAACAGCAAAGTTTGTCATGATAAACTTTGAATGTTGGCTTTATAAAGTCTTCCTTTAAAGTTCTGAAATAAATGTACAAAGTTTTACAGGCCTTACAGACAGATGGATGGATGGATGGATGGATATGTTTGAAATGCCACCTTTAAAAATATGAATGCTGTTTGAATTCCAGTCCAGTAACAAAATTTGAATTTGGATTTGAATTGAGGCAGCAAACAGGATGTGGAATTCTAATTTGAATGTAAGTAGAAGTAAAATTCAGATAATTGTAATTTTTACTAGAACAGCAAAGCTTGTCATGCCAAATGTTGAATGTTGGCCTTACAAAGTCTGGTTTGAAAGTTTTGAAAGACGTTAGATGGATGGTAGATGGATAGATAGATGGATGGATATGTTTGAATAATCATTTGCACTCAGTTTTTAGATAATGAATAAATTACTTTTTGTGGACCAGGACGGAAGAACTTTATTTCCCAGAATGCATAACCTGTCTTTCTTTAAATTGCAATTCAACTCTCTTCCTGTTATTCAGCTTCTTGTGGGGTGTGGACATATTATGATCACACATCTAAAACTAGACAACTAATCTTTTATATTTCATGAATGAAAACAAGGCAATATCACATTCAGTTACAACTGCAATTAGGAAATATTGGTAATATTCTCTCAACTTTGCTACTTTTTACCCAAATCTACATGCATACTGTACACAAAACTGGCCGTTTATTTTTGCTCCTCAGTATACCTGCACCTGTTCAAGGAGAAAATTTCAATGATCGTGCATTAACCTCATTGAGTCCTGCTCAGCGTCTCATGAAAGCGTTCTGGAACAGCACACCGGAGATGAAAGGCATAGAACAAGATCAGCCTCTGACTGCCTCAGACACATGTCTGTCTTGTACTCTTTCTCTCTTTACCCGTTTCGGTCCTTTTTCGGCTCAGCGCAGTCTGTGTAAAGGGACCCGAGAGGAGAAAAAAGAAAATTACTTTTGTTGGTGCTTGCACAACACTCATTTCCATCTTTCTCGCTGAGGCTTCCAGACCCCGGGTCACTTCCAATTGTGTGTCTAATTGATTACTTCCCATGCAATTACGTTTGTGTCATACTCGATTTTTCACTGTTTGAGGCGCAGGGGACCGATCCTCCTTCTGAAGGACAACAGTTGCACTGCAGCAAATCTAGAATGTGGCTGTATTATTAATCTTTTGGCGCAGCTGTAGTGCAGTAATAACCAGCGACATAAACCGCAAACGCAACGTTACAGAGGTGGAAAGGACTGTGTCAATGACAGGACATTTTCTCCCTGGGCATTGAGGAAAAGCAGCATTAAAAGCGACAGTATTATGATTCTGCTCATTTGCAACAGCACAAACAAGTGCTTCTTTATATTAGACCTTAGAAGAGACCGTTGACATTTTTTTTTTTTTTTTTTTTTTGTCTTTACATTTCCCACTTACATATTCTTTGTGCTTTTCACTTCTTAATTTTGCTGACTGTTTTCAAGCTCATTAACTGAAACTTTTGGGAATTATGTAAGCTGTGAGAAAAGAATGTAATGAAATATTGATGTCCAACCACAGAAGGACTTGCAAAATTTTAATCATTAGAAAAATTTGACCCTTCTGCCTTCACAAAGGAAAGAAAAGTGTGTGATGGTAATGTATGGACCCTCTTTTAGAAATGACTCCTGCTCAGTTTTTGGATTAGAATGTATTACATTTTAAGAAGATTATTTTGCATTTGTCACTGTGAAGGCAAAGATATAGTGTGTAAAATAAAATAGAATAAAATAAAATAATAAAGACAGACAGACAGACAGACAGACAGACAGACAGACAGACAGACAGACAGACAGATAGATAGATAGATAGATAGATAGATAGATAGATAGATAGATAGACAGACAGACAGATAGATAACTGTAGTAAATGTACTTCTCTTTCTAACTGCAGTGTGTTTGTATGTACAGAACACATGCAGAGTGAACTTTCTTTCTCCATGGAGATGAAAGGATGACAGAACTGCTGAGAAACAAAGCCCTGGGAAGTAGAATAGAAAATGGAAGAATCCCTTTTTAAAAGTTGCCTGTATTTAAAGCCTATGATGTGAAGAGAGAAAAAAGAAAAGCGGTAATTACACAGAGATCAAATAGAGAGCGTGGGGCTAGTGCTAATACCCATTCGCCCACCCCAATCACTGGAGAAACCAGGCCTATTAATAATGAATCTGGTGTCATCATTAAGAATCTGAATGATTAAACATATCTCCTGGCTTCAAACACCACTTTTCGCAGTCAAAAAAGAGAGATGGAAGCCTATATCCGCACACATATGGCTCACACATACATAAAGAAAATTGTATGATATGAAACATTTGAAACATGAAACATACCAGGGCTACAGATTTTTGTAGTATTAGGAAAATAAATCTTTCATGTTCCACAGAAGAAACAATAACATGCAGGTTTGGAAAGACATGAGGGTGAGTAAATGATGGCAGAATATTAATTTTTGGTTGAACTGTCATTTTAAAGATGAAGTGTGTAATTTCTTCATCATTGGTTGAACCAGAAGTTTAAACGTCAGGTGCTTAAACACACAGAACAATGTTTTGAAAGCTCCACAGAGTCCTTGAATTGCTTATTTAATATTATCTCCACACATTACGCTAAGAAAGTTTAAAAAAAAAAAAAAAGAAAAGTCATTCAACATTAAAAACTTGCATCACTTTTTTTTTTTTTTTAAGTATGTCTAATGCTTTCATCTGCGAATTAGAATGTAGTACCATGTTCTGTTTAATTCTTGTTAATATTTTTAAATCCACTCTGCAGAATTCCATGATTTTCCCCACATTCCACTGAAGTAAATATAGAGAAGTTTGTTGATAATTTTGGATATATTTGAGCCTAAAGAAATACATAAATCCAACTTCATGGGCAAACAACAACCAACTCCATGAGTCCATCAGTTGTTCTGATGTGCATATAGTTTTTCATGGCCCCATAGTTAATTCAATTGCACGAAGCATCCCGAGACAACACAGCCAATTAACATCACCCCGTTCTGTGTACTGTAAAAAGAACCTCAGCAAAGAGAAAGTGGAGCACACCACAGAGCGGTTATATAATCTGAGGCAGGTGGAAAGAGAACAGTGCCTTCACCATGAGGGTGAACCGAGTGCCAGTGTAGAACAAGCATTGACAGAAGGGAAATTAGTGCCTGATTTATCTTTGACAGTTTGATGATGGCAGATATTGAGCTTTGTTCATTCATTAATGAATATAACATGGCAGTAGCGATTGCGATTGTTTGAAAACACTACCAGAATTAAAGGGATAGTTCACTCAAACATTTTGTCATCATTTACTCACCCTTACACCCTGTATTGTTTTATTTCTTGTTTGAATTAATGTATCAAAGACTTTTCAACTGCTTTTTTCCATACACTGAAATTAGATGGTGATTTATACTGCCAATCAGGACATATCTACATTTACATTTAATCATTTAGCAGATGCTTTTATCCAAAGCGACTTACAAATGAGAACAATAGAAGCAATTAAACCAACAAAATGTCAACAATATGTAAATGCTGTGACAAATCCCAGTTAGTCTAACAGTAGTTTTGTTTTGTTTTTTGATAGAATTAGAATGTGCTTGTATTAATGGGTCAAGTGTTGACATATGTATAAACAGGAATTAACAGAAATTTAGTCCTGGATCATGTTCCCATCTGCCAGAGCTCTCAGTTGTCATTGATACTTGTGTTATTGTGTAAAGTAAAGTAAAATAAAATAAAATAAAGAATTAGAAAAAAAATTAATTAAAAATTAATAAATAAATAAATAATAATAAAAAAAACTTAATTTTACATTTAATATAATGTAAATTATAAATGTTAAATATTAAATTCAATTAAATTAAATTTTTTCTCACACAGTGACTTCATAAGGCTTGGAATATACTACACAAATTGTATGTACTACGTTCATGAAACTTTTATGGTGCCTCTTTGTCCCTTTGGTGCCTAGCAGTATAAATCTTCACTCATTTTCATTGTATGAAAAACAGAAGCTCGGACGTATGCCTAAGGATATCCTGACAGAAGATAGATATTGAGTTTAAAACAAGTAGTGATTGAAAATGATGACTGCAATGACCTTTTATAGTCTCTGTCATATCATTTTAAACTAACTTTGTAGCCTGACTTAATTTTTAGGGCAAGGACATGTTCTACTGACAGAAATGTGAGTGTAATATAACATTATAACTGTGTTAGTGTGTTTTAGCGAGCTGCTGCTAGTCGACAGCCTGCTCCAGTGTTAAGAAAGCTTTGACATACACACGTTTTAGCTTCGCCCATTTGTCTCCATTATCCGTAAGCCTCTGCTAATGGAGTCAAAGAGTCTCTAGGGTGTTGTTAGCACCTGACTTTACTGTTTGATTCGAGCCTTTGTAAAATCAGTCATTACACTCCAGCCCGAACGCAGACTCGCGCAAGCATTTTGACACAAATAGAGTTGTTCTGTGACCCAGAGCTGTACATCACGATATTGCTAAATGACTCCGTACGTTGATTATATGCATGTGTCGCTTGCAGTGCAAGCAAACGCTCACAGTTGAGAAAAAGAGGAGCAAAAAACAGGGTGGGAAAAAAGTAGAGCGGCTGTGGATGTTGAATAATTCAGGACTGGCAGCACATGAGGCTTCAGGGCCAGCCGGAGTGCAGGAACTCCAGCCACTGATGAGCACTGTGCCCGAACCTCACCTTTGTCCCACACACACACACATACACAGACACAATGCGTATCAGCAGCGCTCATAAAGCTGCAAACCCTGCTCGTCTGTCCACTCCGAGCTGTTTCAGCCCTCAACCCCCTCATATATCAGACTTGGGCCTCATTAAAAGTTAATGTGAGGCGTGCAAAGAATTTTAATGTCAATTAATAATCAAAACAGTTTCCTCCACAGCCCTGCGGCGTTATTTTAGAGCCGAAAACCAGGGCATTCGACACAACGCACCCAAAGCAAAAGACTGTGGGGTGTGCGAGACATCAAAGTGACCCCCGTTACAGACCTGATCAGTTCAAACCAATGCGTAGCAGGTGATCAGCGCTGTGTTGCGGGGAACATTTCCTGGCAGGTGTGTAACGCTGTGGCGAATGTTTGAACAGCGATGTGTTGCGCTTGCCAGCTGTTCTGGCTGGGTTTCAGTGTTTGCACGAGCCAAAGCCTATGTCATTGGCATTGATACCATGCAGAGCTGGAGTCAACGCACAGCCAAACACATCTATACACACACAAACACTTACGCTTTCAAGTGATACAGACACTACAGATTGATAAAAGGCATCTCCACCTCCGCTAGTCCTCCTGTTCTTGATGTCGTCTCTAATTTGGCATTGTTTCATCAAACCCACAGCAGGAAACGTTAATGAAACATTTAAGAGTGCTAAGTCAATTACCTCCACTCCTGACAATCATAGACCTCTTGTTTTAGAGGGAATGTGATGGGGTTGTTCTGCTGAAGCGGTGAGAAGCGCTTTGGTCACATGGTTGTTAAGTCTGTTGGAAACTGTATCGCTGTGAAGTCTAGTCCACATTGCAGCTCATTTTTTTGAAATTGTCTGACTGGCATGTGTGTATATATGTGTGTGTGTATGTGTGTGTGTGTGTGTATATATATATGTATATATATATATATGTATATGTGTTTATAATTTATGTAAAAAATGAAACTAATTTATGTAAAAATTAAACTGTAAGTGTTTCACCTCTACTTATTAAAATATATAAAAGAAAAAGTGATCATACTAAATTTTTATTATATTTTAAACAATTAAAAACTTGGGTGAAACATAGGGGTTTGAAGGATAGTGGCAAAGATTGGTAAAAAATTAAAATTACAATTAATTACATTTAATTGTAATTTTAAATCTTTGCACTGTGACCTTAAAAAGAATTTTAACCATAATCTAATCTAATGAGTTTTTGTTCTAAATATGCCTGACAAGGTTTTTTAGTATATGAACTATGGTTATACAGAATGACATATTAGTAGATGTTTTTCTCATAAAAAATAAAATTAAACAGGATGCATTCTAACGTACAGGGGGGAAAAATAAATTTGTTTTAAACTTTTATTATTTTGATGCTTGAAAACCCCTTTTCATCCTTGACATTTTCATGGATGGATGGATGGATGGATGGATGGATAGACAGATTTTTAAATTTTAAATTTAATATTTTTTATCACATATATTTTAAACAACTTTGAAAACAAAGCAGAGTTTTCATGCTAGTTTTATTGCTAGCAAGTGCATCAAACTAAGCTTTTTCAAAATGTAATGCCACTAACCTGGTTACAAGTGATTAGTTCAATCCGGTACTTTCTAAACATTGCTTTGTTCCAACATTGACCCTTAGAAACTGTGCAGACACCAGCTAATCCGATTAGAATTGGCTATTTTATCTAGGGCTTACCATTTTTGTGTGCAGTATGCATCAGACGGTCAGTGTATGAACTGTTCAATAGTCTGTGGGTGTGCTGACTGAGACTAGAGACTGTATAACTGTAACGTTCATTTAATTATTGAAATGCTTCTGCAATATTATGTAACATTTGACTGTAGCAGTTCCATGTATACATATCATGCACAATCATTTTATTAATGATATATGGATGCATGGCAGCACTGTAAGGAATAACTGAAAAGACTGATGGGGTTGGAAATCAAAGAGGACAAGAAAATAATTGGAAAATGCCTAGAAATCACTTCTCTTAAAAGTCTGTCTATTAGTTATTCTCTTTTTCCTGCTTCCTGATTGGCTGATGAGGCGATACCTAGGAGGAAGCAGGTGATTGTAACTTGGACTACCTGTCCTGACTACAATGGAGTCACATCAGACGCCACCACGAAGCATGCCCAGTGACATAGAAAACACCAGAAGGAGCAAGAGAAGCAGAAAGCAGCTGGTGTGCATCTGGAGTGGTAAATCGAGTGTGTGCCGGCTCTTGTGTTTCAGCTAAACTGGCACAGCAAGGTCTTTGCCGCAGCATCCCCGTCTCCCTCCGTGGCTTAATAATTAATGTATTTATTTTTTGAATAGTGGCTCACAGGGATGAGGTTCGGGGGCTGCACTGAATGCAGTGGAGGGTAATAGGACATGAATAGCCCCTGCTGCTGCTACGGCCGCCCTGCCAAGCGCTCAAGCTGCCCAGGTGGGGTCTGCCATGCGGATGAATGCATGATGCTAAATATACCCCAAACTCCTCCCTCACTTCCCCACCTGGCCTCTTGTTTACTCTCAGAGCACATCTGAAATCACTTTTCCAAACACAGACGATTTCCTCATCTAGCCCTCTTACATCATTTTGCAGCACTACGCATGAACTAATTTTTAATGTGTTACACAAGGTATTTTAAGTCATATCTTGTTTTAGTAGCAGAGCAAAAGTTGGGCCAAGCAAAGTCAAAGCTGGAGTTTAAGTTCCCTTTAAGTAGGGATGGGAATTATGAGGAAATTAATGATTGTGGTTCCGTTAGGAATGCTTTCTCAGTAGTTTAAAGTTAGTTTGAGCAAGAGAGACATATTTAAGTATTTTTTGGAGAAAAATTTATTGATTTCCTGCCTTATTTTATTTTATTTTTTTTATTTATTTATTTTTTTTTTTTTTACAGCTCATTGCTTAAAACAATAAAAATTAAATATTTTCTCATATCACAGTTTATTGTTTTAGAGATGATTATAATAAGTAAATCAATTCCCAATAAAACTGGCCCTGTGTGGAGGGCCATATAGACTTTATATTATATTTATATAATATTTACATCATTTATATTCCCTTTCAAGCTGTTATGAGATTTAGAGGTTGCATTCCTGGCTTCCCCTGTAGGCTATCAGATGAGTGCTGACCTCTCCCTGAGGTTAAGAGAGGTCACGGTCGGAGTCATCTGTATTCAGGTGCTTTTTTGTTTCAGCTAGGTTTGGCTTTTTTTCTCTCTCTGTGGAGCTCCTGGGGACAGAGTTCATTGGAGTGCTGGTGTGATATGTGAAGTGTCACTCAGAAGCCAACGCTGGCTCCCTCTCTCTCTACCTATGTTTTTCATTGTGGTTTTTATTTTTAATGAAGCATGCATTTAAGCTCACTTGTGTTCTCTGATTAAGCCATTGTGCAGTTAAAGAGCCATTTTGCACTGGCCGAAGAAAGAGAGAATGGTTGTTTGAATTACTATTCAGTGTTAACAACAGCTTTGTTCATAGTCACAGCTTTTTTCTTAATGACTATTTTTGCACATTGTTTGAAAAAAAAAAAAAAAAAAATATATATATATATATATATATATATATATATATATATATATATATATAATTATTCAATTTTATATTATATTATCTCTCTATATATTATTATATTATCTCTCTATGTAGCAAGAAAGGTTATTTCAGTTACTAGAAATGAGAGTCTTACCCTTTGCCCTCGCTCATTTATACTGCTTCTCCTTTTCTATTCTTTTCTCAGATAAATAAACAGATGCTCCCTGCCCTAAATAATTCCATAAGCCTTTAATCTTAGCCATTTTTCATAAAGATTCATCGGAAACAATTGTGTGAGGGATAACAAAATTTAACCAGCCTGCTTTAAACGCAATTACCACCCTGAGAAAGTCAAGGGGCAGGGACCATCTGAAGCTGCCATCCATCATGTTTATATATATATATACTGCACCTATATTTATTGAGCCGACCAGCCTTGAACCCTGATACACCTTGTAACCCAACAAACAACTCAAAATAAGTCTGGGTTCAAATGCTTCCGCAGTAACTGTTCATAAATAGATGTTATAGTGTATTGTGAGCATTTGTCACTGCTTTTAAACCACTACTTTTGCGCTGTTACTACACATTCAATATACTTTCAATTCTTTCTTTATTGCTTGTATATCACACCGTCACTGTGACAATTCCCCTTATAACATTTGCCAATAAAAATTGCTCTCCTGTAGATAGAAAGGGTGTCCTAATTTTTCCACCGCCATTTTTTACTTTTTTATCTGTATCAACCTTGGTTGAATTTGAAAGGGATTTATTTCAATGCAGCTCTTGCCTGTTATTTATTGCCTTTGTCATTGGTTTTTCGAGAGTTGCTATCGAGTTGGCCTTTGTCCCTCCACAGCCTGAGCAAAAAAAATGATGCATTGAGCGCTACAAGAGGGTCCTTGGTTCAGATGAATTCCAAGGACCGAAACAGACACATGTAACCAGTAGAACACATGTTCTGCTGTCAGCGCCCATCACATATGGGCCATCAGTAGGCTCCCGTGATGCTTTGCCTGCCGTGGCCACTCATGCTTGAATGTCAACAGTGTCTCGTTAAAAGTGCATTTGCTTGCAGCCAACGCGGCACGAATGCCTGCTGAACTACTCCCTCACAGGTCCGCACCTTCCCCCTTTCTCTCTCCCGAACGCCTGCGGCATCAACTCCTCATAAATGCTTTTATGTAGTTAAATTAAAGCCGTTGTTCTTTTCAGGTCAGTAGTTAAATACATAAAAGTGCAATTAAATTCAAATGGAGTCTGTCTGTGTTTTATTCCTAGTTTGCCACCCCTGTTTCTCTAGATTTATGTGAGCGGCTCTTTTGCTCTGACCTTGGCCAGGGTGTTCATGGAAAGCCCATCATTGAAGCTTCTTATTATTGTAGCTAAATAATGGGTTAGTGAGCAATGGTACACAGCTTTGAGCTTTTACACTATGGTTCAAAAGTTTGGGCTCAGTAAGATTTTTATTTTTATTTTTTAAAGAAATTCTTATTTTTATTTAGCAAGTACCCATTAAATTGATCAAAATTATAATGTTACGAAAGATTGCTATTTCAAATAAATGATTTTATTTTCAGCTTTCAGTTCATTAATATTCATTAAAGATTCTTGAAATCTACCAAATGTATACACAAAAATAAGCAGCACAACTGTTTTCAAGATTGATAATTGATAATTAGAATGATTTTTGAAGGATCATGTGACACTTAAGACTGGAGTGATGATGCTGAAAATTCAGGTTTGCCTTCACAGGAATAAATTACATTTTAAAATGTATTGAAATTGAAAAAGTTATTTTACATTTTAATAATTTCACAATTTGACTCTTTTTACTGTAGTTCTGATCAAATAATCAATTTTATAGTCAATATATTGTCATATATAGCTGATATTTTGTAATATTTATTCATTTGTTGGTTTTTCTTTTTTCAGTTTCTTTTAGTTTTAATTTTATAACATTTTACTCTAGATCTAGTGTACTAAAATATCATTTTAGTGCAAAATTGCTTTTATATAGATTTTAATATATTAATTTAAATGTGGCAACATTTAAGGGAAAAAAATACATGTGAAAATGGTCTTTTCTGTAAAAACCTGATCTCCAGATATAACATTACAATAAGTGCAATGCAATATATGTATATATAGGGATTTTGTAGCTCGTGGGTCAAACCCAACATTGTTGACTGTGATAGGATTATATGAAGCATTGCTAATCCTTCTAGATTTTTCTTCTTCAAAAATCATTGCATTGTTAATATCATATGGTGTTAATTTTTTTCCTCACCATATTTTCATCAGAAGTATGCTTAATTAAAAGTATTCCTGTAGTTCAAGCAGAAGAGCATGACACTAGCAATGCCAAGGTCATGGGTTCAATTCCCAGGAAAAAAATAAAAACTTAGAACTGATAAAATGTTTACCTTGAATGAAATGTAGGCTGTTTAGATTCATTTTCAAGATCAGCCATTATCATCTGTAATGATATCAGGATTCAGAAAGTAGAACAAATCTTTAGGTGCCGTTAGTGACTTTTTTGTGAAATAACACAAAAAAAATGTCCCTTCTGCTTGACCGATACCACTAAAATGTATCTGTCAGGTATTAAGAACATTTCAGATAGTTTTCCTGAGAAATCACACCTGTCTTTGACAGTCCTAGACTCTATAAACCACAAAAAAGCACACGGAATGCTATTATTTACCTATTATCTGTCTGCTTTTGAGTCATTTCTGTGTCAGTCAGCTGTGATAAGAGGCACATGTAAGGGATTACTTGCTGTTTTTTCTCAAATTGGATATAGAGGGCAATAATAAACAATAATGTTCGGTTAAACTATGATTAAAACGCAAAGTGTTTATTGTTCTCACAAAGTCCGGATATGTTGGGTTCAGGGCATTTTTTTGTTCTCCTCATCGGAAAGAAAAATCACTCTGTGTTCCCTCTCGTTGTTTGCTCAACTTTACTCATTGCATTTTTTACCTAGACAGCATCTCCTTGGTAACACGGCTGGAGAGGCCAGGCTGTGTGGTGCAGAGCCTCACTTTGATGGATGGCGCTGAAGATCACCTATTTGTACAGTGGCGGCAGGGGAAGTTGGCACAGTCTGGCATATCATTCCTCATAAGCCCTGCCAGGCTCAGTCCCTCTGTGCCACACGCAGAGCCAGACTGCTGGCAGTGACTGGCGTAAGGCCGGGGTGATGTTGGCACTCTGTGATGAATAGGTGGCCATATCTATGCGTGATTGGCTTGGTCATCTTATAGAGGACGTGTTACAGCGAATAAACTACTGGATTAGGACTGTGACTGTTAAAGAAGACACTTGACTATTGTTAATCTTCAGGTTGAGCTAATGAAAGGTCCTGCATACTACACCACTGATGCCAACATGATGTCCTGTTTGGGTCTATTTAGTTAAATGAAACTGATTGTTTTAAGCCCAGAAAAATCATTATCTATTAGTCTACATATTAGTCTGTGTACGCAGTGTTTTTAATCATCACAAGCTGTTTCCATCCAAAGTTGCGAATTTAACTTTATCGTATTTAGAATATCATATATAACATTTGCAAATAAGCCCTTACCTTAATGTTTCCATCCCATGTCTTCAGTGAATAAAATTGTTACTTCCTGGGAAACTGGTGCAAAGTATCAATAATAAAAATGAAAGTTGCAACCGTTTCCTACATAATAAATGACTTGCGTCTTTATGCATTCAGTAACAAATGCTGTCGTGCTATCTTGCGTTTGGAGATGGATGCCTAATGTTTGGGAATGTAATCGTGTGACACAGTTCTTTCAGGTAATTATATTTGAAGACGGACTTTCGCTCAGGAATTTCAGAATTATTAAAACAACATTTGAGATGGTGTGCAATTAGATCGGTGCGCTGGTTAGTTCAGTTATCCAATCACATAATCTGTTGAGGCAAGACAAGTTTTTTGTTGCGAGTTGAGGAATTGATTTGGTAAATGTGTTTCCATCGTAGTTTATGCACACATTTTCTTATTGGATAAAAAATGTATCCACCTCAATTGAGCAAATATATTTTTTATGTGCATTTTAAGATTTCATGCGCATCTAGGCGTTTCTATTTAGCAGTCTTTATACAATATCCCAAAATGTGCATAATGGAAACATAGCCATAGGCATGTTCTTGACCCAAAGGGTGCTCGAAAAGATAAGATACCATTTAATATTCTAAGTTCTAAGAATACTCATTTCTAATCGAACATCACATTTATCCTGAACAGAGACGGCAATCCCATACTGCATTGCTCACACAGTAACTCAATCAAATCAATTCACATTGGCAGACAAATCAAATGACGATTTCTATATTTCATTAAACACTGAATCACAGCAGTAGAAAATAGTTCGTTATAATTAAAAATGGACTTAAGTGTGTATTTTGATGTTTGTTAGTCTCATGCCATTAGCTTAACAACATGTTAACAGCTAATTTTAATGAAGTCAGTTATCAAGTCGAGTCTCCTGTGTGCTTTACATTAGAACCCCTGTTTATATAATGCACAGAGTTGTGTTCCAATCAGTCACTTATGATGTTCCATTTCAGTTTGGTTGCTGCCTTAGAAGGATGCTGCCTGTATATAAGCAGTAGATAGTAAGGCAGCTCACTAGGTTTTGTAACAGAGCCAGAGACTCTTTTTATTCTAACATGCTCCAAGTTCTTCTATGTTTTAAGTGCACAGGTATGTAGAAATGATGGTGTGTGTGCATGTACAGCATTTACCAATGACTGACATTAATGTTTTCACTTCATTTGAGACAAAATTGAATCTGTAGCTTTTACAAGACCCAACAATATGTCAAACAGTCATTCAAATGAAACCAGCTGTCATGACTGCCGAGAGAAACGCTTTACTGAACCCAGCGCCAGTGCTGGCATCTAGACTGTCAATGTGTGTGTGTGTGTACTCTCCTACCCCTCCAGCTGTGTGCCCTTTGATACAGGTAACTTGCCTGGCAATCTGTGCCAGCTGAGAAACTCAGATTAGGGTGATAATGTGGCCTGTTTTCCCAGATTCATCTTTTAAATGTATTTTTTATGCAACAGGGATAAATAAATAAATAAATAAATATTAAATGTAAATGTCAAACTTAAATGAAAATCTTAAATATAATCATTAAATCTAAATATCAAATCGAAATGTTAAATCTAAATCTATAAATGTTTAACTGTTAAGCACATGGTTTGTGACTGACTTTCCTCTGTGGAACACAAAAGATGATATTTTGAAGAATGCTTTTGTCCGTACAATGAATGTCAGTGGGGTCCAAAATAAAACTGTCAATTTATGGACAAAACAAAACAAAACACAATACCATCTTTTGTGTTCAACAGAAAAAAACACAGCCCTAATTTCTGCTAATTAAAAAAATAAATAAATAAAAATTGAAAACAAGTTCAAGAGAAGTACAACAGGAAATATTATAGCCTGTGTAGAGGGCTTTGTATGTTGTCTTTGAGAATGATGGACTTTTGAGTAAGGAAGTTAATAAATTAGATGGACTTGTGCATCTAGCTTTAGCTGCTGGTGTACAATTTTTATGACTATTGCATGTAAATAAATGCTATTATCCGCTTTAGTGTTTAGAGCTCTTGTTTGATGAAAGTTTTGATATAATAGCATAATAGGTGCTGACTGAGCCTATGTAGTCTTCAACTGTGGGCTTCCCTCGGGTGTTTTTATCTGATGTACGTGGTAAGGTTCAGTGAAGCTGGAGAGAAGTCGTCTGTAGAGACAGAAAGCCAGCGTTCCTGAGTTTCCCTCACCCGGTTGGGCTGTCTGAGGACCCCTGCCGAGTTCTGCCATTGCATTTATTTGTTTTTCTGATTCTTGCCTCTAGGAGAGGCAAGACATTTGCGTTCAGCCCTCCCAGCATGTCAGATGCAGAGAACGCTAGAATTAATTTATCCATTGAGCGGCAGGTTTCTCAATGCCCTGTAGAGAGAGGGGAAATACACAATAACACCGTCTCCAATCATCCATGGAGTACAGTTTAATCAAGCTTTTGTTAGGCTATTATCAGTTTCAGATGGCCCGTGGTTATGAATACGTCTCATCTGTTCTTCCGCCACACGGCTAATCTCCTGTAGCCGTGAAAGAAAAATCCAGTGCAGTAAATAATGCAAATCTGTTATAAGCTCTCTAGTGTTTTTGTCCACGCAAGTGAGGATTACTCCAGACACGTTAAGATCATAATGTTCATTGTCGTCTGTTGTGCCCAAACAGAGACATCTCGACCGTGAACGCATGGGGAGGGGAACAACAGATTGATTTCTCTCCAAATCCGGTGATCCGTGTGAGACAGTATGATGCATATTAGGGCAAAGGATTGAGAGGCGTCTCCCTGCAGATGAAATATGAAATTACAAACCTGTTAGCGCTGCTGTCCAAAATGTCGGTGCTCCAAATCCAGGATGGATCTGATTCTGACATTGTCTGGGAATGTAATCATTTCCTTCCCTCTGTTTGTGTCTGCTGGGAGTAGACATCTCTCAGAGGAGAGGAAGAAAGTGGGGAGAAATACAATGAAGAGAAAATCAAAACAAAAACAGATTAGGGTTATTAATAATAGCAGTAAGTGTCTAATTCGTCTAGCCTTTTTGTTAAGGGATAGTTCATCCCAAAATGAAAATTCTGTCATTATTTATTCACCCTCATGTCGTTTCAAACCTGTATGACTTACAGTGTTTTCTTTTTTAGATAATAAAAGGAGAAACTTTGACATTCATTATATAATAAATGGGGCTAGAGCTTTCAAACTCCAAATAAACATGTATTAGAAATGGAAATGCACAATAAAAATATGATAGATGTAGCCCTAATTTGACTAGTGAGTTATTATACATCATACAATATGTTTGTGTGATAAACAGACCAAAAATAATGTCATTTTTCACTAAAAATCAGTTGTCTATTAATTGTGACTGGATTGAGTCTCTACTGGGGATTGTACTTATCATTTAGACTTTGTAAAACACAAATTTATTGCAAAAATCCAAATTGGATGAATTGTCGCATCTCATCTCTTAAACACTCTTGAATATCAAAAAGTTTGAAATTTCAGTCTGTTCTTAAACCGATCCTTATCTTATGTCCAAATACTTGTGTATGTAATGCATAGCATGTATTGAGAACTCTTGATACATTTCTGATAATTTATTAATAGTTTAGCTTTAAAATTGCAGTACTAATTGTAACTTCAAAAAAAAAAAAAAAAAACATTGGGACTAGTAATTTCAAGATTTCACCTTTTGGGTTTCACAGGGGGAAAAAAACAAACAAACAAACAAAAAAAAAGTAATTAAAAATAATTTAAAAATAATTTATTGATAGTTTTGGTCCTTTTTAAGCTTTAAAACTCCAGTGCCCATTAATTGTAATTCAAAAAAAAAAGAAAAGAAAACAGTCATACAGGTTTGGAACAACATGGGGGTGACTAAATGATTAGAAAAATCCTTTTTGAGTGAACTGTTCCATTAAAGCATCAGTCTTGTCTGACTGTGGATTCCAGGCTGACTAACCTGAGAAGTAGGCCAGTACTGACACCAGAGGGTCAAAAAGAGTCAGTGAGTGAAGAAATCAAATTATTTTATACATTATCTTTGTTCTCCCGAGAGCCTCACCTTGCTCTTTCTATGTAACATAAGATAGTGATGAGGTCACCTTCAGTGGAGCGATACGCTCAGAAGTGTCCGCTGACATAAGTCATTAAGTAGTCAGTGGTGTTTTATTGTTGCTGTCTGTGTTTTAACAGAAATTCTGAATGGAGGGGTGTACGTGGACCAGAACAAGTTCCTGTGTCATGCCGATACCATCCACTGGCAGGATATAGTGAGGAACGCTCGCTCTGATCACCTGGTTGTGCCATCCAATAGCAGCAGCTCATGTGAGTACTGATCAATCAGAGCATGAGGTACAGTACTAAAATGGATTGTTAATACAGTACTGTTCAAGTTTGGGGGCAGTAAGATTTTTACATGATAGTCTCTTATGCTCACCATGGCTGCATTTATTTGATTCAGAATATAGTAAAAATACAGGTGCATCTCAATGAATTAGAATGTCGTGGAAAAGTTCATTTATTTCACTAACTCAACTCAAATTGTGAAACTTGTGTATTAAATAAATCCAATGCACACAGACTGAAGTAGTTTAAGTCTTTGATTCTTTTAATTGTGATGATTTTGGCTCACATTTAACAAAACCCACCAATTCACTATCTCAACAAATTAGAATATGGTGACATGCCAATCAGCTAATCAATTCAAAACACCTGCAAAGGATTCCTGAACCTACAAAATGGTTACACAATAGCCTATACAATCAAGGGGAAGACTGCTGATCTGACAGTTGTCCAGAAGACAATCATTGACACTCTCCACAAAGAGGGTAAGTCACAGAAGGTCATTATTGAATGGTTGGCTGTTCACAGAGTGCTGTATCAAAGCATATTAAGTGAAAAGTTGACTGGAAGGAAGAAATGGGGTAGGAAAAGGTGCACAAGCAACAGGGATGACCACAAGCTTGAGAATACTGACAAACAAAGCTGATTCAAACACTTGGGAGAGCTTCACAAGGAGTGGACTGAAGCTGGAGTCAGTGATCAAGAGTCACCACGCTCAGACGTCTTCAGGAAAAGGGCTACCAAGCCACTTCTGAAACAGAAACAATGTCAGAAGCATCTTACCTGGGCTAAGGAGAAAAAAACTGGACTGTTGCTCGGTGGTCCAAAGTCCTCTTTTCAGATAAAAGTAAATTTTGTATTTCGTTTGGAAATCAAGGTCCCAGAGTCTGGAGGAAGACTGGAGAGGCACAGAATCCAAGCTGCTTGAAGCCCAGTGTGAAGTTTCCACAGTCAGTGATGAATTGGGCTGCCATTTCATCTGCTGGTGTTGGTCCATTGTGTTTTCTGAAGTCCACAGTCAACGCAGCCATCTACCAGGACATTTTAGAGCACTTCATGCTTCCTTCTGTTGACAAGCTTTATGGAGATGCTGATTTCATTTTCCAGCAGGACTTGGCACCTGCCCACACTGCCAAAAACACCAAAAGTTGGTTAAATGACCACGGTGTTGGTGTGCTTGACTGGCCAGCAAACTCAACAAACCTGAACTTCATAGAGAATCTATGGGGTATTGTCAAGAGGAAGATGAGAGACACCAGACCCAACAATGCAGATGAGCTGAAGGCCACTGTCAAAGAAACCTGGGCTTCCATACCACCTCAGCAGTGCCACAAACTGATTACCTCCATGCCACGCCGAACTGAGGCAGTAATTAAAGCAAAAGGAGCCCCTATCAAGTATTGAGTACATATACAGTAAATGAACATACTTTCCAGAAGGCCAACAATTCAATAAAAATGTTTTTTTTTATTGGTCTTATGAAGTATTCTAATTTGTTGAGATAGTGAATTGGTGGGTTTTTGTTAAATGTGAGCCAAAATCATCACAATTAAAAGAACCAAAGACTTAAAATACTTCAGTCTGTGTGCATTGAATTTATTTAATATAAATTCATTCTAATTCATTGAGATGCACCTGTATATTAGGAAATATTTTTGTAGTCTAAAATGACTTTTCTATTGTAATATATTTTAAAATGTGATTTATTCCTGTAATGCAAAGCTGAATTTTCAGCAGCCATTATTGCAGTTGACAGTGTCACATGATACTTCAGAAATTTTTATAGTATACTAATTTGGTGCTCAAGCACTTTTTATTGTTGTTATCAATGTTGAAAACAGTTTTTGCTGTTTAATTTTCTTGTGGGAACTGTGTTTTTGTTTTTAGAATAATTTGATGGCAAGAAAGTTCAAAAGAACAGCATTTATTTGGAATAGAAATCTTTTGTAACATTGTCTTTACTGTCACTTTTGACTGATGTGCCCTTGTAGAATATAATAAATTTCTTTACAAAATAAAAAAAATAAAAAATACAAATCTTACTGACCCCAACCTTTTGAATAGTAGTGTAATATTGTTCTTTCTATTCATCAAAGAATCTTGAAGAAAAATGTTACAGTGACAAAATGTCTTCTTAGAATTATTTCCACTTTTTTTTTTTTTTATAGTTCACCCCAAAATTAAAATTCAGGCACTATTTAGTACACTCATGTAAATCCAAACCTGTATGCTGTTATTTTTCTGAACACAATGGGAAAATGCTGTTCCTACGTGTTCTCACAGCTTTTTTATCATACAATAAAAAGGGGAGCTGTCAATCTCCGAAAAGGATTCAAAAACAGCATAACGCAGTTCATGTGACTATTTTATGGTACTTTTATTTGGTTAGGATGAGCTATTATTGTAAAAACCAGGATATGGTAACAAGATGAGGGTGAGTTTTAATTTTGGGGTTAACTAAAAGCTAATTTTTACAGCTTTTAATGATAATTTGGAGAACGTGTCCAGGCTCACGTTATATCCAATCAATCAATCAATCAATCAGTCAGTCTTCTTTATCTGTTTTGCCTCCCCTTTCTCCAAATCAAGGATGTTGAATTTGTAATCCTCTGTAATCTCTTAGTGTTTGGGGGGAGGGATTGTCGTCATTGATTTTTAGTTAAATAGTGAGGTTATTTACATTGTATGTTCAAAAAAACAACAGGGAATAAGCAATGCAACTTTCACCAGTTAAAATGCAATCCTGCCCTTCCAGCCAATGCTTATCAATTACATTTTCCAATGTTTGTAACCTTCAGATTAGGTTAGAAGCAGCGGTGTGGTCAGTAAGGAAAAGAGGAGAATGACCTTGACGGTCAATGTAAACATCAAAATCAACCAAATGAGACCTTGAGCATCTCTGGCATTATTTACTCACTCTTATTTTCAAACCTGAATGACATTTTAATGACCAGAAACTTTGAAGTTCGAAAAAGCACCATAAAATTGTCCCATAAGACTCATGACCTATTTATGGCATATGGCTTCAGAAGTCAGATTATAAATGTATAGACTACTTTTATGCTGCTCTTTTGTCTCTTTAGAGTGCTATAGTATGAAACACCATCTAATGTCCATTATATGATGGTGAGTAAATGAAGACAGAGTTTTCGTTTAGTCTGAGCTATTAGAAAGGCAATGGAGCACCCCGCTCTTATCATATCTCACAAAAGTTTACAGTGAACAACAAAAATCAAGTACTTGGGCAGAAAAAGGAAACGAGACAGAGGGTCTAAAAAAAGTGTTAAATGTTTAAAAGAGAGAGATAGTCAAAAGTGCCTGGCCCATGTAGCTGAAGAGAGTAAGCCACTAGTGTAATTACTCTTAACTGAAGTGGAACAGGGACAGAGGACAACACTCCATCAGTCAGCCATGCTCACACAGCAATTACCCAACAGTCAATTAAACTTGGGTGGCAGAACAGCCACCGCAGATGAGTGTAGCAAAGCCATACGGGCCGTCTCCGCTGGGGCAGAGCTCTAGAGAGTCAGGGAGAACATTGTTCTGTCAGTCAGCGACAACTCTTTCCCACTTCATCAGAACAGGGTCAGTGTGGATGAAAAGAGTTCCGTCCTATAAAGCGGAATGATCCAGATTGCGGTTACTGTGATGTAACATTATGACAGTAAATGAACAATATGACAACATAATGATATGGGTAGTGTGATAAGAATGCACACAAATCAAAATTGACTTTTTAAAGACACTGATCTTCCTGGTCTTATCGGTGAATGTTATTTCAAATAAATACTGTTTGTTTGAGTAATCTTTTTTTAAAATGCAGAAACTTGTGATCACTAAATGTTTTATCTTTCCTGGTTGCAGGTCAGAGGTGTCATAGAGGATGTAATGGACGCTGTTGGGGGCCAAAGGAGGACCAGTGTCAGAGCTGTGAGTGTCAGAAACTCAATAGTGATTTCATAATGGTCAAAAAGTGGGTCAGTGAGAAATGTCACTTCCACAAAACCTAGCTTTCAAATTTTCCCCATTGAAATGAATAGATTTAAAATGTAAACTCTAGTGTGTGATGATCATTCCTTCCTTCCATTTGAAATTGCAACCTTTCAGTTACCCGACCTGACCTTTAACCAATACACTGCACTGATGCAACCATCGTTTTTTAAGATATTTTACCACTTTAAAAAATTAAAATAAAAAGTTCTTATCCCAGAGCAAGGGCGTAGGTTTGCTTTTGACATTGGTTTGCTTTTGACAAACACCACACACCCAAACACCCAACACCCAATAATTTTCTCATTTTTGATATTTTTCAAAGACCTCTGACCACAGTTTCATGTCACCAAAAGTCTTCATTTATAGCTTATGTTTGCCAACATATTCATAACTCCTAAACAGTTTTTTTTTTTTTTTTTTGTTAGTATGTTTAACAGACAATAATTAAACAAATTTTATTTTGTGAACCAACAACATTGGCATCAGTGTGCTGGGTGTCTTTATCACGCATCACTTTATTTCAATATTAATCGAATTGGACCCAAGATGATTCTGAAAGAATACTCTGCTGTTGCTGTATAAAGAACACAACTTTCATGCGCATCTGATTGACAGATAAACCGCACGCTCTTATTTCAGTGTTGTTTTTTATTTTGTGGATATTTCAGCTAACAGTTTGATTTGTACATTCAGTTGAACAACTTTAAGTTAAAGTTAAAGACTGTCCGTATGCTTTATATTGGGAGCTAATAATAGCCATAGATTGTGCTTTCTCTCCGTTTGCTCTGTTTTGTCAAACACCGTACTTCAAACTCATTGATGCAACTTTGTTAATTCCTGAAGTGAACTTCTATATTAACTGTTTTGGACTGCTGTCTTGAATTGGGTACAATACCTGTGAGTTGTTCTAAACGCGGCTGCGCTTCTCGTCCGCTGTGTGACTACATTCCGCCCATGTATTAAATGCGCGTCCTTGAAAGTGCATAGTTTTCTAACGTAGCCTATTTACTTTAACTTTTTAGGTAATATCAGTACTATGACGTTTCAGATGCGTCCGAAATTACAAAAACATATACATATATTTAAATTGTTTGATCAAAATTATTGCTAGGGACAGTTTGGCAGTTGCTGGATATTGGTAGGGACACGTCCCTGGCGTCCCCCCCTAATTCTATGCCCCTGTCCCAGAGTCATGGCCTAGCTCTTAGCACACATGTGCTAATGATCGGAGCTGTGGTGTTCATGCAGGCAATGTGAATTCAAATCTAGCTCATGTCATTTCCTAGTTCCGTTTCACAATTTGCTGGTCTTCTTTATGTGACTGTATTCACCAAATCAGCCAAATAACTTGCTGTCTCAATACATTAATTGTTGCTTTCAAATGGTTGCTTATTTGATGTAATGAATGGAAACAGATTTCCATTGTTGTGTGTGATATCATTATATTACATAATATCATTATATTATATTATATTATATTACATTATATTATATTATATTATATTATATTATATTATATTATATTATAAAGGCAGACTTTATTTTAAGGTTCAATTCTTGCTGTTTACAAACCATTAACTATGACTTTTGCCTCAATAAACTCCTAATTTGCTGCTTATTAATAGCTAGTTAGGTAGTTATTAAGTTTAGGTATTGGGTAGGATTAGGCATGTGGAATATGGTCATGCAGAATATGTGTTTTATAAGTACTAATACACAGCTGATATGTTAATAATAAGCATGCTAATATTATGCTAATATTATACTCACATGCTTATATATTATATTATATTATATTACATTATATTATATTATATTATATTATATTATATTATATTATATTATGAGACTAATAAATAATTTAGCTGTTCTTTTGTTTAAATATTTATTTATTTATTTATTTAAATTTAATTTTACTTGGTTTTGTGGTAAAGAATGACACAGCACTGTAAAAAAAATGTTTCTCAAGCAACATAAAAAAATGTGAAAAATAAAAAATGATTCAATAATAAGTAATAATTTGCATAAACAAAAATAGTTTATAAATCAAACAGAAACAGTCAATTAAGTTAAAGTTACAAGTTACAAATGTGACCTTTGTTATAACATATGTTTTTGCTCAGGTAGCTGAAATGTGGAACACTGGTTGAGACCATTTTATAAAAGCATTAAGCCATTGAAGGCCATGAGTTACAGTGGTTTTACCTCATTTCACGGGGCATGTTGTGTCTCTACCCCTGTCTGTGGTAAAATCACTGTAACAAACCTATTGTGGCTTATTATTAATTTTACATTTCATATTACTTTGCATAGCATACCTTATCAACCAGGATGGAGGAAAAAAACTCTCAGAAGTAGCTTTTACTCATGAATATAATATCTAGACTCTGCAGAGACAGCAGCCAGAGTGAGGTGAAGAGTCGTTCCACTCTGTGAGAGTTCTCCAGCTTTCTCCACAGGCTCGGTACGGCACCTCCAGCAGGCCGTGGCATGCCGCTGCCCTCCCTGTGGAGGATAATTGAAGAGAGAGACAGGCAGCCTGACTCTCCCTCTCCTCTCACATGTAGCCGCAGAAACCAGCTGCACTTAAAACTGCAGAGATTAATTACTTCAGGTCCCTCAAAACTCTCACACGTAGCCAGATCCTCCGTCTCTTTCTTACAGGCTTCCTTTCAACAAGCTTGATCACAACACGCCATAACTCTGATTTCCCCAGACGTGCTCTTATAATGCAGTCAAATGCTAAGTCAGACTGCTCAAAAACATGTCATTACCCCTGGCTCGAAAAGCTTGCTAATGCAACCGTAAGGATCTCTTTTTTTAAGGACAAAACACTTAACTTGTACTGGATTTATTTCTTTTGAAAAAAGAAACTATTTTTGAAATTTTCATGTTGGAAAAAAAGACTATGTCAGATAGTTTGCATTACAGTCCTCTTGTGTCATTAGCATGAGCTGGAAGAGATGGAAAGCTAATAGGCAGGCCCACACAGATTCTGCGCCAGATCATTTCTGCAGAAACTTTTCCACGGGATTTGAATGCCTTTCATTTAATAAGTTATAAACATCCCCTGCTCTTTGCATATTCATATAAAATTCATATGGAGCTAAAAAATGAGTTTGAAACCATCCTGTGGTTTCTTGTCACTGTTTTTGAATTTTGTGGTGAATTTGCTACCTGATATCATGACGAAAACGTACATGTGGGAACTTTTTCACAAGATATTTCCAGCAGAAATGAACACTAGAGGCGGTAAAACATCAAGCACTTGTAATCGTTTTCGTGCACAGTTAAGATTACAGCTCCATATGTTTCGCTTTCCGGACGTAACAAGCTTGCTCAGTAGCTCACCCAGCACGGAATTGGACTAAGGATGCGGAATCCTTGGTTATGAATCCCGTCAAAAACATGATTCACCATGAAAGAGCTGAAAGATGAGAGATCTTAAAACAAACTAAAACGGCATGCTTGTGATTGCATCTTTACGTTACATTCGCTTTTGTTCATACTATCAGGTAGCTTTAGGTGTAGTGCAGATGGTACGTTATTTTAAAGCGTCACGGAGCATTAGAGTTATAGCGCCACTCAATGGACATTTCAAGTCACAGCTGTGGTGACACATAACAAAACCAACGTCACATAAAACGTACCATATGTACGTTCATCTGTTCCAGGGGAAAAAAACTAACACTCTTTTAGTGCCACCCAGTGGACATTTTACATCAAATATGTCATGAAACGTACATGGCAGTACGTATTTTGCGTCTTGCCAAAAAAGTTTCCAAAGGTACGTTTTCATCATGAGATCAAGTTGTGAATTTGTCAATATTTATAGTAAATAATATATATTTTTGTATCTGATGATGTTTATCCATATAAAATGATAGACAAGGAACAATTACATTTAATAAAAAAAAATTTGATTTTATTTTAGCATAAGCTTTTTTTTCATATTTATTTATTTATTTATTTATTTTTATGTTTCACCTTTTCCCTTAAGAAAAGTGCAGAAAATCTGGTTATTCTGTCTGGACCTGCTAATAGTATTTCTATGAGACCATGTATATGTATTCACGACAGTATCATCACACAGATGAGCAGAGCAGAGCAATTTCACTTTCTGAAATGGCAAGAAAACTATCATGTACCTGAAATTTTTACTGCCCTGGTGATATCACCATTTATTCATGTAATGGACAATCATTTTTATAGACTTGTCCATACAGTAAAATGGTTTGGTGGGTCAAGTAGGAGAATATGAGCCTTTTCCCTTCTCAAATACACCCTAATTAATCATAATCCTTCCTGCTTCCTCTTTCCTCTCTCTTCTGCAGATGTACCTATCATTTCACTCTGTCCCTCCATCTGGATATCAACACACTCTCATTCTTCTCGCTCAGTTTTGTTTTCATTCCATCTTCAAGACCTCTGAGAGAAAATCTGTTATTTAAATGGAGAGACCATTTATTTGAACAGGCACTTCTGTCTCTCTGTGGCTGTGTTCTAAATCTAGCAAGCATATTAACTAAAATGGAACCACATAAGTAACCGATTTGGAACAGCAACTCCAAACTGTGCATCGTACAAATAGCAAAGCACACAGGAGAGTTTTGCATTAGCTTGTTGCTAAGTTAACTTTGTGAAGCTCCTTACAGTATAAACGTGAAGCTTCACAACACACAATATTGAATAGAACACTCCATTTCTAATTGCAATTAACTGTTTTATTAGTACTCTTCGTTAAATTTTATTTATTGAAATAATTGTATACAGTTCTATTCAAAAGTTTTTTTAAGAAATTAATATTTTTATTTAGCAAATATGCATTAAACTGAAATAAGTGATTTTTACGTTATTACAAAATATTTATATTTTTTTCTTTTGAACAAAAACATAAAGCAGCACAACTGTTTTTAACACTAATGATAATAATAAATGTTTCTTGAGCACCAAATTAGCATATTAGAATGATTTCTGAAAATTCAACTTTGCCTCCAAAGAAATAAATAGAATTTTAATATATATTAAAATAATACAATGGTAAATTATATTGTAATGCTATTTTAATCATAACAGATATTTTAATAATATTTCACAATATTACTGTTTTACTGTATTTTTTAATCAAATAATCAAATAAATGCAGCTTTGGTGAACATAAGAGACTTAAAAAAAATAAGAGCGAGAGAGAGAGAGAGAGAGAGAGAGAGAGAGAGATAAGAAAAATTGTAGTAACCCCAGTTTTTGAACGTTATTGTATATGTGAGAAATCAACATTTCTTGCACTTCATATGCTATCTTGCAAGAATTCTTTCAATGAGCTCATAACAATGCATTACCTTCTCCATGAAAGATGCTGTACATGTAATGTTTTCTTAGATTTTGGGACTATAATCATGCTGCTTACCTTTTTTTTTTTTTTTTTTTTTTTTTGGAATTGCAAAAATTTGGAATTGCTGTGATACAGCGGCAGTTAACCCATTATTTACTCATTCTCATATAGTTCCAAATTCATCTTATCTTGTATGGTAAAATCTGTTACTATTCTCCAAAAATGCCTGTGTTGTTTTCCATAACACACAACAACAGCATATGGGTCTGGAACAACGCAAGTAAATAATGACAGAATTATTTTTTTTTCTGTGAAGTAAAAATGGTGCAGACATAAGCAGCTCACTAGGTTTTGGAGCAGAGCCTGTTCTCTCTTTCTTTTTCTGTCTAGTATATTCTGATCTCATTTAGATAGTCGTAAGCAAATCTTTGCACTGCCTCCACAAAGACACTCATGTCACCGCACTGCACCAGATAAGTCTGTTCTCTCTCCTCTTGCCTCGTCTCACCATCCTCACCTTTCTTCTCATCACGGCGGTTAAATCCGCAGCTCGCCTCGCCACCAGCCGCCTAGCTTGAGTAGTCTTAATTGTCGAAACTATAAGGACAAAGTAATTGGAGAACTGTGCGACTGTGAAATGGATTCGAGTTCCATCTCACTCTAATGAAGCTATTTAGTAAGTTGAGAGCATTAAACATTCTTGACGGATTTTTGCTGTAGCTTTCCTGTCATTTTTGCAAACTTAAATCTGTATTTCTTCTCAATCCAGTAGATATTGAGTAAATATTTCAATCTAGTGTATTCAAATAATGTTTTTCTTATTATTATTATTTTTATTATTATTATTTATTTATTTATTTATTTATTTGGAGCATAATTAGATTTAGAATCAATTTGTGCATTGCTAAATGGGGATTAGATCTAAACAAGACCGGTGCTTCTTGACCTAAAATGTGCCTGCACCATAAAACACGGCAGTTGAGCTGCTAATGAAACTCTCAGAGGCTAAATATTCTGTGCTTTATAGTCTTCTGTGTACTTTATCAGATTGATGGTGTGTAATTGCCAGAGCCAGATGTATTTTAAAAAGCGTATTTTATGGCAAATGAATCAACATATCATCGCTCTTCTGAGTGGGCCTTTAGTTTAGTGTGATGTCTTTTGTTTTCGTAAAATAGGTCATTTGGTGTCTATGCAGTAATGGCTCGCACTGTCATAACGGCAATGGTAAAGTGATATTTAGAGGAAGGCCAGTTCACATCCATTGAATCTCTTCATTTAATAACTTTTATACACATGCCTCTCATAGTGTATTGAATATGTACCTTTGCATAGAAATACACTCGTTAGCTATATTATTCAGGTCTTATAGTGAGGTTATAATGGTGAGGGACACTTGTCTGTGTAAATAGGTAGGTGACCTTTTTCTATCACTATTTCAGTTTAAATGTTATAGAAATGTATGAGGGAAAGTGTGTATAATAAGAGCTGAGATACACCATGTAAATACCCTATAAGATTTTGTTAGTTCTCTTAAAAGGGTCATTTCAAACATTTTTATTATAACAAATTTTTAGTTTTTAATGACCATTTTCCTTTCTCTCTGAACTTTAACAAGTTTGTATCTGTCTGACTTTCACCATGACTGGGTGGGCCGTGTTTCTGATCAGTGTCACAGTCTCAGTCACCAGCCCTCTCACCAGCTCAGTCACCAGCCCAGAACTACATTTCCCAGCAGCCCGTCTGGTTCACACCTGCACCCTGTCCCCAATCCTGGTCTCGTTGCAGTTTCTCCAGTCTTCCAGCCTTGCATTTGTCCACTTTCCAGTTTACCTACCTGCCAATTGAAGGATACATTGTGTATGGATGTTGAAGTTTGATATCCTCTGGAGTTTTGGTGAACATCAACCTGTCTACTCATCTGAAGTATTTACCTGGACTCCCCTACCTGCCCTTCTGCCATCGGCAGTTCATCTGTCCTTATATACTTATGTCTGCAAGGGAAAAAGAAACCAATTATCATGAGAAGTCATTTGAACTCTTTATGAAATCTGGACACTTACCTGAGTTGCTGTTTGGAATTCCCCATTGGAGACTGTTTAAGCTATCTATCTTTAAGTTATGTTATGATGAATGTCCAGTCTGAACGTACCTGCCTCAGTTTGCTTCTGCTGTATAAATAAATATATCCCAGTTAAATCTCCCCCCTCCCCCCCCAACACTGCTTATTTTAAATAAATTCTCTTTTTAGACTGTAAAGCAAGTTCTGAAAGTTATATGCTTCAGTAATCAGTGCATCTTGTATGAATATTTAAAAATATAAATATTAAATTAGCATGTGATCATAAAAATTGTATGTATAGTAATTATACAAAAATTAGAAAAATGTTTTAAGTAGTTATAAATGAAGTATAGCATGTTACCCAGCAGGAAATTGCTGTCACAGCTTGAAATTTTGTCAGCATACCTAGATCCATGTACATCTGAATCCTGTCACACTTTGAGAGCCTTACGAACTCTTGATAAAGAATTAAAATGCATTTTTAGGAGGCTGTGTGGCGTGCAGTAAGTCCGAACAAGCGTGCATATACAAATGCTGCTGTGGAAAGCCAATTACAGCATTTTACAACCACCGTGCTAGTAACACACACACACACACACACACACACACACACACACACACACAGACATTCTTGTGGGGGCTG
Source organism: Spinibarbus caldwelli (assembly GCA_039654775.1). Lineage (NCBI taxonomy): Eukaryota > Metazoa > Chordata > Actinopteri > Cypriniformes > Cyprinidae > Spinibarbus > Spinibarbus caldwelli. Next base: position 10,219,361 of record CM077232.1, read on the forward strand.
ATAGATAAATGAAAATGACAGTCTTTGTAGGATCTGAATAAGGAAAAGCTATGCAAATTTGATTTTATACATTGTTGTGTTCCAAAACCACAATTCATAACGTAACCATTACTATGGCTAGTTTTGTTCAACTTCTGTTCAAAAGTTCAGTAAGGTCACAAAGATTTTTTAACAAATTAACACTTTTATTTAACAAGGATGCCTTAAAGGAGACTTATTATGGCCCTTTTTACAGTATGTAATATAAGTTTCAGGTGTGTCTGTGAATTTTCACCTCAAACTACCCCACAGATCATTTATTATATCCTTCTGAAAATGCCTATTTTGAGTGGAAGCAGAAAACGTTGTTTTCGTGCATGTCTCTTTAAATGCAAATGAACTGCTGAACCCCGCCCCCATTTCCAGAATAGAGTTGTGCCTTTACAGCTCGTACCTCAGGATACTCTGCTAAAAAACATCTGATTGGTTTTGATTATCATGTCTGTCGCACTGAAATGATGCGTTTTTAAGCATATTAGTTTAAACTTCTAATATACGGTTTTCTGAGCGCACACAGAAAGCGAGGCACAGAAAGCAGCTGTCACACAGCATGTGCGTACTAAACTAATACACACAAGTTTATGTTAAAAAACACACAGGAGTTACAAAAACAGTCTGTTATGTCTGTGAAGGTAAATAGCTGGGAAAGAAATTGCATGTTTATATTAGATCTGTGTGGTAGCTGCATAATATACAGTAAATAAATCAATAAATCCACTGCTCTCTTGTCTCCTCTGAAGCTGGGACTCTAAATAGTGTTTTGTGATCCTCAGTGCAGCCAAAGATAGGAGATTGAGGTCTCTGCAGAGCAAAAGTTAGCGTTTCTGACTTTTTGCGTGTTTTCAAACTGCTGGGTATTTCTAAATCATGCAATCAAAATGATCCCCCTTACCTAACCCCACCCCTAAATCTACCGTCACTATGACGTCAGCCAATCAGGTAACATGGTCTAAAAACGCCCTGATCTGGTAACTCCCATTACTTTCCTGCAGAGACCAGTACTTGAAAGGTATATTAGTTAGCATGCTTTGCTCGAATTTTTGCCATGGCGTTAGAACTGGTACACCGTTGTCGCTTGCAAAAACAATGGTGGCGCTGTGGGTGGAAACTTGCAGATTAAGTGCAGTAATATTATAAGATGATCCCCTTTCTGTGTCACAGGGGGAGTGAAATCTGAGCGGCTTGTTTTTTCACAAGCTTGCAGAGAAAGGCTTTCCAAAAAAATTACTGGGTATGTTCTTTTTCACGTTTTCTGGGTTGGTAGATGCACCGGTTAGCCGATTATAGTACTTAAACATGGAAAAAGTCAGGTTCCCTATCGATACTTCACTCGTGCTGCGTCTTGCTCAAGACGCTAAGGGGAAAACTCCTTTTTCTCCAATGACTGAAGCCTTTTCAATAACGCAGTGTAACTGCACAGCCATTGATTCGTGCAGTGAATTAAAAACGAACCTATGGCGCTGCACGAGCCTATGGCGACGAAGCCTGCCAGAATGGGCAGAATCTGGCTATATAAGCGGGCATTCCGCCATAGGATCCTCAGATTCTTCTCCTTCAGCCACGACAAGATCTTCGCTCTTCGAGACTCGAAGCCTTCGCCGTTGAACAAGCCTCGCAGCGGATCAAGACCCCTTTCTGCTCCCAGGAACCTTTGAGGAAAAAGCAGCTGGGCAGAGGATCTCGGCGCTCAGAGACAAGTGAGCCCATGCCGGCTGAGCCCCCGCGTGCCTCACTCTCTCCTCATAGAGAGGTATCTCCCGTCCTCTTCGCTCACCCGAGCGTTCTGGTCTCGTTTGGTGGGAGCGAATGCGGCGACATGGACGACAGCATGTCACTGGCGGCTTCAGATGCGGAGGAGCTGTCGGGCTCATCTCACGACCCCGCCCCCCTCCAGTCTGCGCAGCCCAACGCAGCCAGCTCAGGCATGGACGCCGAACTGTTCCGCGTCCTATCTAAAGCTGTGGAAGAGCTGGGTTTGGAGTGGTCTCCTCCTGAGGAACCGACCTGTAGCCACCGAGGTGAATGGTTCTTGCCGGGGCGCTGTCAGGCCCCTCGTCAACGGGCTTGATCATTCTTCCCAGAAGTCAATGATGAGATCACCAGATCTTGGCGCGCCCCCTACTCTGCCCGCCTACGTGCCTCTTCTTCGTCCGCCCTCACATCGGTCGACGGCGCTGAAGAAAAGGGGTACGACAGTCTGCCTCCCCTGGATGAGTCAGTGGCCATGCATCTCTGCCCGCCTACGGCCATTGGCTGGAAGGCAAGAGGCCGCCCACCCGTCCAAGCCGTGTAGGACCACTTCAGCTCTCGCTGGACGAGCCTATTCGTCGGCTGTACAAGCGGCCTCGGCACTTCACTCCATGGTGGTCTTCCAAGTCTTTCAGGCCAAACTCCTCCACTGTATGGGCGAGTTTAGCCCGGAACCCGCAGCTTTTAAGGAGCTGCGCAGTGCTACCGACCTGGCTCTACACGCCAGCAAAATGACGGCTCAGGTGATTGGCAGGTCCATGGCCAGTCTAGTGGTGCTCGAGCGCCACCTATGGCTGACCCTTACAGAGATCAAGGATGCAGATAAGGTCACCTTCCTCAACTCCCCGGTCTTCCCCACCGGCCTATTTGGACCTGCGGTCGAGGGCTTCGCTGAACACTTCACTGCCGTACAGAAGTCGTCCCAGGCAATGCGACACTTCTTACCCAAGCGATCCAGCTCTGTAGCTGCTTCCAGTCGTCCCAAGATGGCGCCTACTCAGCAGCCAGTGAAACCCACACCTCCAGCTGCTCAACCAGCTTCCAAGCCTGAGCCCCGCCATCGCTCCCGCTCGGCCAGACGCTATCAGTTTCCTAAGTGCCAGGGACCCCGGTCCAAGATAGTGCTGGACCCGGCGCCTCAGGCATCTTCCTGATCTAAGGGACAGAAAGAGGAAGGGGCCAAGTCCTGCGTGCCGAGGTGATGAATTTGCTGGCGAAAGGAGCCATAGAAACGGTTCCCCCAGCTCAGAGCGAGTCAGGCTTCTACAGCCGATATTTCCTCATCCCCAAAAAAGATGGTGGCCTGAGACCCATCCTCAGACACCTGAACCACACCCTTATGAAACGGCCGTTTAGGATGATTACATTGAAACAGATCCTCTCGCAAGTATGCCCAGGGGACTGGTTATTTTTCGCTGGATCTGAAAGATGCATACTTTCACATCCAGATAGCCCCCCACCACAGGCGATTCTTGAGATTCGCCTTCGAGGGAGTGGCTTATCAATACACAGTCCTTCCCTTTGGACTGTCTCTAGCTCCTCGCACTTTTACGAAGTGCATGGATGCGGATCTGTCCCCGCTGAGACAGATGGGAATCCGCATTCTGAATATCTCGACGACTGGCTCATTATGGCCCAGTCGGAGGATGAGCTGCTATCTCACAGATCCTTCCTCCTCAGCCACTTAGAGGGCTTGGGACTCAGGGTCAATTTTGCCAAGAGTGCGCTCTCTCTCAGCCAACGGATATCGTTCCTGTGAACAGTTCTCGACTCAGCCCAAATGAGGGCAGTAGTCGCGCCAGAACGTGCACTGGCCATTCAGCAGCTCGTGGCCTCATTCAAAATTGGAGCCACTCGCCCTCTCAAGGCGTTTCAAAGTATGCTGGGCCTCATGGCCTCCGCGTCTCCGGTTCAGTTGGGCCTGATTCGCATGCGGCCCCTTCAGTACTGGCTGAAACCACGTGTTCCACCCCACGCCTGGCATTGCGGAGGCCTCCGTGTCAAGGTGAGCCAGGCCTGCGTTGCAGCTCTGGTCCCTTGGAAAGACGCTCAGTGGATGGAACGGGACGTGCCCTTGGGAATGGTCTACAGAAGGAAGGTGGTCTCGACAGACGCTTCCAACACAGGTTGGGGAGCGCTGTGCGATGGAAAACCGGCTTTCGGCCTTTGGTTGAAAGAGGAAGGTCGGCTTCACATCAACTGCCTGGAAATGCTGGCAGTATGTTTGGGCCTTTGCACCTTTCTGCCAGACCTGAGGGGACACCGCGTCTTAGTCTGTTCAGACAGCATGACGGTGGTGTCTTATATAAATTGCCAGGGCGGTCTCTCCTCGAAGCGCCTCTTCATTCTAGCAGAGCATCTCTTGGAATGGACTCAGCTCAACTTGCATTCGCTGAGAGCAACGCATGTGCCGGGCAGGTTGAACCAGGGAGCAGACATCCTGTCTCGGAGCAATGTTCCCTCGGACGAGTGGACACTCCACCTACAAACGGTTCAGGAAATCTGGGAGATCTTCGGCAGGGCAGAGATCGTCCTCTTCGCCTCAGAAGACAACTCTCATTGCCAAACTTATTTTTCGAAGGACAAGGATGCGTTGGCCCGCAATTGGCCCAACCTCCTCTTTTACACTTTTCCCCCAATCGCCCTGATCCCACAGGTAATCAGGCGAATCAGGGAACAGAAGCACGGGGTTCTGTTAGTGGTCCTGCTCTGGAGGAACCAGCACTGGTTCGCAGAGCTGCCTCGGCTGCTCTCTGCATCCCTGTGGCCCATCCCCCTGAGACGGGATCTCCTCTCTCAGGCGAACAGAACAATTTGGCACCCCCAGCCCGAGCTATGGGGTCTACATCTTTGGCCTCTCGATGGGAGCCTACAGACCTCCCCAAGAGTGTGCTAAATACAATTTCTCAGGCTAAAGCACCGTCTACAAGATGACTCTATGCCCTTAAATGGCCTGTCTTTTCCACCTGGTGTACAGCCCGCGGCGCAGACCCAGTTTTCTGCGACATATCTCTGATATTGTCCTTCCTGCAAGAGCTGTTGGATAAGGGTCGTTCCCCTTCCACGCTCAAGGTCTATATAGCAGCCATAGCAGCCTCTCACGCTCCTATAGCTGGCCAATCGGTGGGCAGGAACAACCTAGTTGTTCGTTTTCTGAAGGGGTCCAGGAGGCTCAACCCGCCTCGCCCCATCATCGTCCCTACATGGGATCTGCCCACGGTGTTGAGGGCTCTGAAGGGCCCTCCTTTTGAGCCGCTACAGTCCATTGACCTTCGTTCCCTGACGCTAAAAAACACTCTGCTACTAGCGCTAGCATTGGTAAAACGTATGGGAGATCTGCAGGCACTATCTGTGAGTCCCTCCTGCCTTGAATTTGGGCCCAGCGACTCTAAAGTCGTCCTGAAGCCAAGGCATGGTTGCATACCCAAAGTGCTCTTGACTCAGAGCGCAGGTGATAACTCTTTCAGCACTTCCTCCTTCGGCGCAAGATCAAGAGTTGAATTTACTCTGCCCTGTCAGGGCATTGAGAATTTATATTGAGCGCTCCGCCCCTTTCAGACAGCTCTTTGTATGCTTCGGCGGCCACACCAAAGGCTCTCCTGTCACGAAGCAGAGACTTCCCAAATGGATAAATGACGCTATTGCGCTAGCATACTCTTCTTTGGGCCTACAATGCCACATGGGAGTAAGAGCCCACTCAGCTAGAGGCGTTGCCTCTTCCTGGGCTTGGTCTAGCGGTGTGTCCATTGCAGAGATTTGTGCGGCCGGCTGGGCCTCGCCGTCCACATTTGCCAGGTTTTATAATCTGGACGTCCCGGCCTTACAGGCCCGGGTCCTTTCTGGGGGCTCACTCTTGTCATATGAAAAAACCAGTATTGGCGTTTGCCTTCTTCTTGTACGCTCTTGGCCCTCACTGAAGTTCCGAGGTTGTACAAATTTATCTTGGGACGATTACTCAAGGCCGGGCCGACCTCTATGAGTTTGGCCCTATTGCCTCCTGCAGGGCTTCCCTGCACAATACTTGGTCCCTCTGGGCCCCTTTTGGTGCTTAAGGCAAGTTCAAGTATTAGTCATTCCTCTAGCATAGCACGGCGGGATTGTACTTGTTCCCCTTAGCGTCTTGAGCAAGACGCAGTACGAGTGAAGTATCGATAGGGAACGTACTCGATTACTAACATAACCTTGGTTTCCTGAGATACGGGAATGAGTACTGCTTACTTTGCCGTGCTATGTAGCTGCACGACTCAGTCGTCGCTTCAGTCAAAGTAACCTGAGGATCCTATAGCGGAATGCCCGCTTATATAGCCAGATGGCACTGACCATTCTGGCGGGCTCTGGCAGGCTTCGTCACCATAGGCTCGTGCAGCTCCGCTGCCGAGCCATTGGTTCGTTTTTAATTCACTGCACGAACCAATGGCCGTGCAGATACACTGCATTATTGAAAAGGCTTCAGTCATCGGAGAAAAAGGAGCGAAAAGTACTTGTTCCCGTATCTCAGGGAATCAAGGTTACGTTAGTAACCGAGTACATTTTCATGATATGTCACCTTTAAATTGATAAAAGGTGACAGTAAAGACATTGAAAGATTTTAATTCTGTTCTTTTGAATTTTCTGTTCATCAATGAATCCTGAAAAAATGTATCTCAGTTTTAAACAGTACAACTGTTTTAAACATTGATAATAACAATAAATAGTGCTTGGTGATCAGATCAGCATATTAGAATGATTTCTGAAGGATCATGTGACACTGAAGACTGAAGGCTGCTGTAAATTCAGCTTTGCCATCACAAGATTAAACTGCTTTTTAAAATATATTACAATGGAAAATGGTTATTTTAAATTGTAATAATATTTCACAATATTACTTTGTTACTGTATTTTGATTAAATAAATGCAGCCTTGGTGAACACAAGAGACTTCTTTCAAAAACATTTAAAAAAGAAAAATATCATCAACACCAAACTTTTGTATTGTAGTGTTCCTAAATAATATCTCCTCCATCATGAGATTTGTTCCCATCCTGGCAATGTAAGAAGAGTTATAGTACGTTAGCCAAGCTTTGATGTCTGCGTTTGCATCCTTACAGTACATAAAGGATAGTTCTGGCCTTATTTCAGAAAGCTCCCCAAGCTCATTCAGCATCTACACTGGAGATGTATTCTGCATGCCATATGGTAGAAATTACTGTGAATGTCTATATTCATTACTGTGAGGATCACTAGCAGAAACAGGAAAGCAGCGCTGCTGTGATCACCATCACTCTGCAGTTAAGAGACCACACATCCCCACATGTTCTCCCTGGTTAGAGCCCTGTTTACTCACAGTGTGACTCTTACTGGCATGCAGACAGCTGTGTGGTACGATGAGGCATTATGGTTAAGGAAATCATCGCACAGATGCTAATTGTCATCAGAAAATGTATATTTCACTAACACTTTCCCTTATCTGTCTCTTTCTAAGTGACGAAGACGGTGTGTGCCGAGCAATGTGATGGCCGCTGTTTTGGGCCGTACGTCAGTGACTGCTGTCATCGCGAGTGTGCTGGAGGCTGTTCAGGACCGAAGGACACAGATTGCTTCGTATGTCTTCAGTATTCCTGTAACAAACTCACATACTCGATCATATTGGGGCTGCAGTGTCTAGTTGATTAGCTCTGCCACTAGATGCTTTTGTGCTGTGTCAACTGGTCACAAATCACATGACTTCAGTTTGTTCTATATGGTGACAGCAGGACAAAAATCCCTCTGTCCACAAACTGTGTGCTTGTGTATTTGCCTGTCATAGTCAAATATAAAGTGGGGTTTCAAAGTCTGAGTCCACTAGCAACTTTGCATGTTTCTGTTTTAATACAGTTATTTTTTTTTCATTACAATTTAATTGATCAGCATCAAAATTTGACTGAAAAGTTAAAGTTAACGCTTTATAATTAGGTTCCATTTCTTAACTACATTAGTTGAAAATTATTTCTAAAGCATTTATTGATCTTAGTTAGTTAACTTCAACTTTTACTAATATATTATGAAAATAAACAGATGTATTTGTTAATATTATTTAATGAACCTGAATTAACATAAACTGACCATGAACATTTTTATTAACTAAGGATAACAAAGATTAATAAATACTGTGACAAATGTATTGTTCATTGTTAGTTAATGCATTAACTAATGTTAAATAATGGGACCTTTTTGAAAAGTGTTACCAATTTAAATTGAAAAATTAACATGATTTCAGAATGTCAGAATTATTTTATTTTATATTTTATTTTATTTTATTTTATTACAAATTACATGATCCGCATCACAGTTTCAGTGAAAAGTTGAACTGAAATGTCAGGAAGAAGTTTCAGAATGTCAGGATTTTATTTTATTTTGTTGTTTATTTTTATTTTTATTTTTTCAGTGAAAAGTTGAACTGAAAAATTAACATGTATTTCAGAATGTCTCTCTTTTTTATTTTTTTAATTTAATTTCAGCAGCACTTCAGCTACGTGAACGTCACAAATTTGTGTCAAACCTGGTTATCATGTTCTCCTGCATGATTATATATATATATATATATACATATATATATATATATATATATATATATATATATATATATATATATGTTACGGAGCCGACGAGACGAGAGACATGCAGATCCATTTGCTAGCTTTTATTTAAACAGGGACATGGTCAAAACACAGGCAGGGTCAAATAACAGCAAATGGGTATGGCATGGGCAAAGCACAAGAGTAATTCAAGGGCAAGCGTGGGTCGACGATCGGCGAACAATATCCAACAGGGTAAGGCAGAGAGATAATCCAGGTACAAGAGCAATTGTCCAAGAGAGGAGCAAACAGAGTCCGAACGGCAAGGCAAGGGTTAATCCAGGAAACACGGGCTAGAAACGAAACACGGGAAAACAGGCAAGACAAGACTATGACAACTAAGTGGGCTCCGTAGAGTAGCTATCGCTAGGAGAGTGATAAACGCTATAAAATACTCGGCAGTGAGGGAGAAGAAGTCCATGGCTTAAGTAAGGGGCGTAATGGGAATCAGCTGTGTGATCAGTCTCAGGTGTGAGCTTGTGATTAGTGAAATGGCTGCTGGGAAATGAGGTCTGGAGGTGACATGCAACAGTTAGTGTATTGCAAGAGTCCATGTAGTGAGCGGGTGACCTCTGGTGGTGAGCGACCGGAAGTGCATGGACAGGATTCGTGACATAGCCCCCCCCCAAGGAGCGGCTTCCAGATGCTCCTATACAATCCAGGAGGGTGGTGGAGTGGAGGCGGAACAGGGGGAGGGACGGAGGGCCAGGTCCACGTGGAAGTGGAGTGGTTGGGGACCGAGGCAGAGCCGGCAGAACAGGGCACCAAGGCGGAGTAGGGAACCAGGGCAGAACCAGCAGAGCAGGAAGTTCATAAATAATGATGACAGTTCATAAATAATCTCTATGGCAGTGACAGAGTTAACATGAGTTGTGACAGACAGGGCAACAAACTCGGTATTGGCCTCCTTGAGAGTGGTTGGACAGACAGACAGTTCAATGTTAGACTCAAGGACTGGAACAGGACATACAGATAATTCAGGATCTGGGGAATAGACAGAGACTGAAGCAGACAGTTCAGTGACAGAAACTGGCAAGACAGACAGTTCAAAAACAGACTCATTGAGGGAAACTGGAGTGACAGATATTTCAGTGACTGGAAATGGACCAACAGACAGTTCATAATCAAATGCATTGGCTGGAACAGGACTGACAGATAACTCACAAAAAGATTCATGGGCTGATATGGGATAGACTGACAGTTCAAAATTGGATGTATTAACTGAAACTGGACTGGTAGGCATCTCAGTGACTGAAATTGGACAGACAGACAATTCATACTCAGACCCAGAACAGGACAAGAGTTCGGAGATGGCCCCATAGGTCGGCCCAGAGCGAAGCAAGAATTCACTGATGCCCTCCATAGCCATGACAGGACAGGGCGAGAGTTCACAGACGGCCTCCTTAGCCATGACAGGACAGGGTGAGAGTTCACAGACGGCCTCCTTAGCCGTGACAGGACAGGGTGAGAGCTCACAGACGGCCTCCTTAGCCGTGACAGGACAGTGTGAGAGTTCACAAGTGTTTACTGGACTCGTGACAGGGTTAACAGGGCATACAGGGAGTTCATTAACAGTTTTCATGGCAGTGACATGCAGAGAAGAGAGTTCCTGAATGGCCCTTATAGCCGTTACCAGGTAGGACAAGAGTTCACAGATGGCCTTCATAGCCGTTACAGGGCAGGATGAGAGTTCACAGACGGCCTTCATAGCCATTACAGGGCAGGACGAGAGTTCGTGAATGGGTACCACTGACACCTCCGGAGGTTCTGCAGCAGTTGCCGCCACCTCTGGAGGTTCTACAGCAGTAACCCTCTCCTTGATCACGACATGACAGGCTGAAAGTACATTGCTGGACGCTACCACCACACCAGGAACTGAAGCGAGCACCGCCGCTCCAGGAGGTTCTGCAGCATGTGCCGCCACCTCTGGAGAAGCTGCAGCGGGTGCCGTCGCCTTGGAGAACACAGCAGCACACATCACTACCCCGAGAGGTTCTGCAGCTTCAGCCACCACCTCTGGAGACATTTCAGTGGACGCCGCCACCTCGGGCAGTTCGGTGGTGGTGTACGCAGCCCAAACGCAACATAAAGTGATCCCCATCATGGGAAGCGCTTCAGGCAAGGGATAAGTTCAGGAACAGGAGGGTTAGAGTGAGTGGGTTTGGGA
>CM077232.1:10234907-10534907 GCA_039654775.1 Spinibarbus caldwelli
AGATGATGTTTTGTTTTGTTTTTACTACAAAGCACAGAAATGTGACTGGGATCAAATGTTTCCTCTGTTTGGGCAGAGGACAAAAGTACATTGTGGGAAAAAAATTAACCGAAATCAGAAACTGAAAATCAATATTAATAAAAAAAAATATGAAATGTTTCTTGAATATTAAACCAGAATATTAGAATAATTTCTGAAGGATCATGTGACATTTAAGACTGGAGTAATGACTGCTGAAAATTCACAGGAATAAATTACATATTAATATAATATAATATAATATAATATAATATAATATAATATAATATAATATAATATAATATAATATAATATAATATAATATAATATAATATAATATAATATTCAACAATATTATTGTTGTTACTGTATTTTGATCAAATAAATAAAACATTGGTGAGCTTAAGAGACTTCTTTCAAAAACTTTACAAAATCTTACTGATACCAAACCGATCTTATGAAATTTTGAAATATGTTATGAAATATTGTTTTTAATCAGAAATGTCATGAATTATCAATCTGATAGTGTTCAGCATGTTTTCTGAGCTATTAAATTGTCCTGGTGTCTCTGAACAGAATTCCCACAGTCATCGATTACCTGATAAAATTAGGGAATTTGAAAAATTAATTTCCAGGTTATTGAAATGAACAAAATATTTAATTGGCTAGAAGGATTCTTTTAAAATGCCAACTCTATAAATTTCATGAACAGCTGGAAAAGTAATGGAAAAATCATGGAAATTCATTGGTCAAAAAGTGTGGAAATCCAATCTGAGACCCCAAACAGAACATAAGGGTTAACTTCAACCACAGCTAAATGTTATATTGTCTGTTCCACATTAAAATGTAACAAGTAAAATTAAACCAATGTAACAAGTAAAAAAATAAATAAATAAGAATGTAAATATATGCATGCATGTAATTCAGCACCATATAAAACAAAGGGGTTCCGGGTTCTTCTTTATCCAATGTGAACAGACCTGAAGGGGTAATTATGGAGATAAGAATCTTGCGTCTTTTTCATTGAAACGATGAAAGTTTCCTGTGAACTGACCTGGTTTCTTTGAAAAGAAGAGAACTGGGAAGGAGAAAGTAATAGCGGAAGAATGAAAGAGAGCTGTGATAACAGTGATGATAGGTGAGCACGAGTGGCATTATTCCCCCTTGCTGGGCTGTCACTGCTGCAGAATTAAGGGTTTGCACACTGACAGACGCCCACTCCAGTGCTCAGTCCACGATGAATGTTATTGTGCAGTACTCAGAGAACCGCCCCAAAACCCAACCAGCCCTCCGCAGTCACACAAGACCGCTTTATTCAATGGGACGACATTGAAATGCTCAGTTTGGCTTTGTTTCTCTTAGCTGTGAAGTGAGGGTTGTTTTTTTTACCCGGGGTTATTTGTTCTTCTGGTGTCACATGTTAAATCTAGTTCTTCATTGTAAGAGTCTGAGATTCACGTTACATGTAAGAGGTGAAGAGAGATGTCTGCACTTGAGAACTCCATCTTCCTTTATCTGTCCCTCCATGATCCCCTCTCTCCTCTCTGGTGATGGATGCCAGGCTGCACAGTCACTGCCGGAAATGGGCTCTTTCCATCACGCACACATGCCACAATCACGGTCCCCACTGCGTCTGCGCCGATGTGTTAATGGTTTTTGTCTGAGAATGGATGTTTTTTCTCTACCATTACAAAATGTCAATGGCTTTTTTCACAGAGATTGCTTAGAGTTTGTTCAGTGGCATGCCGCCGTCTGACCGTTTGTTCTGCCTCTGTGTGTGGCGTGACAGATAACTTTGTGGTGGACCACAGCTCCTGTGTCAGAGCCTGTCCCAGCAACAAGATGGAGGTGGAAGAGAACAGAGTCAAGATGTGCATCCCCTGCACTGATATCTGCCCAAAAGGTGATTACACACACCATCAAACTCACCAAAATGTAATGTTAGGGTTGTCAAAATTTCAGTTGTCAGTACCAATACCTGTGAAATTTCGCAATTTGTGATACCAAAACTAAAGCTTAACTTCTATTGAACACACTTCTTTATTTATAACATTATTATGTATATACAATTATAGTATTTATTATGTTTTAATGATTTTATGTGCTTTTTGAATTTTTATTATTATTATTTTTGTTTTAGTTTTAATAATTTTAGTACTTCAGCTTAAACGTATTTTATTTCAGTTTCCAAATTTCTATTTTAATTTTCTCATAACATATATTTTATTGCAGTTTATTTTACTTAACAAAAATTATTGTTTTAGTTAACAACAAAATGGATTAATAAATATATCTAATTTAAATTTAATTCGTTTTAGTTGATAATTACACTGATTTATAAATATATTTACTTTAAATGTAATTCATTTAAAATATATAATTATTTACATTGGATCATAATTTATGTATTTTTTTCCTCTGAAAACAAAGAAAAGTTTGTTAATTTAAACAATGGAAACAATAGATTGCAAAAATTAAATATCATAATAATTGCAATTATATAATTTTATATATTTATAAAATATACATATGCATTTATATTATTTATAACATACTATATAATGTACTGTATATACATTTTTTTCTCTGAAAACAAAGAAAAGAAACAATAATATATGACTACTTGACACTTAAAACTACATGATATTACCAATGCTATAGACAGACAGATCTTGCTTTTTTGTTGTTGTTGTTGTTGTTGTTGTGTTTTTGTTTTTTGTTTTTTTACACTTATTTATTTATCTATTTTTATGCATAAACTTGTAGTGAAGTTCCACTAGTTGCTGTAGTTATTGTTACTACACTGACTTTTTTGTCATTAGCTGACCAGGGGTGCGTTTTCCAAAAGTAACTATTACTGCAAGTTCCATCGTTACCAAAAGAGTTCAATGGAACTTGCAACCATTAGCTAATGATGCTTTCGGGAAACGCTAGAAAACTTGCTGAGATCTGAGATTGACCTTGCACCAACAACAAACCACCTTATGGCCTGATTTTCCAATAGGATCTGGATCTCCTTCAATCAGTGCAAGATGCTTTCAGAATCATTCTGTCATTTTGCTCAATGGATTTTTTCATGACAGAGGTGATGAACACAAAGTTACCACCAGCCTTGGAGAATAAATAACTATTAAATTAACTAGATTTTTCAATAGTACGACAAGTCACTCAGCTGTTATCAGTGTAGTACAGCCTTTCCAGTAAACAAGCTACTTTGTCCAGCAAGCCACGGTCTATTGTGACAAAACAATGCATTACAGTACATGTATTGTGCACAGTGAACTGAGGCAATAAACCCTCTCCTAGAATGTCATCTCTCTCTCATTTAACATAGGGTAGTCTGATTAATTGCAAATTCTGCTTTGATTGTGAAATTTAAAAAATCTTATTATACATTTGAAAAGATATTTCTCTGTTAAATAACTTCTATATTAGTAGCTTGTTACTATTTTCCACAATAGTAGAAACAGTCAAAACCTTGCTTACTAGTTTCTTAAAGGGTCTATTTTTTCTCTTAAAGTTTTCATCATACATGATCTGGAATCTCTATTTTACACAGTTTTCTGGTTTATGTTACAGCATGTGATGGGATCGGCACCGCCAGCCTTCAGATGACTCAAACCGTCGACTCCAGCAACATCGACAGATTCATCAACTGCACCAAGATCAACGGAAACCTGGTGTTCCTCATCACAGGCATTAAAGGGTAAGAGTGGCTCCTTCACACCCTCCGTCAGTTCGCTTCACATTTATATTTAGTCATTTTGCAGATGCTTTTATCCAAATAATACCAAGTCTCAGGCATTGTTCAAATAAGTACAAGCTAGAAAGGGAAGGAATAAATAAAGAGAAAGACAAAGGTTTTTTATATCTTTTTTTAAATTTAGGATGAAGTCAAGCAGTGTCGAAAGAGATGGGTTTTCAGCTGTCGCTTGAAAATTGTCAGGGATTCAGCATTCCGGATAAGGGTGGGAAGATCATTCCACCAGCCAGGAACAGTGAACGAGAATGTTCTGGAGAGTGATTTTTAGCCTCTCTGTGATGGTACCATGAGGCGTTGCTCACTAGCGGATCTCAGACTTCTGGAGGGGATGTAGATTCGTAATAGTGAGTGGAAGTAGGCGGGTACTGAGCCTGTGGCTGTTCTATATGCAAGCATCAATGTCTTGAACTTGATGCGAGCCTCAACTGATAGCCAGTGCAAGGAGATAAAGAGAGGTGTAACATGGGCTCTTTTGGGCTCGTTGAAGACCAGTCGTGCCACTGCATTCTGAATCATTTGTAGAGGTTTGATTGTGCTTGATGTAAGTCCAGCCAGAAGAGCATTGCAGTAGTCCAGCTTAGAAATGACAAGGGCCTGGACAAGAAGTTGAGCAGTATGCTCTGTTAGAAAAGGCTTGATCTTTCTGATGTTGTGTAATGCAAACCTGCAAGATCGAACAGTCTTTGCAATGTGGTCTTTGAA
Source organism: Spinibarbus caldwelli (assembly GCA_039654775.1). Lineage (NCBI taxonomy): Eukaryota > Metazoa > Chordata > Actinopteri > Cypriniformes > Cyprinidae > Spinibarbus > Spinibarbus caldwelli. The sequence goes on from CM077232.1 coordinate 10,239,391, forward strand.
GGTCAGCTGGTCATCAAAGATTACACCAAGCTTTCTTACTGAAGTTGATGGGGTAATTGTTGATGAACCTAACTGAATCGTGAAGTCGTGCTGTAGAGCTGGAGTGGCAGGGAAGACAAGAAGCTCAGTCTTTGCCAGGTTGAGCTGTAGGTGATGTTCTTTCATCCATGCCAAGATGTCCGCCAGGCAGCCTGAGATCCGAGTAGCTACCGTTGGATCATCTGGTTGAAAAGAGAGATAGAGCTGTGTGTCATCAGTGTAGCAATGGTAGGAGAAGCCATGTGCCTGTATGATGGGACCCAGTGATGTAGTGTATGTGGAGAAGAGGAGGGGTCCAAGAACTGATCCCTGAGGAACCCCAGTGATGCCCAATGATGAGAGGGTAGACAGCAGGATCTGGTGATTGACAGTGTCAAAAGCAGCAGACAGATCCAGCAGAATGAGAACTGATGATTTGGAATCAGCTTTTGCAATCTGCAAGGCTTCAGTGACAGAGAGTAGCGCAGTCTCTGTTGAATGTCCACTCCTCAAACCTGACTGGTTAGCGTCCAGTTTGTTGTTCTGTGAAAGAAACAATTATACCTGGTTGAAAACAACTCTTTCGAGTGTTTTCGCTATGAATGGAAGGAGAGAGACAGGTCTGTCATTTTCTATCAGAGAAGTGTTTAATGTAGGTTTTGTGAGCAGTGGGGTTACCCGAGCCTGCTTGAATGCAGTGGGGAAAGTGCCTGTGAGGAGGGATGTGTTGATGATGTGTGTGAGTGCTGGTAAGAGTGTGGGAGAGATTGCTTAAAGAAGATATGAGGGAATTGGGTCTAGAGGACATGTTGTAGGATGGCTGGAGAGGAGAAGTTTGGATACTTCTACCTCAGTGAGGGGGAAGAAAGAGAAGATGGGAGTTTTAGCAGTGGATGTGGCTGGTTGGAGGTCCTGTGTGTGTGGAGGTGAGAACTGACTACTGATTGTTCTAGTTTTGTCTGTGAAGAATGTGGCAAAGTAATCAGCTGTTATAGAAGTGGCAGGAGGTGGTGGAGGGGGACAGAGGAGAGAATTAAATGTTCTGAAGAGATTAAGTGTGTCTGGAGCACTGTTAATCTTGTTGTGGAAATATGAGGATTTGGCAGTGTGGACTTCAGCAGAGAAAGATGAAAGCAAAAACTGATACCTACTCAGGTCAGACGAATCTTTTGATTTGTGCCATTTTCTCTCTGCTGCCTTGAGTTTGGCCCGATACTCACGAATAACATCAGATAACCAGGGGTTAGAAGATGCAGCCCGTGCTGGCCTGGAGGAGAGAGGACAAATGTCATCTAGACAAGAGGTTAAAGTAGAGCATAAAGTGTCAGTAGCTGCATTCACATCCAAAGATGAGAAATGGGTAGGTGAGGGAAGAGAGGAGGATACTACAGAGGAAAGATGGGAGGGAGAAAGGGAGAATAGGTTTAGTCTAAAAGTAACCGGTATAGGGATTGGTGGCACACAGGTAGCAAAATGTTGTTGAAATGTAATGAAGAAATGGTCGGAGATATGTAGTGGTTCTACCAAAATGTTGTTTGCGGTACAATTGCGTGTGTAAATTAAATCAAGTTGGTTGCCTGATTTGTGCGTGCTTGTAGTGGTAAGGCCTTTGTGGTAAGGTGTTTGAGATCAAATGAAGCAAGGAGTGAATGGAAGTCTGTAGCATAAGGCTTGTCTAGATTAATGTTGAAGTCGCCAAAGACTAAGAGTGGAGTGCCATTCTCCGCGAAAGAGGACAGCAGCCCATCCAGCTCCTCTAGGAAGGTGCCTAGAATTTGCCCAGGGGGGCGGTAAATTACCACAATCTGGAGTTTTATAGGAGCTGTTACAGTAATCGCATGAGATTCAAATGAGTTGTAATTGCATAGGGGAGAGTGGGTTGAGTATTTCCAATTGTTTGAAATGAGCAGACCAGTGCCCCCACCCCGGCCAACTTGACGTGGGGTGTGAGAGAAAGTGAAATTGTTAGCCAGAGCCGCTGGGGTTGCTGAGTCTTCTGGACGAATCCAGGTCTCAGTCAAGCCCAAGATGCTGAGTGTGGATTGTAAAGAAAAAGCAGAAATGAAGTCTGCTTTGTTGACAGCTGACTGACAATTCCAGAGATACACAGAGAAAGAAAGAGGTGCAGTAGAAGTAGTAAAGTTAGGAAGTAGGTTAGAGAGATTGCGTTGCCGTCTGCGTGTGATGGTAGAGCGTGGTTGAGAGACAACCTGAATGGTTTGGAAACACATGATAGAGGTGGAAATAAAGAGGACAGAAAAGGAGAGTGTGTGAAGGGAAGTTAATAAAAAATACTTAGGTGCGTTGCTCGGTTAAAGTCGCGCAGGAAAATGTCTCAGGTCTTTACACTCATCGATCTTCACACGAGGAGGCTGAACACGAGGGCTGAACACATCCACTGACGCTTCCACGCCAGCGCTCACTCAACAAATAAATACACACTCTAAGAGACTAGAGTGAAAACAGCTGTGGCCTCTTTCTAATTAGCACAGCCAATAGCCTATAGCAGGGCAAATAGCTCAGATCGAAACTAACACTTCAAACTTAAAGTACACGAAAGGAGTAATGCAGACGACACAGGCTCCTTCTTAGCCGAGGGGCAAATGATTATAATTATCAGTAACTGCAATCAAAACTATAAACCACAACGAAAATACAGAATAGAAATAGGTAGGAAACGAAGTATTCCTTCCTAGCAGCAAGTAAATAATTTAAACAACAGATCTACAAACAAGTATTATCACACTTACGCGCTGCCGTCCGTCTCTTCTGGTGACTAATGGCTTCACAGCCATTACACTCTGCTTTACAGCTGAATATCGGATATTGGATTGTCGGAAGCTATTTGACCTATACTGCTGCTTTTTATCAGATAACATCAGCTTTAATGATGCAGGAGGGGATTCATGTAGGAGAAAAGGACTAGAGAAAGCCTTCACATCATGGCTGTGTAAAAAAAACTACATTGGCCAGTTTAATAGCACACATTAAAAGTGCCGTTAACACACTTTGCGAGTTTAGACAGTCAAGCAAGACCTATGAGACCTACTGACTCTCAAGACGGCCGCAGTTAATGTGATTTTATATGAGAAATGTGCTGCCCCCTCTTTATATAAGTGCTGTGAAATATTTGATTGTCAGATTGTCAAGAAGTCGTTTGACCTCTGGTTGACCTGCTCCCTCCAGTGGCCTCTTTCTGATCCCGCTGCGCCTGATTGGCCGGCCCTCTAACCCCATATAGCTGACTCTGCTCTTAAAGAGCAATCCAGGGCCAGCAGCCGCAGCATGCTGGGAAAAGCCATATGCACACATACGCACATCTTGATAGGCATACAGATGACATCATCTCCACCACAAACTGTGATATGGAGTGCACATACTTCTTACACATATTCCCCACGCGCACACTCTCACACGCTGCGTCAGCAGGTGTTCTGGACACGTCCTCCCCAAAGATCTCCAGCTCAGTGGTGCTATTAAAACCTGCTGTAGTGCGCAACAGAACAGCATCAGGCACGGAGACTTGGAAAAGATGGAGAAAATTCAACATACTGGGATTGATGGGGTCAGAAGGCACTGGTCAGAGTGCATTTGTGTTGATAGTCTGCACTTCTTGACTCTCTAATGATGGGTTTCTCACAGTTAGGTTTAATAGCTTGTTACACAATCAGCTTCATCTATTAGCAAAATGACAGATTGTTTTGATTATGAAGATGTGGCTCTCAGCATATAATCTTAATCTCAATGTGTGTTACAGGGATGTATACCACAACATAGAGCCCCTGGATCCAGAGAAACTCAACGTGTTCCGCACCGTTCGAGAGATCACCGGTAAGTCATGTTAGTTTTTATTTGGATTGGGTTTTTACATAATAATAATGATAATATGATATGCCAGTATTGACTAGCTATTTCACATTTGTAGTATTTTTTAAATGTATTTATTTATTTAATCTGGAAGTGATAGTGCCTTATTTCTAACTCATATTGCCTGCACATTTTTTTAAAATTTTAGAAAAAAGTCATTTCAAATAAATGCTGTTCTTTTGAACTTTTTATTTGTCAAAAAAATGCTATGTATCATGGTTTCCACAAAAGTATTGAGCAGGACAACTGAGGATAATAATAATTCTTCTTGTTCAGCACCAACCCAGCATATTAGAATGATTTCTGAAGAATCATGTGACACTGAAAACTGGAGTAATGTCTACTGAAAATTTAGCTTTGCCATCATAGGTATGAAATACAAAATACATTAAAGTGGAAACAGTTATTTTAATAATTTTAATAATTTGTAATAATTTTTCATAATATTACTGTTTTTAGTATGTTGTTGATCAAATAAATGCAGCTTTGGAAGACATAAGAGACTTCTTTCAAAAACATTTAAATAAATATTACCAACCCCAAACAGTAGTGTAAATAAAAATAGTTTGTTCAAATTAAAATGGAAATATTTTACCCAAATATGCATGTACCTTTATGCTTATTAGATGTTGTTAACTTAGTAACATGCTAACACATGTCCTGTGTGCTTGCGTGAAAAGTGTTATTTGTATAACACACTGGCCATAGCCGGATTTCCATCCAAAGTTGTGCGCAAAATTAGAATGTTGCATAAAACAGACGAAACACAATGAATGCGGTCATTACTTTCGTGGATGCCTGCTGTTCAGGAACACAGTCTTGTAACAGTTCTGGGAGGCAATAATACAGTAATACTTCAGAATGACCATAACAACATTTCAGACGCTAGATCGGCCCGCTGGTTGATCAGGTTAAGCCATCCCATCACGCAAAGTCGCATGACTTTTTTGATGCGCATGGAGGAATTTATTCGGCAGATAAGTTTCCATCTCCCATTATTCGCATTAACCCATTCACACAAGACAAAAACCACCTCAAGCTAGAGTAAAAAACTTTTTTGTGAATTAAGGGATTTTTTTTTTTTTTTTTCAAAATTTGGTGTTTCCATCACAATATGAAAACAATATGTGTTCTAAAATCGGCTGAAAATATCAAACATGTTTAATATCCTCCGACTGGATGGAATCAAAGTCTGTGACCATCATACACTACGCAATTTTCTGTGGAAACTGTCAGCTGTAATCTGCAGACTGGCTCTGACTTTCCTCAACTAGCGTCAACTTGTACAGACTGTAAAATCGGGGCAAAAATCATGTAGTGTATGCCAGCCTTTAGAAGGTAACGGAGAGTAAACAGCAAGGCAGCTTCTTACGTTTTAGAACAGAGCCATTAATATGCTTTCATAAAGGAGGGCCAGTGAAAAAAATAGCTGATTCACATGCCTAGATGTACATAATCCACCTGTTTTATTGAAAAATACATCAAAAACACATGGAACAAAGCACAGAGGAAGATCTACAGTAGTGTTTGTGCGTTTGTAGATTTGTGTGCGTTTGATGTGTGTAAGGGGGTGTGTGTTTGTTCGAGTGTCCATTTCTCAGCGGGGAGGCCCTATATATGATGAATACATGATGAGGGAGATTTCTCCAACTGACGAAAGCTTCCCATAGGAGAGCAGGACTCTTGGCTCACAAGAAACATGAAAGCAGTTGAAAACACTTCTCTCTCTCTCCCTTTCACTCTTTACCTCTCTCACTCTCTCTTGCTGTGGTGACAGTGAAGAGGGCTCTCCAAGTCAGTGAGGCATGCATGTCAGGCTGTCACATCTATATGCAGGTGGCCACAGTCTCTGACAGAACAACATCTTCACTGGCAAGGTGTTATTTCTGCTCTGTGACCCCAGCTTGAAGACTTTGACAGATTCAGAGGCGCCTGCTATATGCATTTCTTTACAGTGGGTTTTTAAATTGAATGTGTTTACTCAGTTTAACTGAATTCGGTGTATGTTTTTGGCAAACGCATGAAGAAGGTCATCTAGCTGTCAGGAGTTGTAGCTGCAAAGAAAGACCCTTCAGATGGCTGTAAAATTCATAACCACTGTTCCTTAGCACCGACCAAGTCTGTTATTTAATTTTTGTATGACTCCCAGTAAACCCCAAACAACCCTGACTGACATTAAACGAACATTTCACAGCCTCGGTCGGATGCTTCCCCACCAGTATTTGAAGATTTGGGGAAATGCCTGCGGCTCTTGCCAGCACTGCCTTCAGCTCAAGCCCTGTGTGAATCATCTCTCTGAGATGGACTGAAGAGGTTGACCTGATTTACCCTCTGCTCTCAAGCCTTGAGGAAGGGGTTTGCACTGGGAGATACAGCTAAGAAAAATATACCTCAGTATTTTGCAGCCTTTTAATGATGATATGTGATATATTTCTCCAAATTTATTATTTCATGTTTGAGCTCTAAAATGGCTTGAAAGGGTGTTTTTTTTTCAGCTAATCAACCAGTGTTGCAAAGTAGATTCAGAATGTTAATCACAAAAAAAACCACAAAATATTAGTTTATATTGTTATATTTAAAAATGATATTTTAAAAAATATATATTTTTATTTATTTACACTACAGTTGGCACAGTGTTTTTACATGTTTTTTGAATATTTCTTATTCTTGCCAAGGCTGCATTTATTTGATTAAAAATATAGTAAAAACAGCAATATTGTGAAATATTATTACAGTCTTTAAAAAATAATTTTATATATTTTAAATTAGTAAAATAAATAAAATAAAGTATTTTATTCCTGTGATAGCAATGCTGAATTTTCAGCAACCATTACTCCAGTCACACGATCCTTCAGAAATCATTTTAATATGCTGATTTGGTGCTCAAGAAACATTTATTAATATTATCAATGTAGAAAACAGTTGTTCTGCTTACTATTTTTGTAGAAACTATAATGCATTTTTTTAGAGTTCTTTGATGAATAGAAGGCACAGCATTTATTGGAAATTAAAATCTTTTGTCATTTTATAAATTTCCTTACTGTCTCTTTTGATGAATGCATCCTTGCTGAATAAAAGCATACATTTCTTTCTGACCCCAAACTCTTGAACAGTAGTGTATGTATGTATGCACCAATATAACAATACAGTATGTGGTAAACTGCCTTTATACTGTATATTTTTTAACTAAAACATTTTAAAGCATGAACATTTCCACAAGATTGAGACTTTCAACCGATTCATTTAAATGCACAGTCATTATACAACATTATTTGATCATATATTTTTGTGATTGACCAGTCAGAATCAAGTTGTGTAATGTTATCAAAAGTAACATTATCAAAAGTATTTTGCCTAACTTTAGGATCATGTTGGCGCATGTCTATAAACCCTCTGGTGTCAGCAGCTGTATTTTGTGTTACTCAAACTCATTTGCAGCAGTTTTCTTTGTGTTTCTTGTCTGCAATTCATTTGTGGGGTAAAATTGCTCTCCTGATGTTAGTCTGGAGCTGACAGGTGTTCGCTGGGACCTCGTTAGCACCATTAGCATGATTAAGTTTCACCTCCACGTGTAAAATAAACAGATTACAACACAGACAGGCAAGCAGCCCACTCTCAAGGCACTGCACACACACTCCTTCAGACTTCCCATTGCACAGTTTTGTCATTAAGGCAATTAGTGTCAGCAGACACCACACTAACGACACCTCACTGAGGCACTTCCTCTAATCTACTTCCACAACCTTAGACGAAATGACACAGGCAGCAGAAAATGCAAAATCTCAAGCATTTAGCCCCATTTCAGACCTTGAATCTAAAAAGAGCAGTTTCTAAGAGTGAACATGATGGAATTTTAGTCACGTTTTTGTAGGTTTTGCATTAATAATAAACAGTCTGGCTATCAACAATGTGAAAAGAACTCAAATAATGTCAGAAGATGTCAAATTTAGATGATTTATGATTTATTAATGCCATTTCTTTCTGCTTTAGAAAACCATCACTGGAGGCAAATGTCTTAATCAAAGGGCTACATTAATATTTACTGTAGTCTCTTCCGGTAGACATGCTAATGAACGTGGAATCCAAACTTAATTTTAACAAAGCAGGCCAGGAATGCTAGAAATGCTTGCACAACTGCAAGTTGTGGCCTAGAGATATGATCATAAACTCTGAAGAGGAATACTATTTATGTTAGCCTCTTAACGCGATACAACTTTTGTACAAACATGTCCCTCTGAAAGTAATGAAGTAGTTTGAAGGCAATCAAATTTCAGTCATTACTGGAAATATGCACCATCCAGGCTTTGCATTGTTAAAGTAATTGGAGTAATTTATGTTCTCCTTGTCCTTGAATAAGAAACTCCTCTTTTTTTCTTTCTTAGGGCCTGTTTGTCTTTTCTTGGTGTATGCACAGGATTGTCTTCCCTTCAATAAATAATTCATTTTTTGAATCCATTATTAAAATGTCTCCATGATCTATAGCTATAATCTCTTCAATCTGCATTAAATAAACAGAGATAGATGCAGGATATGAGAATAAAATATAGCCAGGCACTATATAGTGGTCGTATTTCTCAAATAAGATTAATTTCGCTATGTACAGTTAGCACTACTCATCCACACTCATTAATGACTTTAATACGCCTTTAAAAAGGGATTCAATTTTTTTTTTTTAATCATGCTGCAATGAAAGTAATACATTTCTCTTAATAATAACAGTAGGTGGAATCACTTGTGTCTGCTCTGTTGGCTGATGATTTGGCTCACTGAGTGTGTCATCTTGTGTTTTCCAGGTTTTCTAAACATTCAATCCTGGCCAGAAAACATGACTGATCTGAGTGTCTTCTCCAATCTGGCAACCATCGGAGGCAGGTCTCTCTACAGGTAAGATCCAGGGCTCACTCTATGTTGCCAGCTCCAGAACAAATCCCCCTCCTTGTCCTACTTCCACAGATCTAATACTGTCTTCAGGTGCACCTGTGGAACTCAGAGTCAGGCATTCATTATTACATGTCATGCATTCAGTTCAGAAACATAGCACAGAAGTAACCTAAACAAAACAAAAGAATTATATTGTGAACAGTAATATCTACAAATGTATGCACCTGAATTCAAAATAACAAGAATTATTCATGTCTATCACTTATTTACACATGGTATGAAAAGTAAATGTTTGTAAACTATGAAACGTAATTGGTTCAGTTTACACTTGTTGTCTTTCTTTGGTTGTGTAATCAAACCTTTAAAATACTTTTGAAGTACAAGAAGTAAAATTCAAATAACTTGAAAAACCATCCATTATAAATGTTTTCCGCTCACTGATATCTATATATTATACATCAGTGTTTCTGCAGTGTGTCACATCAAAACGCTCATTCCAAACTCATGATTCTTCAGCTCGTGTATCATCTAAAATTCTGAGTTTCATTCATATTCTCGAAAATTGTAATTATGATATTTACATCTCCACATTTAGCGCATATTGTATTATATCTGTCTGACCAAGGTCTACTGCTGTCTAAAGGCCAGTTCAGACCAAAAACAATAACGATAAATATAAACACCCACACCAGCGGACGATAAAGTTGTTAATGTTAATTATATACTGATTTTTTGTCATCTGCCGCTTTAAATGCTTAGGTGGATTTTGATTGGTTTGTATTGTTCATCAGCTGGAAAAAGAATGTCCTTAAAATGATTCCAACGATATTGTTCCTCTGTGTTGAATATTAGACCATTACTGTTTTAGTTATCATTATAATTACCATCCTTAGTTTGAACAGGGCTTTAAGGCTGTTTATTTGGATATGTGCTCCAAAAGAGTAATGCATTTTGCAATAGTTGTGTAACAGGCTAGGGAACATGCAAAGATATAATTTATGTGTTAACAATAGTGGTTCACAAATTGGCTGGTTTGTGTTCCGCAGCACTAATTTTGTGACTAATGTTTCTCGATTTCTTTTCTAATTTTGCTGTTTACTCATTTGCATCATTCTTTTAGTGAATTGGACTAAAACAGCGCAGACAGCATTTGCAAATAAACAGTGTAATTCATTCTTAGTGAATCCCCTCTTTTGTGTTTTCTAAAGAGGCCGAGGCTTTATTGCCAAGAGTTCAAAGAGTGCGAATGAAAAGCTGTATTCACACAGTGCAACACCCATTTGCTTAGAGTTAAAGAGTCAGGAGAGACAGAAGAGAGCGGGAGCGCAGATCCACCAGCCTGTTTTAACATTTGTAGGGTCATTTGTTGAAAGCTGTACCACTGTACCAATTATCGTCTGTCACATGATGTGCTCTGTGTCTGATGTGTCTGGCACAAAACACAGAGAGAGAAAGGTAGAGAGAAAAACAGAAGAGAAGTCTCTGAGAGGCAGATCAACGAGATGAGAGCAATGTCAGTGTCTTAGTGCACCTGCACGTTCTGCCGCTGCTCTCTGACTCTCTGCTGACGGCCGTCTCAAAGCCCCTTTGATGTGCTCTTCAGCACGCCTGCCTGTGATTAAAAACACCGTTGTGATTGCGACTCTGCATTAACCGATCTCATCACATCTGAAGTGGGAGATCCTCAGCGATGCTAGATGGGGGATGCAAGCTAAACACTTGCTTTAGAAATGCAACAGCATCTCTCATACTGACAAATCGCTCGTGCCTTTTGTTCATGAAGCCATCATTGTAGCTTTCTTTGTGTCAGATCTCATTCTATTGTTTCATTCTTTTTTTTGCCCATTGTGTCTCAAAGTCCTCAGGCTAAACAAAGTTTGGTCTTCTTTGTTGTTTTGGATGTTAAAATTATGGCTGTCAATTTATTGTGTTAATTTAGATTGTTTCATTATTTAAAAAGTAAAGAAAAGTTATTTTATAAAATATATAAAAATATAATATAATTTTTATAGTTAATTTATTTTAATAGTTTTCAACGGATGGATGGATGGATGGATGGATGGATGGATGGACAAGAATCCATTAAACACATTATTAGACTGTTTTCCAAGGCTGCATGATATATTAAATCATGGCTGTAGCATTTCTGTCGTAAAGAAATGGCCAAATATTAAAGATAAAGTGGACATTTGAATGAAATTTTGTTTAGTCAATATAATACAATGATTAGATTGCACAGTAAAGTGGAAAAACAATTTTCTTTCCTTTGCAGTCATTTGTTATCATGCGGAATGTACATTAGCTCTATTGTTTTATAATACATTATGTATTTTAACAGTTTTGTTCAATAAAACTACTGTACTGATTACTTACTTTTGATACTTTATTTGAACTAATTATTATTACCTCATTGCTATTATATGTATTGCAAGTCATTTTAAGGCTATTGTTCGCTAAGGTCTATTTTTATTACCACAAAAAAAAATTATTATAATTATCTGATAACTTGATTAATCGTCAAAAAATCGTCAGATTACTCGATTAATCGTCAGAATATTCGTCCTATTACTCAATTATGAAAATAAATGTATATATATAAACTTGATTAATATATATTAATCAAAGATATTATACATAAATAGTAAACATAAAGAATTGGGGAATTTTCACAGGAAAAATTAAATATGTGATTAAATTGATTAGATATTGAGTATTTGTGTGTGTAATATTGTGTATGTATTCAATTATAAGATTTCATAATTAAATGAACACCTCTTTAAAATGTTAACAGTAACCACTCTTGTTTATTCTATTGTGTTCAGTGGCATCTCTCTTCTGGTGCTAAAGCAGCAGTGGATTTCCTCACTGAAGCTGCAGTCTCTCAGTGAGATCAGTGCTGGAAATGTGTACGTCACCAACAACAGTCAACTCTGCTACTACAACACCGTCAACTGGACGCGACTCTTCCGCACCAACACCCAGAAGGCCCTGATCCGCAACAACCGTGACCCCAAGGAATGCAGTGAGTCCATCGCTCGTTTTACTACAGTTCCATTTAGCTTTGTGATGTTTGACTCGAGGTCTGGTCAAGTAATGCCTGCTAAGAGGGGTGACTTACATAAAATGTAAAAAACCTGCCAATCTACAGTATCTGACCTGTGAGAAGATGCCTTAAGGCTAGGATAGTTTTCAGGCTCCCAGCTGCTGTTTGTCCTGGTTCACCCGAACCACAGAGAGAGTTCACGACGTCTCACGCAGAGCTCGCTGACTTTGTAAGGTGCTGGTGCAGCTCCCTCATACCTGTCGTTCTGCCTGGGTCAGTGCACCTCACTAAGCCTAGCGGGGGTCATGAGGGCCCTGGGTTCCTCTGCAGATGGAGGGGGTCAGGAGGTGTCAGATCATCAGTGTCTCACTCTGCTGTGAAAGACGAGTACTGATGCAAGCCCCCTACCACGTACTCCCTTTTTACCCTTCAAAATCACCTTGAGATCCAGAACACACAGTTCTTTGAGTTCTTCTTTTGAAGACTTGAAGAAATGTGGAACAATGTTACAGTAAGCCTGAAAAAATACCCCAAATGCCTCAAGTTTATGCGCGGACCGGCAATCTAATTGCCCATTCTCTGCAAACGTTAAGTCGCTCCATAAACGATCACAGGGAATTATTTTCAGGGAGACCCTGCAACAATTTCTGACATTTCAGATGATTTTTTTTTCTAGGAGAAACTGTAATCACCACAGGGAATTTACTTTGACCTCTGTCTTTAAGAACTCTCTCTTTTCTCGCTGCTGAGTGATGTTTAAGACTATCTAAAAAGCTGTTTTTGCCCTTCTTTTCCATTGCGCAGGATGTTGTGATGCAACAGCAATCATTAATGTCTTGCGGCAATCGTAGCCCTTTGTATTGCTTAGCGATCTCCTTGGCTCTTACCTATCTCCCTGGAAACTGACCCAGCACTGCTTTTGACGTCAACACAACCCAAATTGTGTGTTTTCAAACAGGTTAAAACTTTGAAGTTGGCATCTTTTTGATCCATCTGCCACAAACGTACAGCTGAAAGGGCTTCCCACTTCTCTGTGTCGTTCCTCATGCTGTTGGATACCTGCTCTAAGCACCAAGTTGATCCTTGAACTGATACATGTTGTTCCCTGAGAAATGCTGAGCTTTTTGTATAGTGCTCTCTGGAGTGCTTTTACATGTCATTGCTCATTCATTCATTCATTCACTGATTTTTGCAAATAAATGTAACCACATAGAAAATAATTCTTCCCAGGTGTTCAGCAGGTCTTACAGTAACATAAAACTCTCTTTAGCGAATCAGTCCTTAAAATAACATGCTACATTCATTCTTTTCTAATTGAAGTTAATTTTTTCCTTATATATTATGTTAGAAGCATAACTATTTGAGTGAAAAGTTGAATTGGAAAATGTACATGAAAGTCGAAATTTTAAGTATTTTATTTGTCTAAAGTTCAGTCTTCTTTGTAGTTTTGGATGTTTTAAAATTATGGTAAAAAAAAATCATATAAATATAATAGTTTTAATAAAAGTTTTGTGTTATAGTTATTTATTTATTTTAGTTAATTATAATTAATTTAGTTAATTATAGTTTATTATATATATATATATATATTTATTATATTTATATATATATATTATATAAAGCCCCCAAATTTGTATTTTTTTTTTTATTAATGTTTTTCTTATATATTATATTAGCAGCATTATAATTTTAGTAAAAAAGTAAACATTTAGACATGAAACATAGTATTGTATTTGTTTAAAGTTTTGTCTTCTTTGTTGTTTGGATGTTTAAAATTATGGTCAGTTTGTTTAATTATTAAACAAGTAAATAAAGTTATTTTATAAAATATATAAAAATAATATAAATTTATATTTAAATAACCATTTGAGTTAAAATTTAAAATTGGATGTTGAAATTTCTAGTAACTGATTTGTCCCAATTTTCCTTTAATGTCAGCAGCACTTAAGCAGCATCAACTCCACAAGTTCTTGCTGTAAAATCCAGCATTATTTGAGGTGTTCCTAAGAGCATCCTGAGCTTCACTGGAAGCAAGAACATCTGACTTTTTGTTCACATGCTCACAAGTTTGCTTACATTTGACCCTCTGTGTGCTCTTTGGTGATGAAATCCTCATTATTAGTCTCAGAAGTTTGTCAGTTGAAGAGGACGTCTGTGAGACATGCTGAGACATGTTGTGTCAGCAGTATTTTAAAACACTCTTCCAGCTGCTGCAAAATCCAGTGCCTCAGTGGGTGGGCGCCTGGACCATTCTGTCCTCATTTCAAATTGAAATACAGAGGTTCATTTTCAGCCAGCTTCTTACAGGTGTAATACATCTATAACCGGACAAGTAGCATTTTCACAGATGGCGTGTACATTGTGTTCAATCACTGTTTTACAAAGAATCTTTTCCCCCTATCAACTGGATGTTTCCCAGGGGTGGACTGACACCACCATTCTGAGACAAATGTGCAATAGATTGAAATGCAGCTACGGATAGAAATTAGTTTTTCATTGTGACACCTTGTAGCAGGTGATGTTTTGTCAGGAAAAAAAGTAAATTAGAGTGGTCACCCTTAACTGAATTATTGATTTAAAATAAATGAACAAGCTTGCACAATTTGCACAACATAATTTAAAATATATTGGTATAAATTCTATAACCATATTTGCTGTAAATATGTAAATACATAAAAAAATATATAAAATAAATTTAAAATGAAAAAATATATATATATTAATAATTATAAAGGTATAAAAATAGCATTACAATTGTAATTCAATACAAGTGTAATTCATTCCTATGATGGCAAAGCTTAATTTTCAACAGCCTTTATTACTCCAGTCCTTAGTGTCATTAGATGAAAATCATTCTTCAGAAATCATTCTAATATGCTGATTTGGTTTAATATTTTTGTGGAAACAGTGATACATTTTCTTTCAGGATTTTTTGATTAAATAAAAAAGTTCTAAAGAAGAGCATCTATTTGAAACAGAAATCCTTTGTAATATTATATATATGTTATACACATATACATTGTGTATATATTTGCCACTTTTGCCACACAGTGGTAGGACAGATGCAAGATGTTAGGAAACTAAGAGAAAGTTAGTTATTTACTGGCATAAATGTTCTTGCATTAATGATCATCATCATATTTTTTTTTTTTTCTTTGCAGTTTTGGATCGTATGATATGTGACCCACTGTGCTCTGATGCTGGCTGCTGGGGTCCGGGGCCCGACCAGTGCCTGTCCTGTCGGTTCTTTAGCAGGGGACGTACCTGTGTCGAATCCTGCAACCTGCATGAAGGGTAAGTTGTTAAATGCAACACCCCCACAGATATTTAATATATAACACAACACGTTATTTGTACAGGAGTTTTACTACATGAATCTACAAATCTCAAGTATCACTAGTGCACCCAAGCTATGTTGTAGAATCATTTGAATACACTTCATGACATTGTTTATTAATGTTCGCTTGTAGAAGACGTGTATTCCAAAGATTGAACTATAGCTAGCTCCGTTCTCCAGGGATTTCACCCAGATTCATGTCTCCATCCTCTAGACAAACAATAACAAAACAGCAGAGCAGCACGTCCCCTGGCTTTGGAGAGCAGGTTGCAATAATGAAACGTAAGCTCGGTTGAGCTGGAAAACAAATAACAGTGTTTGGGTGAGCTAGATGAGCTGGGTACATCTCCTACCTCATATGACGTCTACACCAAATACAGCGGTGTGTGGAGCACCGTGACAGAATGAAGAACTGAGTAAAGCTTTGGTTTTGTTTTCACAAAGGCACAAAGATTTAGGACAGATAAACCAACACACACACATACTAGTGTTTCCTCAACTATGGGCACTTTTGACCCTGTGGACTTTTAGAAAATAAACTCTTAAAACACACTTTTCAAACTCACTAGTTTATTTAATGTGTTTACTAGCAGAGTCCAACAGTAGACAAATATATTATAATGTCAAAAATCCTTTCCACACAATAAGTGGTTTTATAACATAATTCTAAATGACATTAATTTATGCTCTTATGTTATTAATAAATGTTTAAACAATTTAATAGTATTTTTATGATGGATTTTTATAGCTTTTATGTTTGATAGACTGATTCTGTGACAAATATAAGCATAGTTCACCCAAAAATGTAATTTCTGTAAACATTTACTCATCCATGTCATTCCAAACCTGTATGTCTTTCTTCTGTGAAATACAAAAAAAAAAAAAAAAAAAAAATTCCCCTTGACCCCATTGACTTTCATTGTATAGACAAAAACAGTTGAAACATTCTTCAAAATATCTTTTTTTTTTTTTTTTGAAGAAAGTAAGTAATACAGGTTTAAAATGACATGAGGGTGAACAAATAACAGAATTTTAACTTTAAATGGTGAGCTATCCCTTTAAAGGCATTTAAAAAGTAGGAAAAATGTATATTAGAAGAAGTTTAACCTTCATTTAACAAAAAATAACTATTTAATAAAAGCACAAATACTGGAGATATAAAGAGTTTGACTAATCACACATGAAAGTAGAGTGGGTGGATTTGTAAAGTGTGCCAAAGCACTCTAGAAAACATATTTTGGAAGTCTGTGTCTCTTCTTGTTGTCCTTTCTTGTTTCATGTGCAGCCAGTATTATATTGACGATTTATTTATTTATGTATTATCTTTGTGTTATCTAATGGTACCCAGTGTCTTTATCTCATCATAAATTCCTAAACAACCCAGGGTAAAACTAATCATTTTGTTTTACTTAGGCGCTGTAGATGCAATAAGTTGTGTCTCGGATGCTGGTGTGCTAATGTTCCTGCCAGGCTGCTTAACTAGCTTAACCAGCAAGGCTTCCATCTTTACCAGAAAATCAACCAGTAACAAACCAGCATGAAATTTCATTTTGGTAGCAATTGTTTGCCTAATTCCTCAAAAACTGGTTTGTCATTGATAAGCTCTCTCTGTTGGTTTAGAGAATTGGAATAAGTAAACACTAAAGGTGTTGATCAGTGCAGTGAAGAAGGTAATTTACAGATTGGTTTTGAGTTCCCTCTTTATTTGTTGTGTGCTTGCGTACTGCTCGAAGGGAAAGATGAATATCAGCTTCTGATTGATTTGACTGAGCGAAGCAGTGAAATTTATTTTCTCCTTTGCCCAGAGCTAAAACAAGACAATAAACAAACGGCATCCATTTTCACATTCTAAAACAACAGCATCTGCCCATTTAAAAAGGAAGTTCTTCTTTTATGTGTTTTTACTAAGACAAACATGGATGGGTGCCTGTTTTTTTATATGTATGCCATATCCATGTTGGTTGAAAGTGAATCAGCACCAGGGATCGTGCACCCTGCGATCGTCCCACATGATTCTTTTGCCTTGCAGACTGGCCAGCTCTAGGCCCAAGCTGCTCACCAGGCCCTATGTGGTCGAGAAGCGGGAGGCAGGTTTGGAGAGGTACGGCACGGCCACAGACTCATCACTGTCTCGCAATGTCACGTCTGCCTACTCACCCGTCCCACACGCGTCACCCAGTGCTCCGATATCATAGCTGTTTGTGTGTGTGTGTTTGTGTATATATCTGTTTTTGCAGGGTGATCTCAGAGTCTGTGTTTTCTCTGTCTCTCCACTGGTTGTCGACCTCTGCGGTCACACTTGCTGTTCGCACAAGATGATTCACTCTGTATTTGGGAACAAACAACAACAAAAAAAAAAAATGTAAAGACCTACTGTGGTATGTTTGAGCTCTGTCTGAAAGTTTTTGAAGATGATTATGACAGTTTTTGTTGTGCCTGTCTCAGATATTGGATCACAAGTGGCTAGTGCTAAAAACAGGTAAATCAAGTCCAGATGGCTTTGTAATCCAATCACTCGAATGCATCGCATCTGAAGTGAAAATGTCCCTATGAAATTGCTAGAGTTCAGTTTTCATTGTCAGACGATATTAGAGAGGTCATTATGATTCTAGAGTTTGGGGTCAGTCAGTTTTTATACTTTAGTACTAAAATGTAAACTTTAATTAAGCAAGGATGTATTAAATTGATCAAAAGTGACGGTAAAACACGTTTATAAAGTTACAAAAATTTCTATTTCAAAATAAATGCTATTCTTTTCAACTTTCTATTCATCAAAGAATCTTGAAAAATTATATCACCCTTTCAATCAAAATATTAAGCAACATTTTATGTCAACACTGACATAATAAGAAATTGAGCATCAAATCAGCATATTAGAATGATTTCTAAAGAATCATGGAACACTGAAGACTGGAGTAATAATGGCTGCTAAAAATTCAGCTTTACCATCCCAGGAATAAATTACGTTTCAAAATACATGAAAAGGAAACGGTTCTTTTAAATTATAACAATTCTTCACAGTATTACTAGAAACGGTATTACTTTTGAACGGTAGTGTATCTTTTGTATTTAGCTTGTGAATCACACTTCTGCTGTTGTTTATGAATCTACAAAATTCAGTCAGTCAAGTTAATATTATTTCTTCATAGTAGTATTAATACATTTCACGTTGGATTTTTGAGAGAACACGGAGTGAACCATGTGGTGGACACTGAACATGCAAACACTACAGAGCCTGTGAAGTTAACGTTTACATAAAGGGAAAAAGAAAAGTCCTTTAATGATAAGAGGGTCTTCAAAAAGCTTTCCTCACAGTCTATTTAAAATGTGCTGTGCCTTTTAGATAAAGAATAATTAATTGTCATTTAATTCAGCACTCATTGAGGAAACATGTCAATAGTAATAAAAAACTCGCTTTTGCTATACATATTTTTCTCTTTCGCTGAGCCACCATCCTCCACTTGTCACGCCAACGGATGTCAGCTTCTAAAATGTCACTATCGTCTTCAGATGAGTGATGGGACTGGGAAGCGACTGTGTTTGCCCGTATTGAACCATTTTGTGATCATTTGTTTCAGAGGTCCCTGGCTGATTTCCTCAGTGTGGTGCTTTGAGGTGTCCCTGAATGTGCTTGATGAATTGTCACCTCGATAGGTGGTGAAGGCTGACTGTTTGCTTTTGGTCAATAGTAACTGTGTATGCCAGCTGTGGCAGCCATCTGAGAAGTGCTGTAAACACCCGGCGGATGTGTTAGATTCCACTGTTGCCTCCCTACGGCCTTGCAGTGCCTCGGGCGCTGAATTCCCTTCGGCTGCGCTTTCACAATCTACCAGTCTGTTTGTGTGTGGTATTTCAGACAATATCTGGTCTGAAATGGAAAGTTGGCTTGACTTTAAAAGGCTAGTGATTGAATAGTCTAGATCCTTGGGTAGGAATTCCTGGAAGAACTTTGAAAATTGACATGCTGCTTTTGAACCTTGAGTGTTCTGAAGTGATCATTATGTGTCATTGTAGCGTGTTATGTTACCTCATGTTTGTCTTTGTTCCCTTTCTCTTTCTGTTTTATAGGGATGTACGCGAGTTTGCAAACGGTTCGGTGTGTCTGGAGTGCGATGCACAGTGTGAAGTGGCGGATGACGACGGTCTTACCTGCACTGGGCCTGTGAGTTCAGTCTCATTTCTGCCCTAAAACAATAAGCCTATTTTATCAGTTTTTAAAGGGGGAAAGGGAAAGGGAAGTGGTATGTGGCCAAGTATGGTGACCCATACTTGGAATTTGTGCTCTGCATTTAACCCATCCAAGTGCACACACACAGTAGTGAACATACACCTGGAGCAATGGGCAGCCAATCCTGCGGCGCCCGGGGAGCAGTTGGGGGTTCGGTACCTTGCTCAAGGGTCTCATCTCAGTCATGGTATTGAGGGTGGAGAGAGTGCTGGTTATTCACTCCCCCCACCTACAATCCCTGTCGGAACTGAGACTCAAACCCACGACCTTCAGGTTACAAGTCCGACTCTCTATCCATTAGGCCACGACTGCAAAAAACAACAACAAAAACAACAACACTACCAAAACTGTACCATGAAATGAAGACTTTTATTCAAGGGCACATCAAATTGATCAAAAGTGACAGTAAAGACATTTAATGTTAGAAAAGATTTGCATGCTTTCTATTCATCAAATGATCCAGAAAAATATTGTTTTCTAACATTGATAGTAATAAGAAATGTTTCTTAAGCACCAAATCAGTATATTAGAATGATTTCTGAAGAATAATGCGGAGCAATGGCTGCTGAAAATTCAGCTCTGTCATCACAGGAACAAATTACATTTTGAACCTACACAGAAAACAGCATTTTAAAATGTAATAATATTTATTTGATACATTTACATTACATTACATTTAGTCATTTAGCAGACGCTTTTATCCAAAGTGACTTACAAATGAACATAATAATATATGTTATATATATGTATATATATAACATATATTATTATGTATATATAATACATGTATGTATATGTATATATATATATATATGTGTATATATATATATATATATATATGTTACCAACCTCACACTTTTGATGGTAGTGAAAACTTCATAAATATAAAAAATAATCTGATCTATCATTCTGACAAGTGGCAAGTGAACTTAAGACTGTAATTTGCATTTTATTTATTTATTTATTTTTTTTGTAAATCTGTATTTGTTGTTCTCATGGCAATTTCATTAATTTATCTGATTTTGTTCTTGAATATTTATGCTAAAGATGTCCTTGTGTCAGTCACAGCACCATATTCAGTGTAGTCTCTCTGTTAATGCAACCTCACAAAACTGTTGAGACTGTAATATTGTGTTCCTTATATTTTAACTTTACATTGTGGTGCTTAATTTAAACATATCCATTCTAGCAGAAAAGAAAAGAGGGTTTTTTTTTTTTTTTTTTTTTTTTTGTTTTTGATAGACCATTTGAATCCTTCTGATTTGATTCTTTCATGTCATCAAGAGTCGTTATTATACTGAGATTTTGCAAGTTCACTCTCCAAAGCGGATTTTTCTTGCATTTAGCACTTGGTAATTGTTAATTTTGGATTCTGTGAGTATGTTTCTTTCATTTCAGTGCAATCTCTTTCAATATCTATTAGCTTAAAGCACAAACAGAGCTGATCGGCAGACACTGCCTTCAATTGGCTTGGTCCAATGATTAATTGAATCCCTTGATGAAGTGTATTTTTGCTACTGTGGGATTGATTTTGCTTCTTGTTAATTTAGTGAGAAAGTAGATTAAGTTGCCTAATCTTGGCAAGTGTTTACAGAGAGTCCTGCCCCATAGGAGACACCTGAGAGTGGGATGAATAAGCTGTTTGGATGTCCATGAATCTGATCAGGTTAGAGAGACATTACCACAGATGGGCTGTGTGCTCAGCACTGCCCCTTTTTCAAAACAGCCTCAAGCACTTTGGTTTAAATTGATGATTACATGACAAGGTGCGTACAGCCGTGTGCTTGTGTGTGTTGCCGAAAGAGGATTTAGCCAATCCGTCTCTAATGCACGAAGGCCTCGGGCTGTTGTCTGCTTGAGTCAAACAGAAAGGTCTCGCAAATTACATGATCATGAGCCCTTAGAGACCCATATCAGCACAAACATAGACAGAAACAAACTCTCTAAAACTGTTTACGTGTCCAGAATCTTTTGGGGGTTTTTTTTATTTTTGTTTTTTTTGCCCTGTGCCTAGAAATTTTAATGACAAATTCTCTCTTTCATGCAGATGTTGCTTGATCACAGCCTGTTATCTGTTCATTTCTGAAGTGGTTCAGTCGATGTGCCTTCAGCCAACCAACACAAACAATCAAACTAATTTCAAACTAAATTAAAGTCAAACTAAATTAGTAGCAAAGTAACAATCAAAGTAGTTTAACAAAGATTTCTATTGTTGTTTATATATATATATATATATATATAGAGACAACTATAGAAATCTTTGTTAAACTAGTTTTATTGATTATATATATAATAAAAATAAAAGCCATATATTACATAAAAAATAAAATAATTTTAATAATTAAAAAAAAAATAATTCCAGTATGTGACATACTATCTATTATTATAATATTATTATATATTTTATTTTTATGAGAATTAAGCAAATGTTTTAGCAATTCTCATTACAGTCATGTAAAAATATGTCGTCATGTAATCTAACTACATTACAGTAATGAAAATATTATGAGAATTGTTTTTGAGAGCTGTGATAATTGCCAAAAAAAATTACATTAACATCCAGACAAGTTACTCTAATGAAAATTTTAGGAAGAATGATACTTGCCTGCCGAAAAAATATATACAAAAATATATCTACATGGTCCTAAAATACACCACGAGAGAAAATATACAAGGAAAATAGATACTAAAGTGATCACCAAATGAACTGACTTTTTTCCAATAGGGACTTTTAACACACATACACACCCATAAACCTCTCAGGTGTAGGCCAGGCTTAGCTAAACTGTTAAAATGTTTGTTGTTATAAGCACAGATTAACTGTTGAGTGTTCTAATCTACCTGTGAAACAATCAGCAACATCTGTTTCACAAAGGCATAATTAAACAACATTAACAAACTGTTTTTGTGCGTGGAGAGGAAATGGAGATTTGTGTGCAGCAGGTGTCTGGAGAAGCAGCACAATTAACACAGAAAGTGATTATGCTTTCTAGCTAACCTCGCCTTGGAGGAGTTTTACATCCACCTTTATCTATGTGCCACGCTACGCATGATTTTGGCACTCTCAATGTCAGAATCAAATTGACGCGCTGGGCCATTGCATTTCTCTCCTCACTTTTACTTACCAAGAAGTACTGTAAGCTTTTTCAGAGCTAATATATCAAAATGATTGTGTGTTATGTGTTTTATCTTCTTGTTCATCCTCAGAGAATGATGGGAAATGTAGTTCTGTAGCCAAGCCTGTCATCCCATAAACCAGCTAAATGAGTAGTATTTTCTGGGAAGCTTTAGAGCAACACACTGTGCATGAAAACCAAATTGTTCAGTCGCAATTAAAACTTAATTATGACCAATACTAATTTGCTTCCGCCAGGATTCTTTAATTAACATGCCCTCAAACTCAATGAATATCCAGAGTTTCCCCACTGGTAATTACGACATTCTGGTGATGTTCATGCATGCTATTCTCATAAGTACAATAATTTTGATAATACTTGAAGGTAGAATAAATGCAACAGATTTATTAATATCTAAAATGAATAATGCATTGCTGAATAAAGAAACATACTAGTCATCAGAGATTTGCCCTAGTTGTGGTTGAATGTTTATTCATTTGCTTTGTTTTTAGCCACTTAATAGCAATATTAGAGCGTGGGTGAGAAACAATGAGGATAGTTCACCCAAAAATAACATTTCTGTCATCATTCTCATGTTGTTCCAAACATGTATGACTTCTCAAAAGAAGATATTTTGTCAAATATCTTTTTAGCGTCTATACAATGAAAGTGTTGTTCAGAACCAGTGTTGTATTTCCTATCATAGTTTTTATTTTATTTTATTTTCAGTTAATGTGTATTTTATTTCCAACTACACTACCGTTCAGACGTTTGGGGTCTGTAAGATTTTAAAAGTTCTTCAAAGTCTTTTATCCTCAGCAGCCTATATTTATTTGATAAAAAAATACAGTAAAAACAGTAATATTTTGAAATAGTATTACAATTAATATTAATAGATTATTTAATATATTTTAAAATGTAATTAAAAAACTTTTAATTATTTAATATTCTTATAATGCTGCTTCATTTTTGGGCTAACCATGATATATTTTTAGGAATCTTTGATGAATGGAAAGTTAAAAAGAGCAGCATTTATTTTAAACAGAAATCTTTTGCAACATTATAAATGTCTTTACTGTCACTTTAATGCTTCTTTACAAAATTAAGTATTCATTTCTTTAAAAAAGAAAAATCTGACACCAAAAAATGTGAACAATATGGATGGAAAACTGTAGGTTGATGGACCCAAAGCGGTGTCTGTTGCGTGCTGCCTGGCTCTCACGGCCGTGTCTGGGTGCCGTCTGCCGCTTTATTGCATCAGAGGTGGTTTACAGCGTGAAATGAAGAGCAGCTGTAATTGCTGCAAGGCATTTATTCATCTCTCACAAGAGATTCGCTCATAAAGAAACACATATCAGCCTCGGTCTCAATGAGCTCAGACAGATACACTCGCATACAGATGTTCCTCAAGGTTACGTGGGCGCCGTGTGCGTTAATAGAACAATACGGAGCATCTCTTCCTATTGTCCAGGAAGCGTTATTTGTCTTTCTGGTTGATGAGGTGCTCGGATGACTCTAAGGGTGCTCATATTGATATCCAAGCTAACAATTCCCTCTCTTCGGCCTCCTCTCTACATATTACCACTATAAATCCTGCGCCGGCTGATTGTTATGGTCATTGTGTGTGAGGTGAGGAATGGTTATTATCCGTAGTTGCTGGTATTTTATGTGTCTCTTTTCTCCTCTTTCTCTCTCTCTCTCTCTCTCTCTCTCTCTCTCTCTCTCTCTCTCTCTCTCTTGCAGGGTCCTGATCACTGTGTTAAATGTCTTCACTTTAAAGACGGACCCAACTGTGTGGAGAAATGCCCTGATGGCCTACATGGAGCAAACAGCTTCATCTTCAAATATGCTGAGGCCAACAATGAGTGTCACCCCTGCCATGTCAACTGTACCCAGGGGTACGAAAGTGTTTGTTAAATGTTTGCAATTTGCAAGCGTGTGTGTGGGAAATATATCTGTAGCGGTCCAACTACTTCCTGTGCTTGTTTGCCACGTCAGTTCTAGCCTCAGGAAGTTCGGATAGCCTATTTGTCAGAGCACTGACCCTTTTTAGAGCACTTGTGTCCTCGGAGCTGGCTGTGCATAAAGCATCATTAATTTTAGAGGAAGGAGTTTGCCCTTGCTGCGTCTCTGCCATCCAACTTTAGTCTAAATGATACTCATCAAGCTCTCCGAATTTTTCTGGCTGGGCACCTGCAGCTTAACCTCAGCCCCTGGGGTTACATGAGAGACGGCTCAGATTTCCTGCAGAAAAACATTATCCGCTCAAGGAATCTTCACACTGAGTCATGGATTCACTTTTCTTCCTCCTGTGTCACATGAAAACCCTCAACTGCTGACTGTTGTATCTGGGATCTCTGTCAGCCAGGGACGATTAGTGACGTTGAGCTTTGAACAAGCTGACAAGCCGACAAAGCTGTGAGCATCAGGATGGAAGGGCAGGAACTCAGACGTCAAGGAAAAGACAGAAGAGACAGGGTTATTAATATAGGCCTAGCACTGATAGATTAGTGATGAATTGTGGCAATATAAAATTAAGGAGGATTGAGATGATTTTAATGTGTTTTTTATTTGATTGTTAAGTTGCCTAAAGATAGTCATTAGATTAGATTGAAAATCTTTATTCGTCTTGCAAATATGAGAGCATTTAGATGGAGGACTTTGGTGTAAACAGCATCTATGATTTAAAATTCAATAGCAAGAATGTCGCTGTTAGTTGCTGTATGATTTGTTTTTAAGAATATTTTCAAAATGTATTTTTCATAGAACTGATTCTTAGTTTAAGACCCTGATACAGTGCTTCATGTGTAAACATCAGAAAAGCTCACTGGAGGCATTGCGTGCCATTTTTTATTTTGAAAAATATTTTAGTAAATGAATGTTCGTAAGTGCAGCACTTTTATTGCTATGAAGACCATAAAGGTACAAGTATAAATACTTACCATCATGCTTTATTTTAAGGTGCAATTCTCACAATTAACAAACCATTAACTACGGCTTTTGTTTCAATAAACTCCTAATTTGCTGCTAATTAATTGTTAGTAAGGTAGTTGTTAAGTTTAGGTATTGAGTAGGATTAGGGGTGTAGAATATGGTCATGTAGAATAAATGCTTTACAATTGCTAATAAACAGCCAATATGTTAATAATAGGCATGCTAATAAGCAAGTTAATAGTGAGAATTGGTCCCTATACTAAAGTGTTACCATAGTTACATACATATAAATAAATAAATATGAATACTTTTAAAATATAAATGCTTGTAATACTTTATACATATATATATTTATATCTATCTGTGTGTATCTGTGTATGTATGTTCCAAACCATATGTTGTGAGAAGTGAGCTAAATCTTACAAAACCTCCTTTTAAAACATACTCATTTGTACAAACGGTATAAAAAGTACATTTTTAAAAAGTTTTTTAAAAAATTTAAAAAAAAAAAGAAGTTTTTTTTAAATTGTAAGAATGCAGAAGGTTTTCTGTTGGAGTAAAGAATTTATAACTAGCTGTATATAAAGAGTCTGTGGAATGACCCTGTTTAGATAGCTAAGTAAATGTGTGTGTGACTCTTTTTATGTTTAGTTTGTTTTACATTCATTCATATTCTTTATTGTTTCAGATGCACAGGACCTCGTCTGCAAGACTGCATTGGCATGATGGACAGGTACACACATTTTTACATATATTTGGGTGTTTTTTACTTTTAATGGACAGGACAATAAGAGAACAGACAGGAAACAATGGGAGGGTAGAGAGGGGTGCAGGACCTCGAGTCAGGACTCAAACTAGGGTCACCCGCGGCTCCAACAACACACATTTTTAATATAGAATAATTTTTTTATTTTACTTACTACAAGTTTAAACTCAACCAGCAATGATGTCCTGTAGCAGCACTACTTTTTCACACACACACACATATACTACGCATACACAGTGACTTCCAATGTCAGAAGGTTTACAAGGTCAGAACTATGGCACCAGTTTCTCTCTCATCTTTATTTTCTGTCTCGCTTGGCCTCCCTTAAGCCATCATTTATTCATGGCATCTATTTTGGTGTTCTGCCCAATGTCCAGCACTTGATTCTAGTCACACTGGCATCAATAGAAAATCACTGTGTCTGGAGATCCCTGACACTACACAGTTATGTCATAGCGGTAATTCAGTTGCAAGGCTTCTGTACAAAAGCAAATGTCTAAGACTACATTGGAAATATCTCAAAAATAATTTAAAATATTAAATTTTTAATTTTCAAAAGTTACAAAGGAAAGCACTGATGTAGAAATAATTGTAATTTTAATATTTTATAGCTAATTTAATATTTCAATTTTATTTTAATTTTTAGGTCACTCACTGAAAAAGCAAATTTGTGATTTTAATCAAGTTTTTGTTCAAAAATTATTATATTTAATGAGAAAAGCTCACAAATAGAGGAATTTGACTAG
This sequence comes from Spinibarbus caldwelli, assembly GCA_039654775.1. NCBI lineage: Eukaryota > Metazoa > Chordata > Actinopteri > Cypriniformes > Cyprinidae > Spinibarbus > Spinibarbus caldwelli. Next base: position 10,266,327 of record CM077232.1, read on the forward strand.
TAGTTTCCCATTGTACATTAAAATTCACACTCCACTGGCTGTGTACAGTACAAGGCTCTCGGTTTGTCAAACCCAGCTGCATCTGATTGGCTCATTCCCGCACTGATGACAACACACACGGCTCATTGTTTTAACGCCAGCTGCCTTTCAACATACAGCTCCGCTTTAACACAAGAATGTGAAATGGGGAAAAGGAAAGTTATATAATGACCAGGCCACACTTCTGTGATTAATGTGCTGCTGTGAGGCCTGCGCGTGTGTGCGCACAGATTTGCTTCATGGCATATTTGATAAATTGATATCACTTTCTTTTGCTCTCATGGGAGAGCTGGAACAAAATACCATTAACTGCTCAGAGCAAATGCGTTTGCTGTTTCAGATCTGCCATTATGTTTCACACAGTCCTGGCAGGGCAGAGAAGCCGAAGCTAGAAATCATTTGTCTTGGCCTCAGACGTCACAACCACAAATGGTTCAGGGACTACTTGATGCATATTGAAAACAACTAGGGCAAAAGCTTCTCACAAGCTTCAGTATGATTGGCTCTCTTTAGATGCTCGCAGACAGGGCACACAGGTTTATGTCAACTGGGATAAGAAGTCTTGTTTAGAGGTTCTTCATTGAGCACTTCTAATGAGGATTTTTGGCCAGAATGAGCTGTAATGTGGATCAGGATTTATGTCAAGACTATTCGATTTCTCTCTCACACACATACACATAGTTCTGTCCTGTCCTAATAGTATGTTATAGAACAAGAGTTAATGCTGCTTGTTTGGCCAGACTATCAGAGTAAAGGCTGCAGGGAGTAATCCTGATAAAACACAGTGCTTTCCTTGGAGACCAAACAAGCTCAGGAGAGAGTTGAACATCTTTAGTGTGGACGAGGTGAGAGGCGAGTGATAGCCAACATTCACAACAGCCTGTAGAGTCAGATAAAGATGGTGTCTTTACAACAAAAAGCATGAGTGGCCATTTAATGATATTTATATATTTATCCATACATTGTAAGTATATTTAATTTATGATTTATTAATTTAATTATGTACAGTATTTTATATACTACATTAAGTCATATATTTGTTTGTTTGTTTGTTTGTTTGTTTGATTGCTTGCTTGCTTGCTTTCTTGCTTATTAAATTGTGTACAATATTTTACATACTAAATTAAATCATTTTATATATATGCTTCTTCTAGCTAGTGTACTGTCACAAAAGATTGTCAACATACACTATCATTCAAAAGTCTCTTATTCAGGCAAAGGCTGCATTTATTTGATAAAAAATACAGTAATACTGTGAAATAGTATTGCAATTTCAAATAACTTTATATTAAATATAAAAACTTTAAATATTTTAAAACTTTTTTTAGGATTTTTTGACTAGAATGAATAGAAGGTTCAAAATAACAGCATTTAATTAAAATAGATATTTTAAATGTTTAAATGTCACTGTCTCTTTTAATCAGTATAATCTATCCATATAATCCATATATATGTATATTTTGTTTATATTAAATTATGTATGTATTCTTTTTCTTCTAGCTAATATAACACTATTCTACATAAGTGGGATGGGTGGGTTATGTCTTGTCTAGGGTATCAGAATCACCACTAGACCTTCAAAAATCCAGTTTAAGCTCTCTGTAATGTGTATTCTAAGTGTTTCTTTCCAGACTCTCTCTTGCACATTTGGAAAAGACATGGCAGGTTACATAAAACAAGATGTCAGACATCCTGTCCTCCTTCCCTTGCAATATACGGCAGTGCCACGCTACGTGCTGACAGCAATGCGGCATCAACATAATTGCCTGCTCATTGTCAGTGCGAGAGAAGCTCCTTCACGCATGTGGGATCTATACACTCACACAGGCTTCGGAGGGTGATGGTATGCACTCGGCTATGGTCTCCGTGGCTCATAAGCTTTGTATTGTGACTGCAGATCAATATCGAATTAACGGGAGAGATTCTCATCTCGCCCAGAGATAATCTAGCAGTCTATCGCTCATCATGCCTGGGCAATGCTTCACTGTCCTCGCCTTATTGGGTGGGATTTCATTTCCATTCTACAAACTTACAGTTCTAAATTTATACAGAAGGGAAGACCAAACATTATTTGAATGCACTAAACCCTTCCTTACAGAGCTATACACACAGGAAGCAACTGGACAAGCACAACAGAATAGAATAAAACGAATGGATCCCAGGATGCATTTTAAGACCAGGCTTGTTGCCAGTCTGCCGTAATTAAGATATTAAATGTGCTGTAAGTGATTTGTTTTATTGAATAAAAAAATAGTCAGATATCACTGAAATAAGTGCCTTGAGAAATCATTATTCTGTAAAGCGCAAAAGCACAAAAAATAAAAAAATAAATAAATAAAATGGGGCCAGTCTTTTTTTTAGCCAATCAGAAACATTCTGTGCCTGCATAAAAATGTAGTTATTTTGCATTCATTATGATATTTAAAAAATGCAATGCTTGATCCAACTTTGAGATGTCCATCTAATGCATATTTATCTAGACAAATAATAAAAAATAGCATGGTTGGAACATAAGCACATTCCGTATGTATGCAACTTACATCTTTTTTCTTTTTCTCAAAAACTAAAAAGACGACTTTATACTTGGGGCCTAGTTGGGGCCTACTGACCCTACTTTATATCTATGTGATGTTAAAAGTAAGGATAAAGAGGTGCAGAGACAATTAGAAAGTACGATTGGCAGTCTGAAGAGTTGGATCTTAATGAAAGGCCTGTAATAAGACAGCATGAGCTGTGTATTGTATGCAGTCGGTGCTGATTTAGTGCTGCCTTCTTCCATGCTAACTGAATTAGGCCTTTAATTAATGCTAAGGGGACACTTTCAGATAGAGATTCAAACTGAAAGCTCAAAGTGCAGCCCGGAGAAGGGTGATGCAAGATGACAGCAGTCGGAAAGGCTTTTTGCAGATACATCCAACCAAATATCTCCTTTCTGTCTGAGAGTAGGCTTTGTTCAGGTTCCTGCTCATTTATGGGATATTGGCAACTCTCAGCCCCCCTTCTCTGATGGCTTTCTCTACTGATCTATTCTGCTCTTTTGTTATTTTATAGTATGTGTCAGTGGCTCTCAACTCTCAACTGAGTTTTTCTGAAAATGTTCAATTTAGTGAACAAATAAATACGTAATAAGTAAATACATTGGTCAAAAAATTGGTATAATATTTTGTTTTTGAAAGAAGTCTCACCAAAGCTGCATTTATTTGATCAAAAATACAGTAAAATTGTAATATTGTGAAATTTTAATACAATTTAAAGTACCAGTTTTCTATTTGAATATATTTATTAGAATAATTAAAATGATTTCTGAAGGATCATGTGATACTGAAGACTGGAGTACTGGCTGCTGAACATTCAGCTTTGTCATCGCACAAATACATTTTAAAATATATTAAAATACTGTTCTTTTAAATTGCAGTAATATTACTGTTTTCACTGTATATTATGCCTTGGTGAGCATAAGATATTTCTTTCAAAAACATTAAACTTTTGACTGGTAGTGTAAATAATTACATAAATAAATTCATGTTTTTTTTTATTATTATTATTATTATTATTTATACATTCCCATGTTCAATTTTAAGGAAGTCTGATGTTAACACATCTTGGTCGTGAAGCAGAACCAGTTAAGAAACACTGGTTTGTGTGTTATGGGACCAATTACCTAGTACTTTATTGTTATTGCAAATGGCTAATGTTTGTTTTCTCCCATGTGTTTCCCTCAGGACTCCCCTCATTGCAGCTGGGGTTATTGGAGGATTGTTTGTGGTGATCATCGTGGGCCTGAGTATTGCCATATCAGTGAGGAGGAAGAGCATCAAGAAGAAAAGAGCCTTGAGACGCTTCTTGGAGACTGAGGTTAGACACAGTCCATCTTCTTTTCCTGTTTTTTACTATTTTTTTGTTCAAGCTTGGATTCAGAAAACAGACAGAAAACATCCTAAAAGACTGTTCTCTCAGACAATTCCATGGGGTCTGAAAACCCGAAGGAACTTGAGAGCAAATCAGAGACAGAACAAGAAACCAGAGAAGCGATTATGACCCATGGCACTCTGTATGTCTCTTGAGATGGTTCCTTGAGAGGAAATACCCACCAGCAAGAGGAGATGAGTCAGGTCATTTCCTAATTAAATTTAGAGTTTCATAAGTTGAAAAAGGAACCTATGCTGGTCTAGTCATTGTGTTCTGTTTGTTTTACACAAGACAGTTTATGAGCCTCACTCCACCTTTCTAAATTATATTCAGGCCAGTTTTTTTTTTTTTTTTTTCCGTACACCACACATGAGGTTAACAGAAAAAAACATATTACAGTAGGATTTAGTGTATTATGATGCAGTTGGTTTCATGAATATGGTATGCTTTGTTTTAAAGCTTTAATGGCACCCCATGTTTTTGGTTAAAATATAGCAAGTTTGATAAACTTCTTACATAATCTGTTCATTGATATTCAGTTATTTGCATTTTTTACCAAAATAAATATTTATATATATATTTATTTATATTTTTTATCATTTTAAATGACAAAAGAGCACAATTCACAAATCAAGGTATTAAATTGTATTTTAATGTCCCAAATTTTGGTAATGAAATGAATAGAAACTAAAATAGAAAACAGTTCATATAATATTTAGTTTGACCTCCTGACCTCCTGTTTCCTTCATTTTATGAAGGTTAACTACTTCCTTTCATTGTCCTGTTGTTGAAGAAAAAAAACTTCATTCTCTTTCAGGCCCTTATTTGTAACCACTTCATGGAAAATGCCATTTAATTAAGATTTCAATTACGAAGCATAGTGCAGCTTAATAAAAGTTTTATGGACAGTTATAACTACCTCACTCAGTTTGCTTTTGATTGTTATGAACCTCATGAACAGACAGACTGAATTTATTCCAATGCTGAGGATAATAGCCTTCTTTGGACCTTTTAAAAGTGATTGCATGTGTTAATTAAACATTAATGAAAAATTGTGTCCTTGCTAATGTGCTGATGGCTTCACTTATGGCTTATTTTTTTTCCTCTTAATACTTATGTCTTTCCTTTTCATTTACTCTTTCTCTTTCTATCCATCCTCCTAATATCGTAGTTTACTTTTCATATTGTGATAATGGCATCTCTTTGGACATTTTTTAAAGTGATTGTGTATGTTAATTAAATAAACATTAATGAAAAATCGTGTCCTTGATAGTGTGATGATGGCCTCACTTATGGCTTATTTTTTTCCTCTTAATTCTTACTGTCTTTCCTTTTATTTTACTCATTCTCTTTCTATCCATCCTCCTGATATCGTAGTTTATTTTTCATATCACAGTGTGGGTGGAGAGTTCATAAGAGTGCAGGTTGCATAAGGATCTTGCGTTCCTGTGCCCGAAGGTTCTGACCCCTCCTCTTCATGCATGCATATATCCGTATGGCCTCAGGCTTTGAATGGAGAGTATAATGCTCTCCTCAGACACTCTAAAGAATAATCTGGAGCAGACCCACGCATGCCACATAAGAAAGCACGTGTGTGAAAATGGACATCATGTATGCCAATAACCCATATGGTTTTAAATGTTCCCATATCTCAATTTTCACCAGAATAAGGTGTTCCCATCACTATAAATTCATATTATGTTGGAGCACTACAATGACGCCAAGGTTTCAGCACCACGGACAGTTCCTGATCTGTGTTTCAGCACTGCCTGCAGCGGACAGCTCCCCGGATCACAGCTCATTCCTCCCCTGGCTCTCCTCCGCCTTCTGTGTCCGGGCTCCTGATTTACAATTCCATTTAAATGAAGAAGCGCTATTGTTTTTTAATCAGGCGGCTGTGATGAGCCGGGGGACGCCACAAAGAGTCGACAGAACGGCTGATTTACGCTCCCTCTCTATCTCTCATTCTCTCTTACGCTTCCCAATCTCTCTCCTACACACTCTCTCCATTCATATTTTTATCAGGTTAACCTTCTCTCTTTCTGTCTTTCTTAAACTGTATCTTCTCTCTTTGCTTTTTCCTCTTATCTCTGTCCCCCTCTCTCTAGTTGCATTTCAATAGTTCCTTTATCGCCAGGGGTTTTTATGGATTGATTGAACTCCCAAACTCTGATATACGCCACATAATGGCACAGAAAGACTAAATAAATTACAGGGAATTCATACACTATGGTCTGTGCGCTTCAATTTATTTGAACGTTCATTGATTGGCCAGATTGATTGTAGCATCTCTGATAGTGTCTCCCTTCCTTTGCTTTGTATGTCTCAGTTGGTGGAGCCTCTGACGCCCAGCGGTGCGGCCCCAAACCAAGCCCAATTGCGCATTCTGAAAGAGACCGAGCTGAAACGGGTGAAGATCCTGGGAGCCGGGGCCTTCGGCACTGTTTACAAGGTAATTGCATCAAAGCAGAGACAGAGGGAACTTAAGAAAGATTTGTGCAGCCCATATATTTTGCTAAGGAAAGCATCATGGTTGCTCATACATTTCTGGGGGTTTATCAAAATTCTTGACATTAGCTATTGAATTTTGGACATAACTTCTCCCATACTGTGCTATGGACATGCAACATACATTATTGTTCAAAAATTTGGTTTCGGTAAGATTTATTTATTTATTTGTTTATTGGTTGGAGGAAATTAATACTTCTGTTCAGCAAGTATAAAGTATTGCTTTAGTACGTCAGGTTGAACTAAATTAAAATGAGAAATGGTACTTTGGCAACTAGCTGAAATAAAGGTTTCAGCCTTTTTTTTTCTTCTTCTTCTTTTTTTTTTTTTTTTTTTAGATTTTATTTTATTTTGGTGAACATTTTTTTCCCCAATAAACAAAAATAATAATTTTGCTTTTTTATTTACGTTAATAAATAATAACCCTGATCAGTGCAGCCTTGGTGAGCATAAGAGACTTCTTTCAAAAACATTAAAAACATTTTTACCAACCCCAAACTTTTGATCTGTAGTGCACTTCAAATCAAAAACAAGTGGGGGAAAAAATCAAATAAACTTACTTTGAAGGAGATATTTGAAGGTAGGCTTTTTTTAAAACCAACTAGCAATCATCCAAAACATCCTAACAGCCACCAAGAACACCTTAGAAATGTATTAGGAACACGGCAGAAAACCTTAGCAACAACCTAGCTTTAATGAGTTTTGCATGAACATTTCACATTTTCTCAGTAAAAAATAAAAAGTACATTTCCACCCAATTCCCTCTAAGAAATATCTTTTTTTGTGATTTCAGGGCATCTGGGTACCTGAGGGCGAGACTGTGAAGATTCCCGTTGCCATAAAGATCTTGAATGAGGCGACGGGCCCCAAAGCCAATGTAGAGTTCATGGATGTGAGTGTCACTCTGTTGCAAGGCTTGCAGCTGTAGTTTGTGTAATTCCACTAAGCGAATATTCAGCTCTTTAGTAGTTCAAAAGGAAAAATGCATGTAAACCTCAAATTGGCCCATCCTCTTAGATGATGCAAGGACTATGAAACACTTACCAAAGGCCTTTCACACCCATGATGAGTGCAATCTAAAACAGGTTATTTCTGCGCGCATGTTCACGTTTGCTCACTTGCGTGTAGATGCGGCTCCGTTTTGATGTTAGCTCCGCATGAGTTTGTCTTGAATGAGATATCTGTGCATATGTACATGTATTAGAGTGGTCTCTCCATGGCACCCCCATGTAAGGTATTTCCCACAATTCATCAGTGTTAATGGGCATTTCACTTTCAGAATATTCTTAGGGGTTTGCAGATGAACAGATCCACTCATACTGCGCTCAAACCACAGAAGCACGTGAAGGCGGATCAGACATGTAGACGCTGACCCCCACTGTTGATTGGGTGAGCAGCGTGCGTGTACGCAATCATCTCAGCAGCTGGAGAATAGCAGGAGCGTGAATGCTCATTATATAACTGTCAAGTGTGTAATTTTATGTAGTGCTCAGATAATGGGTTTGTGTGTGTTTCTGAGGATATAGGATGTGTGTTACACACTGTTTTAGTTTTTAAAATGTTCAAACAAACGTAAGAGGATGCCTCCAAGGCCTGAAATCATATTAATGGCAGAGGCATCTTTTATTGCAATAATATAACCTTATGGCCCAAGGTTTGGATATTATTTCTGAGTTATCCCCTTAGCTGTTTGTGGAAATTATATGTATTTTTTTTACGTTCTGTATTTTCTTAGTCCCTGATACTTTTATACCCTGTGCCATCTTTTGTTTGGACCAGAGGTTAAATATGTTGCATATAAACTGGAATTAGGATCATAAATGTGCTCTCGGTTAGTGAGATGCTTCACACACATTTCTATTTTTTTACTAGATAGCTTGATCGTACTGTACTGAAAGTAACTGAAATAGACCTATGACTCTTTCAGTATATCATAAATGGTCATTTTCAGCATGTAAGTGTGCAGTGTTAATGAATTATGGGTAATAAGACTGCCTTGTAGATATTCCAGCTTATGCAATTGTCGTGAAACAAAGCGAATAAGTCCTACACTCATTTCGCTGACTGTAACTATGGGGCTGTTTCACAGATGAATCTCAGTGGGATGTCATGGCTCTGTGTGTGTTTCTACTTGCATGATAAGAAGTGTTTCAGAACCAATCTGTGATAAATTGTCTGTACTGAATCTGTTTGTAAATGTAAGATGTGTGCACTTTTGAAAATTGAAATTGAAACATCCTGTCATTTGGTAAATATAAGACACTAAAATTAATACTTTTATTCAGCAAGGATGCATTAAATTGACCAAAAGTGACAGCAAAGACAAAAGATTACTGTTTAAAATAAATGCTGTTCTTTTGATTCTTTTAAGAATTAAGGAAAAAACTGCATCCTGGCTTCCACAAAAATATTAAGCAGCACAACTGTTTTCAACATTGATAAAATTAAAGGGATAGTTCACTCAAAAATGAAAATTCTGTCATAAATTACTCACCCTCATGTCGTTACAAAACCCATAAGAAATCTTCGGAACACAAATTAAGATATTTTTTGATGAAATACGAGAGCTTTCTGACCCTGCATAGACAGCAATGCGACTGACACGTTCAAGGCCCAGAAAGATAGTTAGGACATTGTTACAATAGTCCATGTGAAATCAGTGGATCAACCGTAATTTTACGAAGCTACGAGAATACTTTTTATGTGCAAAGAAAACAAAAATAATGACTTTATTCAACAATTCTTCTCTTCCGCATCAGCGTCTGCCGCCATTCATGAGAGTACCACGATGCATGCGTTTGAAGTAATGTTTCTTAAGCACCAAATCAGCATATTAGAATGATTTCTAAAGGATCATGTCACACTAATGACTAGAGTAACACGTGCTTCAAATTCAGCTGTTCCATCGCAGGAATAAATTACATTTTAAAATAGAAAACGGGTCAATTAAATTTTTATATTATTTCACAATATTCCTGATTAAATGAATGAAGCTTGGTGAGTATAGGATATATATATATATATATATATATATATATATATATATATATATATATATATATATATATATATATATATATATACATATATACATATATATATATATAATAAAACAGTATAAACACTAAGTTTAAAGTGTTTTATTTACAACCTGTGAAATTGATTGTTTCCTGTCCTCTGAGTTCCTGCTTTTGTTCCCTCCAGGAGGCTCTGATCATGGCCAGCATGGAGCATCCTCACCTGGTGCGGTTGTTGGGTGTGTGTCTGAGCCCCACCATTCAGCTGGTCACTCAGCTCATGCCCCACGGCTGTCTGCTGGATTATGTGCACGAGCACAAAGACAACATCGGCTCCCAATTACTCCTCAACTGGTGTGTTCAGATCGCTAAGGTAAGACTTCAAGTACTGAACTCAGCATGACTCATGGAGACCACTCTTACAGTATGTATCTTATCTTTTTGTGGGCTTTGATATGGCTTATGTTTTATCAAAAGTACTGTTAATTTCTTTAGATGTGAGACTTAAACTAGAAAGGAATTACTTTCTGCATGTTTAAAGTAAATGGTGTATTTTTTGTCTGCTGTGTGAACTTGCATTAAAACACTGTTCAGATGTTCGCTCAATCTCTTTTCCTCCCAGTCATGCAGCGAGCATCATTTTGCCATATTTCTTTGATTTTGGACCCCCACCCAGTCTGCTGTCTGTACCACTCTGTTTATCATCCTCCCACACCAATGGTGGTCATATTTCCTCGTCTCTGTTTCTCCCAGACTAGGAGTGCATGTGAATGATCTCAGAGCAGCAGCACCTCAAAGGCTGCTGGGATAGATAAGCAGCACACACGCACACTCTGTCTGATCTGAGCAACACGTTGTAACTGGGTGCTTTGCTTTGTGTCAATCGAGAGGAAAACTTCTGACACCTCTGAGATGCAGAACTGTACAGTATATCAACTCTTTGTGGGGGGTTTGAAAAACAATGATTCAACACAACAGTAACAAAGCAGTTATTTCAGGAGTTATTGTTTACAAAACATTCTTAAAAGCAAAGAAAAAAGGGCTCTTGAATGCGAATGCACCAGGTTATACAGGAGTTGCATCACAGCAGCTGGTAGTTGACATGACTGTTAAAACAGTGACTGCAGTATGAACTGATGTACTTCAACTAAAACTTTAAAGTATTCACAGCCTGAATGGTATTTGATGATTTTACAAAGGCAGAGATGAAAAGAGGGTGCATAGACTGCCTTTTAAGGTCGGTAAGATTTTTAAAATATTTTTAAAAGATGTCTCTTATGGTCACCAAGACTGCATCTATTTAATTAAAAAATACAGTAAAAACTGTAATATATTGAAATATTGTTTCAATTTAAATTAACTGTTTTCTATTTTAATATATTCTAAAATGTAATTTATTTATGTGATGGAAAAACTGAATTTTCAGCATCATTACTCCAGTCTTCAGTGTCACATGATCCTTCAGAAATCATTCCAAGATGCTGACTTGGTGCTCAAGAAACATTTTGTGTGGTACTTAATATTTTTGTAGAAACTGTGATACATTTTTTAATAGAAAGTAAATTAATATAAAGTAAATAAATTAAATGAATAGAAGACTGTACTGTCACTTTTGATCAATTTAGTGTGTCCTTGCTCAATAAATGTATTAAATTTTCAAAACAAAAAAAAAAAAAAAATCTGACCCCAACATTTTTAATGGTAGTGTAAGCTTTATATTTGATACACTTTTATACTTGTTGTGACTTTTAATTTAATTTAATTTTCATTTAATAATTTTATTTTTATTTTTTATATATACAGGTTGCAGGTAAGCATAGCCATACATTTCAGAATGATTGCATGTGTAATATTACATTAAGAAGTTAAAACTCAGTATTGCCAGTTACTTTGTCTATTTTTGCTCTGCCAACAGAAATACTTCCAAATGAAGCCAAGGCACAAATAAACCTTGGCTTCTTGTGGCTTATTGCATTATTGCTTCTTGCTTTATATCCATCGCACATCTAGTGGTGTTTCTGAATGAATCAGTGTCTTTGAACAAATTGGTTGAATGAATGATTCAGTGACTCACTCATAAACTTGTGTGGTTCCTGAATGAATTAGTGTTTTTAAACAAATCTTTTTGAATGAATCGCTCACTCAAATGCCACCTATAGTGTAATGTAACATGCAGAAAGTGTACTTTAAAATACTTTCACTTATAAATATATATATATAAATATTTTACCTAAAAGAAGTTCATGTCAACCACTGCTGGTGTGAGTTTAGCTTTGTATTGTACAGATGAATAGACAAAAGCCAGTGCTGCATACATTTAAATGTTCGGTTCAGCTGTTTAGATGAATCTCATGCATTTAAATCATAGTTTTAGAAGGCTAGTTGGTATTCAGACATTTTGTTGTTGTACTCACATGACCACTCCACAGGCTTTCCAAATCAGCCATACGGAATAAAAATTTTGGGCACAATACTTTTGAGAAATGTTAACCTGAAGTGATACAATCGGTGGTTAATATTTATGTATTAGACTCACCTCATAAGAGGCTTTTCTAAGAGCGGGCTGTGATGTGGAAGTAAAATCAGACAGCGTCTGCACTGTTCTTTTCAAGATAATGGGTAAAACGAGCCAAGGCTTTAGAAATGTCACCTCATATACTCATAGTGTTAAATTACTGGCTTCAAAATAATACCTTAAACCGACCTTTCACTGCTGCATTATACAAAAATATAGAGGGTTATTTTAGTGAGCCAGTTTCTTGGACATATACAGTATATTAAGCCTTATTGCAAACAGCTGCTGTGATTGTTGATGCAGTTAATCTTTATCAGTGAAACAGGGCTTTAGTGTCTCTAAAACTGTTTGTTCTACATACTTTTTATTTTAATTCATTGCACAAAGTTGACCAGTTACTATACACACAGTACACAACTCATTTTGAAAAGAAAAAATAAATTTTTTACTTATGTTTTGTTGTGGTCCATAGATTATTGATGAAGCAAAACCATGGTATATACATTATTTACAAGTTCCTTATTACAGACATAGAACATGTTGTTTTTGCAGTGCCCTCTTCATGCAGCTCCTCTGACATATAAACCCATACTCAGGCACAGTGTTTGTGAGTGAGTGTGTGTCTTAGGCCACCTGATTATGAGAGGCTTCCTCTAATGAGGCAAGAGGAAAAGAAAAACCATCAAATAAACAGTGAAAAGAGACAGTGAAAATGCTCTCTTTCACAATCAGGTTTTGAGCACTGGACTTGAGAGATAGTCTGTGGAGTTCTATGTATGATAACAGGAATGGACACAATTGTTGGAGACAATGGCGAATTGCCCATTGTCCTCTTTTTAAGTATTTTAATATGTTTGTCCTTCCCCTTGTAGTGCACAAAACAGTCTTCTTTATACTTACAATGCAAGTCACTGAAAAGTGCTTATGAACTTCAGGGCTCAGTGATTTTTATTTTTTATTTTTTTATGTTGTCCAGTAAAGTACTCCATATTTTTACTTGCCCTGCAAACATTTTCTTTGGCCCCACCACAAAAGAATAGTAGATAAAAATACAGCTACATTTTAGCTGTATTTTTTCGCAAATACAGCTAAAATGTCACTCCATTACCGGAAAAAAAAAGATGGCATATGATGCAAAACATCATGATTCATTTGTAGTTTTTAACACTGTATTATTGATATTTTTGCACATTTGACAAAACCTCAACAATGTTATCCAGATGGATAACATTATTCTATTGACAAATCAGACAAATTTGGATCAAAAATTTAAAGTACATCACAGAAAACCAAATATGAAAGTTTGTAAGTCATAAAAATGGATGTACAAGATTAGTGAATGTAAAATTTTCAGTGATAACACAGCACTGACTGGAACTCTCTCACACTGACCCTGGGTCGACAGGCCATCCTTATTGTTGAGCCCTGCAGAGTAATGACTACTGAAACCTGACACAGCTACTGCTCTTCTGGAGAGAGTACTATAATGTAGCACAAAAAAAATAGAGAAGAGGGAAAGAGACATAAAATAAAGTGCAAGAATAAAACATGAAGAAAAATTAAAAGAAATTCAGAGCCATTCAGAGAGAGAGAGAGAGCAATTCAAAGTGTACTGGAAGACTACAAGACTATTTTCCATGGTTTGTGTTACTGTGCCCAACAGGTTAATGGCAGGCAGAAAGTCAGTGGCATTTCTTTAAAAGAAAACACACTTTATGTAATAGATTATTGATGAAATAATCATGCAGAGTGTAATTTTGCTGAGTACATTAATAAATGAATAATGCGATGAGATGAGATTGGCCAGAGGTGCACTAAACCAGAATTTGCACTTCTTTATTTCCTTGACATTTCAACATGTGCTTTGTTAATGAATTGGCATGTGGAACAGAATCGGTGTGATCAAGTATAGAGATCTAAAAAAAAATGCCTCAGGAGCCAACACAAGCCTGACGTGTGAAGGTTAAATTTTGATGCCTTGTGAGATCGCCCGAGACCACCAGTACTCATCTTCTTATTAGAGAAAAGGTTATAGGCACTGGAGTGAAAAGTTGACTAGCAAAATAATACACTGCAGCTATCAGTGCTCAATTAAAATGAAAGAGGCCTACAGTTTATTTTTCTAGCGAATTTCAGTGATTTAGAGTTGTTACAGATCCAAAATTTCAATACTGAAAGCATCAATACCATATACCATACGATAAAACCATTATCAATTTGTATGCCTGTTAAACCCTTTTTTTTTTTTTTTTGGAAAAAGTGCATATAAACATAACAATAAAAAATTGTTAGAAATGAATAAAAATGAATTTTTACTTACATTTTTACTTTATTCTTTTACATTTATACAAACATTTATTACATTTATACTTACATTTATACAAATATTCTTTACATATTATTGCAAATATTTTGTTCTTAAAAAAAAAAAAAAATACAAGCTGGAAATTACACTGCTGTAATGTAACTATGTAACTCCATTGCTGGAAAACGTTGGCATATAATGCAAAACATATAAATAATTCTTTATATACTTTTTTTTATTACATCTACTGTTGGCAGTCTTTCCTTCAAGTAAAGATCTTGTAGAGCAGTACAAAGCAGTATCATCTCTCAAATTAACATTGTGGAGATGACAACCATCTGCAGCCATGCAAGACTGAAGTTTCCCTCAAATACTAATTGTGAGGCACTGTACCATAACATTCATGCAGTAATTACACATTTGGTCATTGTGTTTTGAATGTTTACCACTAGAGTCTGTATTTTCAATGTGGCATTTAGGAAAGCAGCTTAGAGGTGTAATTGTTAAGGAAACAGACTGTGACACACAGAAAATGACAGCACAGGCAAACAACAGACACACAGCATGAAACAGCAAAATGTTCACAAATGCCTGCACACTCATTAAGGCTGCATCCCATGAACTAATTTTTCAGATGTAAAGCTTCATTTACATAGTCGTTCAAGAATCAGAGAGAGCTGGTGCGTGTGTCTGCATCTGAGTTAATTGCCCTGCCGACTGTCCGTCAGTATACTTCCTACGGCAAACCCCCAAAGGGACAAACACACATCACAGTAGTTTCAAATAATTAGAAGTTCAAATTTTGGTAACCGAAAGTGATGTCTGATTTGTTTACTTTTTATTTAGTCCATTCATTTCTAAAAGTTTGACCCACTTTGGCTGATTTGCAGACTGTTGTGAACATAAATATAAAACATGACAGTAAACATTTTGGCAACTGGAAGGGGGGAAGGGGGGAAGGGAAGTGGTGTGTGCCACATGCATTAAACAATGTAGAAAAAAAAATGTGTTCAATTATGTAATATACAGTCAAACCACAATTTATTTAGACACCTTCAACATTTCTCACATTATCACAGTTTATTCGCTATAGTTTAGAAAATGGTAATAAAATATGACAAGAATTCAAGAGTTAAACTGTGTCAGAACAAATTCATCTTGATAATGTCAGATGACTTTGATAGAAAGGTATGTAACAAAACATGGTCAGGTCAAAGTGTCAAATCACATTTTTATCAATTTTACTGGTAGTCCTCTTTATGAAGAAATTTTGAGTATAATATGTCACAATTTACTTTATTTTGCTATCCTCACTTACATAAATGAACTATAGTGTCCTGCACCCACTAGTAAAAAAAAAAATCAAAAATTATATCTGGTGTCTGAATAATGGTTTGACTGTATATAAAATACAGATATTTAAAGTCAGATATTTACTCATCCAATTCCTTGCCTCATCTGAGAAAACAATCTTGACATAGTTCTGCCAACAGGAAGAGAACTTTATATATTGAAAAGTGTATATACACTCTGGGTAGGCGGTGGTTTGCGGTTAAATTTCATTGTCGGTTACAGGGTTCTTATTAAGTTCAATGATGATACTGTTACCATCACAGGCAACAATTATGCCTTTTATCCTTTCATGGTTCATTCATCTGAGGAAATCTTGGAATCATCCCATTCTTCATGTGTGAAGCTAAGCCAGTTGAATTTTCAATAGATGAAATTGAATAGACGCTTGAAATTCAATGGTTTTAAGTTGAGATGACAATCGTCTGGCTTCTAACGTGCTAATTATAAGCTACGGATTGACCGTAGAGTAAGACATCTAAAGATGTCTTGAAATTACACCTTGCCTGAACAATGTAACCTAATTAGCTAAATTAAAGCATTGTGGATATGTCAGCCCGGTTGGCTCAAACCTGAACCTAGAGCTCTCCTGTTTGAATTGAACCTTTAAAACATCCTCTGGGTGCTGCCAACCCAAGACAAACAAACGCATGCAAAGCAATTTACTTTAAAGGCCATCCGTAAAGATCTTTTCCAATATTCATATGAAATATATTTTATCATTCTCCCACACACAGTCATTCATCTCACATCTCCTTCCTCTTCCTCTCCTCACTCTTTCTCAATCCTGCTCTTTTTCGATGTGGGGTTGCTGAAATTTTAAACAGGCAAGAGAGAGGAAGACAGCACAGGTCTCAGAGAACACGGTGGATTTCTCAGCTCAGTAGACCTACAGACACTATAGCGACTCGCTAGTGTTAGAGATGAAGATAAAGGGACAGCAGCAGTTTAGCAGGGGCTTCACTTTCAATTATCTGGATATCAAAACCGCCTGTCTAACAGAGCAGCTTTAATTGCTTTGACCTTGGTGGATCTCTCGGTTGTTTGTGGTGGGAAAGAGGAGGTGCAGGGAGCTGTCGTTTGTCCCGGAATTTCTGTGAGCATGAGACGTGCAAACAGAAAACAGCTGCAACTTTCTAAAGAGCTGAACATTTATTGAATTGAATGATCTGCTAAGAAAGGAAGAACGTTTGTGTCTTGTTTTTGTTCTGTTCTAAACCCTAATGAGTTGCCTACATAGACAGCATTTTAAGGCATAATAGGCGCACACATTTCTAACATTATCTTGCCCTACATGAGACTTTTGCAGTCTAAGGTAGCTTTGTATTCTTAAGCAGGGTTATTATCGTTAACTAAAACTATTAAAAACATTTTTGATAATTGAAATACATTTAAATAAAATGAAGTATAAATAATAGATGAAAAACTTTAAATGAAAATTAGAAATGCTGCTTAACAACTGAAACAGTTTTGAAGTACTGATATTACTAACTGGAAACTTAATAAAAAATGACAAAATCATAACAAATACATATAACAAATTTAATAAAATAACTAAAACAAAAATTAAAATGAAAACTGAAAATATAAAAATAAAAGTATATTATATTATAATATATTATATTATAATAAAATAAAATAAAAAGTTTAAATTATTTAAAAAATAATAAATAAGTGCTGAAAATTAATGAAAAATTAATAAATAATGCAAAGATAACTATGATTCTTAGTAGATAATGCAATCCCAGAATGCACTTTGACAAGCTCAGTGAAAGAGAAATATAAGTAGGACTGCAAAACGATTAGTCGCGATTAATCGATTCAAAATAAAAGTGTATGTTTACACACTATATGTGTGTGTACTGTGTGTGTGTATATATATATATATATATATATATATATTAATAAATACACACACATACATGTATATATGAACAAAAAATGTTAGATTTATATGTAAAATATTTATATTTTTATATATAATATTAATTATATACGTGTTTCCATACAAATACATACAATACATACAAATATTTTTAAAATATATACATATATGTGTGTGTATTTATATATACATAATAAATATACACAGTACACACATATATAGTATGTAAACATAAACATAAACTATTTTGAATCGATTAATCATAACTAATCGTTTTGCAGCCCTAAATATAAGGTCATGGATATATTTCATTCAGTATTATTCATTATATTATATTTCATGTAATATCAGGGTTGGGTAAAAATAACAATTTAAAGGAATAGTTCACACCCAAAAATGGCAATTCTGTCAGCATTTATAATTTCTTTAATTTATCATTTATATTTCGAGAAATGTATTTGTGCTATTTGTTGATATTTTGAGAAGAAAGGAAAGTCAGGTTTGGAATGACATGAGGGTGAGTAAATGATGACAGAATTTTCATTTTTGGGTGAACTATCCCTTTAAGAATTTGAACCTCTTTTGAATTCAGCTGGAATTGAATTGGCCACACCTACTACAGGATGTTGAATTTGTATTGAAATGACAGGAAGAGAAAATTACTCATCATTGCTTTTATCAGACTTAAAGAGCAATAGAAACAGGCGAGTCATTTGCAAATGCAAATCTAAACGTCTAATCTGAATATAAACGATTCTCCTCTTGCCGTTTCATCAAGGCCTCTGCAATTAGCTGGAGACGATAATGACTTGGATCGATTGTTGTGCTATTTCATCAGGTCAAGTTAGCCATATTTACCACAGGCAGCCATCTGTTATGCTCTAGCGTGTACAGAAAGGATGACTAGCCATGTGGCTGCGTTCAGAGCGGACTGCTCACTGGCCGCTCGCACGCAGACAGACAGCTGGGAGCACAGATGCACATTTGGAGCAGAAATGTCTGGGAAAATACAAGAGGTTTCTGAATCTCTGACTGACACTTAGCGCTTGTCAGTTGCCATTGAGGTTTTCCACCAGGGCTACAGTTTCATATGGGTTTTAATTAATTTTAAGTCAGTGCTTTGAGAGCTTATGGGTGGAAATAGATTGATATATGCACAGCCAATATGAGACCCCTAGAGGCGCCTGGACAAAGTTAATGATTAATAGACTGGAGCTTAATGGAATCCAAAAAAAAACTAAATCATTTACTTACCATCATGTTATTCCAACCTGTATTTTCTCTCTTCTGTATAATAAAAATTGAGATCTTAGGCAGAATGTCTGAGATGCTCTTTTTGATACACTGAAAAATGTGGTGCAAAGTATCATAATTGCTCCTATATTTAAAACTTCAAGCTAAAAATGTGTAGGGTTTTTTTTTTTCCTTCTTTAGCATCATCTTCATTTAGCTCTGACATACAGTACCTGTCTGGCATGATTTCGCACCTTTCTCCCACGCTCTTTTGTTTTTCTATTTTCTCTGGATTTCTGGCATGCGCATGTGTAGTCCAAGCCAGGAATTTGCTGTCAGAAGGAGGTTTTTGCTCTGTAACACAAAACACGCACACACTTGGCGTAGTGCTTTAAGTTAAAGGAGCGTAAGAATGGATGTGGCTGTGCCGCCTCAAGCAAAATGACTTTTCCCTTCTCTCATTTTTCTCATTTCTGAAGAAAATGCTTTTTGTTTGTTTGTTTTATTTTTCTTCCAGGCATGCAAACATCAGCAGATAGAGCCATCCATTTGCAGAGGCCTTTATGGTCTTACAGATTAGTGAGTTTAGTGCCACGTTCTTGACCTGTAAGAGAAAAAAAGAAAGAGCAGATATGCTGATAAACATTGCTATAGAGAACTTGAACAGTCATGATTAGGTAGTGACTGGTGTGATTCTTTTATTCAGCAAGGATGAATTAAAGTGATCAGAAGTAACCATAGAGACTTATTTAAAAAGGCTATTTTAAATAAAATATTTTTTTAATGGAATAAAACTTCACAATAGTACTGTTTTTACTGTATTGTTCATCAGATTAATGAGAGAGCATCTATAGCATTTATTTTATTTTATTTTATTTTATTTACTTTTGAACTGTTTTATTTTATTTTATTTTATTTTATTTTATTTTATTTTATTTTATTTTAGTTTAGTTTAGTTTAGTTTTTTATTTTAGTTTAGTTTATTTACTTTTGAACTGTTTTGTTTTATTTTAGTTTATTTTATGTACTTTTGAACTGTTTTGTTTTGTTTTATTTTATTTTATTTTATTTTGTTTTATTTACTTTTTAGCTGTTTTTTATTTTATTTAATTTTGAACTGTTTTGTTTTACTTTAGTTTTATTTTATTTACTTTTGAATTTTTCATTTTATTTTTTATTTTATTTTTTGTTATTTACTTTTGAACTATTTTGTTTTATTTTATTGTAGTTAAATTTTTAGTTTTTTGTTGTTATTTTCATTTTATTTTATTTTAATTCATTTTAAAATTTTACTTACTTGGCACAAACCAAATACATTATTCATAGCAAACTGATAAGTTTATTATCAATACGAAAAGTTACATAACACTTAAGTAAACAAAACCATAAGACATTACAAATATGACAGGACAAGCCATTGTAAAATACCAAATATTCACACACCAACAACATATTGTTACATTTCCCAGAAGTCTTATGCTGTTGCCCTTATCATGGCTGCCACAGAGGTTTACTCATTGTTGCAATGGAGCCAGAGAAGCCTCAGAGGAAAGGCACGTGCATCCCCTTCCATGAAAAAACACACACAGGCGCCTGGCGCCAAACACAACCTGCAATATTGATTTGCGAGACCAGCTGCTAACAGACACTAGAGGACCGAGCTGGGTTTTGAGGAGCAGACAGGTGTGTATTATTTACTGTGGCCCAAGGAAGGCCAGACCTGAAACTGTAAACAATTGTTCAGGCCAGGTCAGAGGCAATGAAGAACTGGGGAAAAAAAGGACAGAAAAAGACTCTAAAATGGGGCAGAAACCAATGTTGTTAGAACGGAAAGGAATAGGCCGACGTGCTATCTGAGATCATATCGAGAGTAAATTAATCACCCAGTAAATGAGAGTTAAGCTCTTCTTTGTGCCCTGGTGTAATACCACATAAAGCAAAGGACGACTGCATGACCTTACAGCAGATGAATTCACACTGGATTCAGTGGTTTGATTTAAAGGATTAGTGTGCCAAAAATGAAAATGGTGATTCATTTGCTCACCCTCATGTCATTTCAAACAAGTTTCTTTCTTCTGTGGAACACGATGTGCTTTTCCATACAATTATAGTAAAAAAGCTCCAAAAAGGACAAAAAAGTAGGCTATGGGCCAGTTTTACTAAACAGGCCAAATTAGCACGAGAGCGCAATTCCAAAACAGCGCCGAAGGGCGTGGAAATTTCTGCAGGTGATTTACTAACAATGCACAAATTAAAGAACACAAACGCAACATCTCATTTAAGCCACGTTCACACAACCAGCGACACAAAGCGACAAGATCCCATTCATTTCAATAGAGAGCTGGCCATTTCCGGCGACTCGAGCGACAGTGACTGTTGGCAACCAGATGGGGCATGTCCAGCGACGCGACAAAGTTGAGAATCCTTCAACTTTATTCAAATGAAGAGCGACTTTTGGGAGCGACAGCCAATAGGAAAGAAGACAGAGCTCATGTGATCGTTCTCCTCTCAGCTCAGCAGTGACGGAAAGATGGAGGAGAGGCTGATCCTTGCCGTCATCATTCATTTTTGTGTTTATGTACGAAATTCAATTTATATTATATTTAGTCTTTTGCCTCCAAAATGTTTGTATTTAGCGGCAAGAAAACTGATTCGCTGTCAACGTGAGAACACCCACTAGCGACCTCATCGCCAGCCCTTGGCGACATGCAGCTTTACATATCGACCAACGCAATATGCCAAGCGCAGCACAAATTAGAGTAGTCGCAAAAAGAGAATAAAGAAATAAAGAGTGCAAACGTTAGTAAATCTCGTTGCTTGATTCATTTGACTACTCTCCTCCCATAAATTTTACATCTGGAAGGAAAACTCCTACAAATGCATATTCAATAAGGTCAGGCACAAAAATAACGGTGTCTACTCCTTTTCAGCACTAATTCCTCACTGCATGTCTTTGGTAAAACCTGACAGTACTATTTTAATGCCAAA
Source organism: Spinibarbus caldwelli (assembly GCA_039654775.1). Classification (NCBI taxonomy): domain Eukaryota; kingdom Metazoa; phylum Chordata; class Actinopteri; order Cypriniformes; family Cyprinidae; genus Spinibarbus; species Spinibarbus caldwelli. The sequence goes on from CM077232.1 coordinate 10,288,076, forward strand.
AGGCAGTTCGCGCTGGTGCAAGCTGTTAGTAAAACTGGACCCATATGTCTTGCATACATACATAAATGAGATATGATGCCTGTCTGTAGGTATTCTTTCTCTCTTTTGAGGTCTTTGCACCAACTGTGTTTCATCTAAGACCTCATATCGCTCACATAATTCAGAACCCTTCTTATTATGGAAAGTATAAACAGAGAGAGCTCTTTATGATGACAGTTACTATAGATTTAATATTGAATTATACCTGTCTTTTGCAACCTATACTGTCATCAGTCTTTTTTCTCACTCCCAGTGTGATTCCCCAGGAACGTGTCTTTCTCCCACTGAACGGTTAATGTGTTGCCAGGCATCCGTTACAGCTTAAAGAGATGCATCCAGGCCAACAAATTGAGCAGTAAATTGGTGGATATGAGGTTCAATTAACAGCAACAAGTCATGTGAAGAGAGTGACGGCATCCTAGAGAGAGTGTGAGTGTGTTTGTCACCATCACTCATTTTTCCCTAAAGGTTTAAATCTGAAGACTGGAAGTCAGTCTTAACTTCAAAACATTCTGTTCCATTTTTGGATGGCATTTTGAGTTGTATTTTATTTACTTTTCTAAATGTTCTTCTGTAATAAACAGTTATATATAGTATTGCTCATAGCATCAGTTAGTAGTAATTGTAGATGTTGGAAAGCTTTTAAAGAGATAGTTCACCAAAAATAAAAATTCTGTCATCATTTACTCACCCTCATGTCATTCCGAACCTGTATGGCTTATTTTCTTCTGTGGAATAGAAAACTAGGTTTTTGGTACGTACAACGAAAGTCCAAAGTAGTTTAGGCCTCAAAATATCTTCTTTTGCATTCCGCAAATGTACAGGTTTGGAATGAATGAACTATCCCTTTAAGGGGATCTCGTGCTGAATTATGGTATGGAGACAAACAGCATTGCTCCATTTCCACTTATGACTCCATTGCATGATTTAGTGTTTGTAGGTCACATCAGAGGACAAATAAGACGGTTTGTTTTGGGTGGGGGTGATGCCCGCTCTCCCCTATTGTGCCCCCCACACTGTGTCGTTAATGAATTTGGCCCCCCACCCCCAAGGCCTCCACAGGTCTCCAGGTCTCCAGGTCTCACCTGATTGAGAGGAGCACGTAGGTCTCGCTCCTCCCTCACGCCGAGCACATTACCAAGCCCATCTGGTGCCCTGCGCCCCATGCCAAGTACAGCCCAGTCCGTCAGGACAAGGTCATGTGTTGGCATATGTTCTGGCACACCGTTTCCCTCCCCAAAGGCCCAATACCTGAAATCAGAACAGTGTGCTGTGGAGCCAACTGGAGGCGTCACTAGATGTGATTTTACCAGAGAAAGAGAGCGATTACTGGTAAGGACTAGTACAAGAATCAAAACTAACTAGAGGTATTTGTCTGAAAAAAATGTTTTTTTTTTTGCATAATACTAGTGTACTGTAATTTTGGAATAGAGCATGTCTTAAGTAGAAGTCATATTGGATTTTTATCGAATATTTTCTCATAAAAATAATATCTATACCTTAAATCAGGATTTCTCATCCTTTTTGGTATCTTTTCTAACAAGATACACCTTGAGGTTGGCATGTTTTTAAAAGAAGCCTCTTATGCTTACCAAAGCTGCATTTATTTGATCAAAAATTCTGTAAAAATTGTAATATTGTGAAATATTATTACAGTTCAGAATAAATGTTTTCTATTTTATTATATCTTAAAATGCAGTTTATTCCTATTATAGCAAACTAGAATTTTCAGCAGCCATTTCTGCAGTTTTTGATGTCACCTGACTCTTCAGAAATCAGACAACATTTGTGTTGCATAATATTTCCTTTTAAACATGATTATATGATGAATGAAAAGTAAAAAAAAAAAAAAAAAAAAAAAAAAACTGCATTTATTTGAAAAATAAATTTCTTGTAACATTGTAAATCTCTTTATTGGCACTTCTGATCAATTTAATGCATCCCCTATTAATTTCTTTCAAAAAAAATTACTCACCCCAAACTTTTGAAAAGTACTGTATATATATATATATATATATATATATATATATATATATATATATGTATAAAGTACTGTTCAAAACTTTTATCTTCCTCTACCTTTAACCCAAGCTTGTTTGTCACAGGCTTAGTCATTACATTTTAAATGTAATTTTGTTTTCATCAGAAAGTGCTGACAATTTTTTCACTGCTTTTTTTTTCTTTTCCTTTTCCTTTTCTTTTTTTCAACTTTTAACTTTTAATATAACTGCTAATATTAAGTGTATTTTTTTCTTTTCTCATATGGACTAATCAGATAATTTAATATATTTAAAGTATTTTTTTCTTTTTCTCCTCATTCTTTATTTCTTAGATCATGTAAGACAATCAGATATGTTTTTCTGGATTCAAAGGGGGGCATCACCCTCCAAAAATTAAGATCCACTGCATTGAATAATTATTCTGACAAGTAGTCGATTTCTATCATAACTATAGACTGTGTATGGTTGCCATGAAATGAAGGTAATCCTATATACCAGTTGTTTTGTAACAGCTTCATTTCTCTCTTATGCAATCAGATTTTTTTGAGCTATTGGAACGCTATACAGTATGCATGCAGGCCAAAATCAATTCATCACGACGAGTATAATCTGGGAACACTTACAACTCACCACTTATATCATTAGAAAGACATTATGATGACAAGGCTGTAGTATCATTTTCCTCATTATGTTATTTTCACTGGCATCTAAGCATCAAACACTGAATATACAAATGCACATCTCTTTTTCATGCTTTTAAAACAGGCTTAACGGAAAGAGTCTGAACTGTGAAAGTTGTTTTTGTGAGTTTTTGCTAAAGCAAGCAGAACAGAACAAAGCATAGCATAACTTAGCATAGCTCAGCACTATACGTATGGTGACTCCAGAGTCCTGGCTGTAATGGATTAGCTATAAATAGGAATGACAGGTTAATGTTAATTCCATGATTTACAAAGCAGGTGTCAGTGATATGTTGAAGGATGTGACCAGGGTCCTGCCTCTCCTGCCTGATTCTTTTTCTGTCAGCGTCCAGCTCGGTTTCGCTGTGGCCCGGTTGTCCTTCTCCTGTCTGAGTTCCCTATTGGTATTCTGTCACTCTGAGCACTGCTGAATGGGTAGTGAAGTGTGACGGACAGAAGCCAGGCTCTCACACACAAGGGCACACTCTTACTCACACATATATACTCACCCTGCTACAAACAAACACACACTTCCAATTTCCTCTTTTTTTTTTTTTTTTGGTCTCTTTCCCTCCATTTTATTGAATTTGAATGAAATAAAACATCATGCTCGTTACTAAAAAACTCTTTCTGTGGTAAACTTGTGCCATAAAATCAAGATCATGTCAGTATTGATTAGCACGGCCTTGTTTCTCTGCGTAACACATGCTCTTGGCAATTGTTTGTGTGCCCTTTTGTAGTTGTGTATAGAAAACGAAGAGAATTTGTAAAGTAACCACAATCCCGCCGTAAGCTGCATAATGAAAGATAGTAGCACAGAATTATAAAGGCTTAAAGATGATGTAAGACATTTCAGTTGTTTTGCTAACTTCCTCTAGAATTAAACCACCCCTGTTACAATGTTGAGCATTTATTCACAGGCACAGAGTATTGAAAAACAAGGCATGATTGACATGACTGAAATGGCAATGTAAGGATGATGGCAAGTGGATTTTGAATGCAACATTCAAAGAAAAATGTACATACTGTATACTACCATTCAGTTGTTTTTTTTTTAATAAATTAATACTTCTATTCAGTAAGAACATATTAAATTGATCAAAAGTGAAAGTAGAGACTTATTTGTTACGAAAGGTTTGCATTTTAAATAAATGCTGTTCTTTTGAACTTTGTTCAAATATTCAAACATTAAATGTTCCTAAAATGTATCTTAGTTTCCACAAAAATATTAAGCAGCACAACTGTTTTCAACATTGATAAGAAATTTTAGCATTCATTCAACTTTAGCATTCATTTCTGAAGGATCATGTGACAAGGAAGACTGGAGTAAATTCAGCTTTGCCATCACAGGAATAAATTGCATTTTAAAATATACTCAAATATAAAAGTTATTTTTAATTGTAATAATATTTCACAATATTACTGTATTACTGTATTCTGATCAAATAAATGCAGCTGTGGTGAGCATGAAAGACTTCGTTCAAAAATCTTTCTGACCTCAAACTTTTGAACAGTAGCGATTATATATTTTTAAACTGAAATAATATCTAAAATGCTGAGGCAGAAATTACACATTCACATTGAGTTATACCTTCATTTTCTTTAAACTGAATTCTGTCATTATCTGTTGAGTCAAGTTGATCAACTTTTTTACCCAAAGGAGAAAAGGAGTTATTTTGAAAATATACAAGCTGTTCTTTTTCATGCACTGAAAATGATGATGATCCATTTCTTTCCATTTTGCTTGGTTTCTTAAAAAATAGATATTAAGTTTAGGTTAGGTCAGGATCATATGTATATAGATTTATGCAAGTATAAAATAAAAATATGTGTATCTTGACATCCTTAATGTTAAGCCTTGTAACCATTAGGCACTTTTAACCAACCCTGTTTTTGACAGATTTCATGTCATTAACACCACAACATGGCTATTTAATGCAGCACAGCTTGCAGAGACAGAGAGACAGACACATGTTGTAAGACTTGCTGAATAGTTTAAAGCATTCTTATGTTTCTACCCTTAATTTCTCTCTCGTGTATTATCTCTACAGTATGTACTGTTCCTCTTTTTTCTTTTTTTTCTTTATTTTGGCATGCTCTCTCTCTCTCTCTCTCTCTCTCTCTCTCTCTCTCTCTCTCTCTCTCTCTCACCACCTGTCATTGTTTGATACACCCGTCCTCCTCCTCTTTGTGATTGCACTGGTAGTCTTCAGTGGCATGTTTACACAAACTACTTAAACAGGCCTCTCTTTTGTCAGCCATGTTGTGCTGCTCAGCTTTTAATTAGCTCTTTGTCTGTGCAGCATGCTGCTCTTTATTATTTTTTCCTGTGCTTGCACTGTTCTTTCCAAACACTGGCTTGAAAATTGGTCACAGAGGGAGTGTATCGCCTGCCTTCTGCAGCCAGCTTGTGTGTGTGTGAGAGAGATTCCTTAACCTCTATTAATGCACAATCCAGGTGCTGGATAATAACATGCTTGACAGAGGAAAAAGAGACATCATTTCTAATAAGCATTTCTTATTCCTCTATTCAGCAACTAGTTGTACAGAACAAGGGGGACCGATTTTTAAAGTCTGAAATAGGGACACACAGGCAAGGGAGACGTCCCCACTGGAGCTGTCTTTACAACTATTGCACATTTTACTATATCAACTATAAACATTTTTCTTCATGGTTATATACTGTGCATTTAGAAGTAGTTTATATATATGATGAAAGAGTTATTTTGTCATCTATACTGCCAGTTAAATGTTTGGAATAACTATGTGTCTCATGATCGTCCAAAAATCATTCTGGTATGGTGATTTGGTGCTCTAGGATCATTTCATTTTCTTAGGAAAGATTAAAACATTTGTGCTGCTTATTATTTTTGAAGAAACCATGATACACTGCTTCAAACATTAGGGTTAAGTAAGATTTAAAAAAATGGAAATTAATACTTTTATTCACCATAAATGATGCATTAACAGACACTTAAAATGTTCCAAAAGATTTCTAATGTGACAAAAGATTTCTATTACTATTTTCAACATTGATAATAATAATGAGCCATTATTAATGATCGAGTACAAATAATAATTGATAGCAATTAAGCACCAAATCAGCATATTAGAATGATTTCTGAAGGATCATGTGACACTGAAGACTGTAGTAATGGCTGCTGAAAATTCAACTTTGCTATCACAGTAATGAATTACTTAATAAATTAATAAATAAATATATTTAGCAGCTATATAAAATTTATAAAATGGCTATTATTATACATTATTACTGTTTTTACTGTAATTCTGATCAAATAAATCCAGCATTGGTGAGCATAAGAGACTTCTTGAAGAAAAAAAAAACATTTAAAAAAATATTGTGTGTATTAGACTAAATCATGTTCCTTGTAAATAATATTTTTAATAATCTGGAGGCCCCTCAGGACAGACGCAGAGAGGCTTTTACTGGGACAGTCATGATCCATGGCGGATCAGGAAGTTCAGGAGGCCATGGCTGTGCAAGGAGTTCAGGAGGCCATGGCGGTGCAGGGAGTTCAGGAGGCCATGGCGGTGCAGGGAGTTCAGGAGGCCATGGCGGTGCAGGGAGCTCGGGAGGCCATGGTGGTGCAGGGAGCTCAGGGGGTCATGGCTGGACAGCCTCTGTGGCCTTGGCATCGCCCCTCGGCCCGGCCACTACAGCCGGAACCCTACTACCCCCTACTACAGGAGCCCTCCTTGTGCTTAACTCGGGATCAGGAGCCCTACGTGGGCTCAAATCAGGAACAGGAGCCTCTGTGGGCCAAACACAGGAACAGGAGCCCTCCGTGGGCTAAACACAGGAACAGGAGCCCTCCGTGGGCTAAACTCGGGAACTGGAGCCCTCCGTGGGCTAAACACAGGAACAGAAGCCCTCCGTGGGCTAAACTCGGAAACTGGAGCCCTCCGTGGGCCAAACACAGGAACAGGAGCCCTCCGTGGGCTAAACTCGAGAACAGGAGCCCTCCGTGGGCTAAACACAGGAACAGGAGCCCTCCTTGTGCTTAACTCGGGATCAGGAGCCCTACATGGGCTCAAATCAGTAACAGGTGCCCTCCGTGAGCTAAACTCAGGAGCAGGAGCCCTCTGTGGGCCAAACACAGGAACAGGAGCCCTCCGTGGGCTAAACACAGGAACAGGAGCCCTCCGTGGGCTAAACTTGGGAACAGGAGCCCTCTGTGGGCCAAACACAGGAACAGGAGCCCTCCGTGGGCTAAACTCGGGAACTGGAGCCCTCTGTGGGCCAAACACAGGAACAGGAGCCCTCTGTGGGCTAAACTCAAGAACAGGAGCCCTCCTTGGGCAAACACAGGAACAGGTGCCCTCCGTGGGCTAAACACGGGAACAGGAGCCCTCCATGGGCCAAACTCGGGAACAGGATCCCTCCGTGGACCAAACACAGGAACAGGAGCCCTCCGTGGGCTAAACTCGGGAACAGGAGCCCTCCTTGGGCTACACACAGAAACTGGAGCCCTCCGTGGGCTAAACACAGGAACAGGAGCCCTCTCAGGGTTATCCACAGGAACAGGAGCCCTCACTGGGCAAGGCACGGAATCTGAGGCCTCCTCTAGGCCAAACATGAGACCCACAGCCCTCTTTGGGTTGAACGGGGTGACAGGAACCTTTTCAGGGGTACACTCAGGGACCGCTTCCATCAAGGCAACCGGAGAAGCAGGTGGCTTGGGAATGGGCTCCGTGGCCATGACAAGAGAAGCAGTCCACTTCTCAGGAACCCCAACAGACAAGACATGACCGACAAGACCGACAAGAATGGTTCCTGTGGACAATACATTTGGGGACATGACTTGACTCCAGTCTGGGGCTAGAGCCATCTCTCAAGTCTGGTCAGGGGCTAGAGCAGACACTGGAGCGTGCTTTCGAGGAGCGGCCACTGGAGGGCGCTCTGGAGCTGGAGCCCACGACATCCCCTCATACTCCACCAGCACTCCTAGGGGCACATGTGAGGTGGAAGGTGGGCTTGAGTGAGTCGCGGACGGCAGTGGGCTTGAGTGAGCCGCGGATGGCGGCAGGCTTGACAGCAGAGCTGCGGACGCCGGCGGGGTTGAGTGAGCCGCGGATGGCGGCATGCTTGAGTGAGCAGCGGCTGACAGACTTGACTTCATACCGGCTGGCTGACTTGACTGACGAGTGGCCAGTGGGCTTGGGATAGCCACAGCCAGCGGGCTGGACAGATGAACGGTCGGCAAACTTGACTGACGAACAGCTGACAGACTTGACTGACAGCGGGCTGGTTCTGGCTCGGGGCCGGACACTCCCCAGAGACTCCCCAAGACTCCTTCCCTCCAACTTAGTCCGGTGGTGTCTGGGAGGTCCACGGGGCGATGATAATTGGCCCCGAGCCAGAACAGAGTGTTGATGGTGGTGTCATCCAGCGCTATCGCCGCGGCAAGCCCACAGAATTCCCCAGCGTACTCATAGAATGGGAGATCTCGACGGGCTAGGGTGGCGAATTGTGCGACTTCAATGCCGTGGGGAGAACCAGGAAAAAACAAAAACTTCTTTAAAACCGAAAACAAAAACGAGGAAAAGGCGCCGCTCACTTTCAGTTTTAGGTCCGGTATTCTGTCACGCTCTGCTACTGTGTTGGAGACGAAGGAGCACAGAGACGAAGGAGATTCACATTCAACTGTCTTTGTTTATCCAAATAAAGCCACACAAGCAGGAAACACACGTAGCAAGGGGGGTTTTACGTACAATACCGGACAGGAAACACAGGGCAGAACACATTATAAATACTAAACATAAACGAGATAATTAAACAAACACAGCAGGAACAGATTATTTGGCTCAGATGAGGAAAAGATGGAAAAGAGTCTAATCCCAGTCAGATGTGGTAACAGGTATAAGAGAGGATAAAGAGTGTGGATGAGGGTGAAGAAACAGGAGGGCTGAATCACTTTCTCTGCGGTGGGTCCTCACAGGTCACCTTCCTTGCTCTTAACTTAGAGATTATTCCCAGTCTTATTTCACAAGCACACATCCTCCACAGAGACAGGAATCACACAGAAGGCTTTGGATTCTGAATTCGGAGAAGTTCACATCACTGCAAAATGACAAACACTTAATAAGTGACAAACACAATTTAAATCCGTCTCTTAGGGAATGGAGGACATCATTCAAAAGGTCAAAAGCGAGTTGTGAAGGAAGTTAATATAATCACAGCAGTTTATGGGGGAAGCAGTATGGGCGTAGATATAGTAATCCAATAATGATGAAACAGGAGGATTTTTCATTCCTTTAAAGCTCATGTTTTCAAACGTGATTACCAAACATGGAGACAAATCCTTTCTGAGATTCCTTGGGTTAATCTCTCCATTTTGAGGGTCTTCAACAGGGGCCCATTGGGGGTCTGTCATGGCACTGCAGGGGAACTGTTAATTTGTTTGATCTCATTTTTTGGGGGGAAGGTGAAAATATGCACTACGAATGTAAAATATTAAGTTCAACTGAAGCTACAGTAGAGCTAAAATTAAGCCAAGTATAAATTTTCATTGTCCCTCTCGCCGTTAAAATATATTAAGTAAAACTAAAATGTAATATATAAGTAGGACTGGGTATCAATACGTATTTCCCAATTCAATGTTAATTTTTGATGCCCGTTTTGCATATTATATGAAAGAAAGAATTAGTTATTGCTCCAAATTATATTGGGAACTCCCTTTATAATTTATAACAATAGTTAAGAGTGTGTTTAAAAACCTTGCAGGGAATTAACTTTGAAATCACGAAAATATTATATATTTTTTAAAAATTAACAGCAGGGCCAAACATATGCAGTTCAATTGCTATTTTAGAGGTAAGGTAGGTGTCTTTCAGCAACTCTTTCTGCAGGTTGCTTCATTACGGCAGTAGGTAACAACAAGAGACAGTTTTTATAGAATCATTCAATCAACTGACTTATTAAAAACATTGAATCATTCAAGTGACTTTATTAATGAGTCAACCAATAAATCATTCACTCAAATGTTTAAATACATTTAAACACACTGATTCATTCAGGAATAAATCAAGTAACTATTGCAATAAGTAAAATATTGGATCATTTACTCAAACAGTTCATGTAAATACACAGATTCATTCATGAATGATACACCAGTGTAATGTGTTTCTCAAAGATGCAAAGTTGTTTCTGCTGTGGCTTTGTTTGGAACTATTTTGTTGGTAGGCCAAAACTAGACACATGGCAATGTTGTGTAGAAAATGTAAGTTGCTCAGGATTAATTTCTTGTTTATTGACCCTTTTTTTTTTTTTTTTGCAATATTCCACCAGTATTCGGAACAACAGTCTTGCTCATGTGATATTGCTTAAATAGACTGTAGTACTTGAAGAAATGATCATTTGATATTGACGGCTCTAACACAGGGGAGTTGATTCAGTGAACAGTTCAGTCAGACTTATTCTATGTAGAACTCCTGAGTTCATGAATCTTTTTGGATGATTCGTTAAGAGTCATCAGACTTTACTATTTCACTTTTATGCACTAAAAAAAACAGATCATAAGAGGCATTTGACTGATCACACTTTGTTACAGTCCACAAGGACTACTTAAAAGAAAGACAGGTTATTATTTAGCAGTACATGCCCTTTTTATCTCACATTGCAAACTTAAAATACTTCAAATATGACATATTTTGTTCATTTAGCACTGGTGTCACAAACAAGTGGTGCATAGAGAAAAAAGATTGATGCAAGCATCATAATAACATTAAATGCATTAATATGGCACTATATGCATGTTGCAGTATATTAGTTTATGATTAATTGTATTATAGGCCAACAATACAATTATAAAAACAAAAGGTTGAAGACACCTGCTCTATACTGATACTTCTAACAGCATAAGGTAAATCGTGGTCACCCGTGTTGAACAGATATTGAACACTTTGTGAACTCGGTGTCTCTTTGAAAACCTCTGCTAGCCCTTATAAACACATTAAGATGTAGAATCCCCAGACTGAACATTATATTTAAAATGGGGTTGCCTTCAGCTCTTTCATAAAGTCACTTATTCTCTCTTCAGGGCTCTTCACACGTAAGCAAAAATCTCTGTTGCTCTATCAGCACGTCTGTTGCATTAATGGACTGTGTGAGCCATTGATTTCTAATTACACTAAAGTCCACTCTGGGGATAAATATTGTGTGGTGCGGCCATCTTGTGGCTTATTGTAATCAGAGTGAGTATTGATTGGCTGTCCAGGCTGCAGAAGTAATCTGTTTTAAATACACTGGAACTGTAGTGAATGGGCCAAAACGGCCTGTGCTCTGACTGTGGAATGGGTTCGGATTTAGTCCTGCGAGAGACGTGAAACAACTGGAAGAAACCGTAGTGCAATGCTTACTCACACTGAGCTAGGGAAACAAAGTGCAGCTTGTGTTTTTAAATACATGAGGATATGATATTTATGTTATTAGGATTTTGTGTGGTTCCAAAACCTACATAAGCAGCATGAAATGGAACCTCATTAGTGATGTTTTGGAACAATTTGCGTAGATTCAGAATTGACTTTAATAGAGTTTGGTGTCAGCATGTTGCTAAACTAACACTGTGATTCTCTAATCATGAAAATACATAAAAAGTCAATTCATTTAATTAAGTACAGACTACTGTATTTATTGATGATTTTTGTTAGTGTATTATTTATTGTATTTTTCTATTTTACATTACCTACATATAAATTACATAATTTTGAAATAAAAACGTGTGTGTGTGAGTGTGAGTGTATGTGTGTGTGTGTGTGTGTGTGTGTGTGGTTTCAGGGTTCACTCACATCCAGGAGTCAATGGAATAATTTTAATATCTGACCACTGCCACCAAACTGTTTTTGATAAAATGCATTCTATAGGACTGGACCTTTTTTTTGTGCGGCTCTGATATGAACATAAATAAGAAATTCTGGGGGCCACCTTCATATTTTCTGAGTAGGCAGTGCTTTTCTCCCCAGACTGTAATGTATGGCTCTTGAGAGCACTCCAGCTCTATCTGTCTCCATGTTTTTGAGAGGCCTCAATGCTAAAACTCTCTCTGTCCGTGGCCTAAAAGACAAAAAAATGCTTCCCTTTTTGATGTCTCTTAACCTTCCTTACTCATTGCAGAAATAAAAACAGCTAAAGAGAATGAAAGCCTTTGATAGAGGCACATCTACAGTATGTGATGCTTTGTTTTAAGTTATATAATCATCATTTTTACTGCCTAAATGATTTGAAAGTTTAAAGATGATCAGATGATCAAATATGCTTTATGTACAAATAAGACTTTTTAAAAGCCATGCCAGTATGACATAATCACTTTTTTGTGGTATGAACAAGCACTTTCCCCATCTGCAGGTACAGCTGTGCAGGAGTCAAGATTATTTATCCTGAAATGTACATTTCCCTCCTCTCTACCTCAGCTCTGCAAATGCAAAGATAATTGCATTTTGATAGACGATTAATGTTAATGTAGGCTCATTAATCTTTGAAAAGCTCTTAAGACCACGTCTTTGGTGAGACGTACCTGCAGTGTGTGCAGAAGGAAGGAGGAAGGCAACAAAATGGCTGCCAGTCGTGGTAATTTGTTCTTGATTGTCACTTCCTTTGTGTATGTTCATGTTTGCTTCAGAGGCCTGTCATTTTGTGAATGGTTTTTGTATGTGGATAAGTGTGTTTCTTCAAGTCAGTCTTGTCAGTTTTGTATAGTACATCAAAGAAACAGTGAATAGACTGGAAACGGTCCATAAATGTGCTGTCTGAAACTAGTTTCTTGCTAGCTAATGTTGTGTTGATTGTTTTTTTTTTTTTTTTTAACCAATCACACTACTATTCAAAAGTTTGTGGTCTGTAAGATTTGTTTTTTGTTTTTTGTTTTTTGTTTTTGTTTTGTTTTGGAAGAATTCTCTCATGCTCACCAAGGCTGAATTTATTTGATCAAAAAACAGTGAATGTGTAAAATATTATTACAATTTTAAATATCAATTTTCTATATTAATATTTTTAAAGCAATTTATTCCTGTGATGGCAAAGCTGAATATTCAGCAGCCATTACTTCAGTCATAGTGTCAAATGATCCTTCAGAAATCATTCTAATATGCTGATTTGGTGCTCAAGAAACATTTATTATTATGAGTGAAAACAGTTGTGCTCCTTAATATTTTTAATAAAATACATTAATCAAAGTTCAAAAGAACAGAATTTATTTGAAATAGAAGTCTTTTTTAACGTTATTTTAACAAAGTCTTTTTTAACATAAACATTTTACGGTCACTTTCAATCAATTTAATGTCTCTTTGCTGAATAAAAGCAATGATTTAAAAAATCTTACAGACCCCAAACTTTTGAACAGTAGTGTATGTCTAGATGTTATACAATCCTGTGAAATGTGGTTATGGGTGAGTATGGAGAGGAGGAAGTGATTTTTTTTTTCCTTCAGCAGGCACAGAGGGTGTAATCCCCGCACCATTACCTCGGATTACACTTGCTTGCTGGGGAAAGATTGCAAACGCATGGCATAAAGAGATTTGTTCCCTCCTTCTTCACAGTTCTGCAGATATTTGTGTATTTCAAAGCAGGCAGATTAGCATTTCTTGCTCAACCCTTTAGGGGCACCATTGGACTGGACACTGGCCTTAACCCTGAGGGACATCAAGGGTTTATTGTTTAATTTATTATCTTCTACCAATCCCATTCACAATCCCATACCTTCATATGTGGCCTTGCTAAACTAAACTAACTAGAACCACAGTCACTTTTTACTGTGGGAGACACATCATTTTGGCTTGTGTTGGATGAAGAATTGAATGCAAAGGCTGACCATATTTTTCTTTCAGTATTGAATGAATTATGTATATTTATAATGGATATAATATGATAATATAATCCCATACTGGATTTATTTCCTACTGTTTTAATCACACGCTACAAAGGCTATAATGAGGTATCTTAGGGGGCAGCATAATTAAGATGTCTAGAAAACAATGCCTTTAAAACCTGCCTCTATATGCAGCTCAGTTGGTTTTGGTAAAGAACACTTGTTTCATAACATAAGAACTGTCTGAGCAACATATTAGTCTTTTTTTTAGTCTTGTTAGTAAAGCATCATCCTCTTTCAGCTTAACCCAAACCTATTTGAATACGGCTGAAATAAACCCCTTTCTTCACTACCAGCCGGTTCACTCATATTCTCAGCTCATCTTAAATTGGGGGATTTCTCTTTCAGAGCTGCTGCTGCCATCATGTTAATAAGTACAGTGGGAAACACACTCTCAGATTAGACTGTGCTGCAAGTCATGAGTCTAGACTGTTGACATGCTGCAAATCGAGCCACTTTTTTCTTTCATTATACGCTTTATGTGTCACTGGTTTGTTCCCAATTAGAACTGAGCTCTCACTCAGGTTTGACATATACCCATTTGATTAGCATGGACATGCTCTTCTGGGAAAAAGAGAAGAATATCCAGCAGATTTGGCTATTTTTATAAAGAAAAGTACTCCTTTTATGTGTTGTTTTGCACTTCAAATAAAAGCAGAAAATCAGATTTTTATCTCCAGTCATTTGAATTTAAAAAGTTCATTGAAGACTACAGTGGATACAAACAATTTAGCAACAAGATGATAAGAAATGCCTGTGGAATCTCAAATCTAAATAAGTGTTTTGTATAATTTGTAGTGACACTAAACCTTATTTAGCATATTGAGTAAATGGTAAGATAAAAAAAAATGAATGTCAAAATTAGTTCATTCAGCAGAGATACAGAAGAACTCTGTAACTTCTAGTCTTATATTATGTTCATATTCTAATTTTACCATCAGTTAGGTTCAGTATTGTTATTGTCAACTAACCCCAAAACTATTAAAATCATTTTTGATAATTAAAATAAAACCAAATTAAATTATAAATAATGGATGCGGAAAAAACTATACTAATCGATAGATAGATAGATAGATAGATAGATAGATAGATAGATAGATAGATAGATAGATAGATGGATAGATAGAGTTTTTTTGCATCCAATATTTTTATTTTATCCAGGTTTTATTTGAGTTACCAAAAATTAGTTTTATTTATTAGTAAAATAATAAAATAACTCATTCATTTTATGGTATGTAATATTAGACAAATTTACTTAACCAATAATCTGCAAAATAAAGAACTGCAGATGAATACATAAACAGTATTTTCCAAAAAGTTTTGAGGATAAATTTTTTGCGCAAACAAATTAGATTTTGTTTTCTTCCAAAAATAGCCAAATCTGTTGATATTTCCCTTCAATTTCCTATAAAAATGAATACACTACAAGGATTTCCCCCAGTATATGATGCATTGCCTACTTTATCTATAGCAACAGCAACATGGTGCTTTACAGGTGATGTAATACACTTTCCTCCTATGAATAAATTCTCACAGCTATTTGATATTAAAAGCGCTTGTAACACAACTCTTTCTGTGATGACAGACGGAGTCTTCTCATCTCAGAGAGCACCTGTGATGGGCTACACTGGACCTCTCAAATTGTATTTCCCCACTTTTACAAGCTCGCTCTCACTATCTCGCTTTCTTGGTAAAACCATTTTGCCACAAGCTTACCTCTCCACCAATCACATTAAGATTTAAATTTCATCCAGTTACCAGCTCAAGGGCACTTGAAAGCCCTTTTGGAGGAAAAGTAGAGAGGCTGTTTTCTTGCGAATGGATCGCGGCCCTGCGAAAGGCCTTCATGCTGTGGGTTGGACTTAAATCGATTACATGCATTGTTCGCTCCTCCAGAAAATTGATGTCTGGAGTTTTCATTGTTTTGCGATACACGGCCACGCCTGAGAAGAGACTCATCGCTTATCAATGTGAACAATCTCCATTAATAATACTCTGACTTTTTTCCACTGTAATCCCTCCACAAAGTGTCTTTGAAAGTGATGATAGAACAAACAAACTTTGATTTTACTGCTAATGCCTTCTTCCTCACCATTTAATGTTAAGGCTAAAAACTCTTCCTCATAATGAATCTTCATTTTATCATGCCTCCACGTGCAGAAATACATGAAAAATTTGCTTATGAGAGATAATGATGGTATCATATGAATTCAAATGTGTATTGTGCAGTAATATCTTGTAGTTTTGCAGTAGACCTTATTTAAGCACATTAAGTAAATAATAAATAAGATATAGTGGATATCAAAATTTGCTTGTTCAACTGAAATATAGATGAACTCCGTAACCAAACTATTGTATATTGTCCTCTAGTTTTATGTTAGCAGCATAACTGTTCATAGCTGTTGGAAATTGATTATATATCAATAAAAAAAATATTAAAATAATGGTAATTGAAATAAAGACAAAATAAAATAAAATATTAAAATTAGATGAAAAATGTAAACTTATAAGAAAATGTAGAAATAGAAAAGTAGCATTGGCAGTTAACTGAAATCAATAATTTTAAATTGAAGTACTAAAATTACTTAAACTAAAACTTAAATAGCTACTTATAAATATAAGCACATAACAAAAATGACTAGAACTTAAGCTAAAAAAAAAATTATTTAAACTAAAATGTAAAAAAGAAAACTGAAAATATAAAAATATAAACCAATTCAAAATATCAAAAATACTATAATAGTATATAATTAATAAATAACACCAATTAATTTTAATGTATACACTCAAGATACTGGCAACTTGTCATTTATTTGGGCAGAACTTAAATTTATAATTATATGTAATATACATTTTCTTAGCCAGTAATCTGTAAAATGAAGTACTGTAGATGTAACCAACATTATTCAAATGTCTTGGAATCAAGGTTTGGAATTTTTTTTGTTTTTAGTAATTTTGATTAGCTTATGAGATGGCATCATCACACTTATTACAGTTGATGATGGTTTTGATTGTCACACAATCAAACAGTGAAATTATTGTCACTGTAATTGATGATCATTTTAAAAAGTGTGTGTCTGTGTGTGTTTGTTGATTCAGGGTATGATGTACTTGGAGGACAGGAGACTTGTGCACAGGGATCTGGCTGCTCGGAACGTCCTAGTGAAGTCACCCAACCATATAAAGATCACTGACTTCGGTCTGGCTCGCCTTCTGGATGCAGATGAGAAGGAATACAATGCAGACGGGGGCAAGGTCAGTGTCACATGACCCCAACAAGACAAAGGGCGTGCACTGACCTGTTTGCATAACATCAGTTTATATGAGCTCTTTGTGTTGGAACAACAATGCTTTGAGTAATCAAGAAATTTGCTGCACTTAACATTCATCTCAGGGTTTTAGAACACAGCCTCTAATGACAGGCTAATTAACATTGTGTAATTATTTTTCTAAAGCCAAATGTACACTACAAAACAGAAGGTTGTCACTCTGCACACATTCAAAAGCTCACAGGTTCTTAAGGGTCATGTTGGTGCACACTTTACACGATTAATCACAAACCAGAGTAAACGCAGACTAGCCAGACATATGTTCTTTTATTTTTCTGAGTAATTAGATTTACAATTTTTGCCTCATAATGAAATGGGCAAAGTATTTCTGTTTTTCATTGAAGGAGAAAGCCAACACTGTAAAGAAATGAATGAATCAATCAATCAATCCTGTTTTTGTTTTTTCTGGTTAAGAAAAAGGCAAATTCATCCTAAAAAAAAAAATTGCAGTGTTTCTTCAAGTATTACGGAATGACATATTGGTACCTGTATATTTTACAATTTATAAAATAAACAGGCACTATTTTTCATTAAGCGACAATATCAATATACCAAAACCTGCCTTTTGCCTTAAAATGTACTCATAACCACCATAATAATAAAGGTAGTAAAGTATAAAGTGAATCAGAATTTATTGTAAATGGCCTTTCCATAAAACATGGTTAATACTCATATAAACAATGCACAGGGTCATACACACAAAGACAAAAACACATTACACTAAAATAATGCAATAAACATTAACTAAATAACATAAAATGTTTAACAAAACACCCTAATGTACATTACTGGTAACAAAAATGAGAAGAAACAAAACTATTTGTTTCAAATATACTAGGAATGTCCTTTTACTGTTCTGCAGCGTATATGGTAATACATAGTTTTTACTTGTAAAAAACATACATCTGACAGTATTTTATGGTGAAACTACAGGTAATGTTAAACCATTTACAGTTTTTACTGTATAACTTACAGTTAACCAATTAACAAGTATTTACTATAGAGTTTTAAAGTTTTTCAATAAAAATAAATTTTTTGCCACTAAAGCCATATTCTATATACAGAATATCATTTGACTTTTAACTTTGACCAGTAGGAACCATCCAGAACTAGTAATCCCAAGTAACCCAATAGCAATGCACTAAAAATAACTCTGAAAAACATAGCAAAAGCATAGCAACACCCTGGTAACCACCCACCCCAACATTGTGGCGGAACGTTTTACACAAGCAAGCGTCACTCTTCCATCTTCTCTGCACCTTTTCATTTCAAACAAACTTCCACCCACCTGTAGCTGTCCTTTTCCTGCACTTCCCTTCATGTACACATTGATTTGATCTTATCCATCTCTTGGTGCCGTACCAGAATAGAGCATCCTGGGACTCGCTCTGTTCTGTTCAGCTCCAACCATCTACCTTTATATCAGCCATGTTTGTTCTCCCACAGAGGAAAAACTCTAAAGCTTTAGTGTGGTTTGATACTGAGCAGCACTGCACACACATTTAGCCCAACCTGTTTCTTCCAATAGCGAAAGATGAAAAGAATCAGATATCACTGATTATTCCATTTCTGAAATATTAACTTTCCAGACTTAATATATAATGCATGATTCTATGATAAGGTTTGGTTTTAGCGATGTAAGCTTTGAAGAAACTTTGTCAATTTGCCTAAATAAACAATAAGCGGTACTCGCTGTGCTCACTTGATGAATGCTATTTTTTTAACTTTATTACATTTCTATGTATTTTGTATTGTGTATTTTTATTCAACACAAGCCACTGTTCCCTCTTTTTTTGTCAGATGCCTATAAAGTGGATGGCTTTGGAGTGCATCCACTATAGGAAATTCACCCACCAGAGTGACGTATGGAGTTACGGTGAGATGAGCCTTAATTGCAGTTAATTGCCTCAGTAAAATGTAGTTTATCTTATTTAAACTCAAATTTCAAGTGTTTTATGCAGTTGGAGTCTGTATGAATCAGACAAACACTGACCCGACGGTCTCAGCACACACCTACAAGCTTTTTATTTGATGTTCATTGAATTTTTTTCTAGGAGTGACTATCTGGGAGCTGATGACATTCGGAGGAAAGCCGTACGATGGAATCCCTACCCGAGAGATTCCCGACCTGCTGGAGAAAGGAGAGAGGCTTCCTCAACCTCCCATCTGCACTATTGACGTCTACATGGTCATGGTTAAATGTAAGGGACCTTTGCACAAATTTTCATCCCAGATTTTTTTTTTTCTTCACACCCATGACGCATCATGGTAGAAGTTCTTGTTTAGTGTTCAAGGAGGCCAGCTAAGGAAACCGTAGGTCAGTGACCTTTAAAATCATGTAGTTGTACATAAGTAAATTGCTACATAATTATCAAAAAAAAAAAAAAAAAAATTGTAGATTGAAAATTAGGACATTTAAAATGTATGAACATGATTTAATGTTTTTATTATGACACAGTTGTTCAGTGCAGCTGTTTTTCTCTCAACCTGTTGATAAGTTTAAGTCTGATGTCATGTGTCACTGTTTCTGGTTACAAACGTTCCTTCAGATCCTAAACAACAGTATTGTTATTGTTAACTAAAATTAAAACTATTAAAAATTGTTAACTGAAATAAAACAAAATAAAATGTAAATATCAGATGAAAAAGAGAAAACAGATATGTCGCAGAGAAAACTGAAATAAATTTTAAAGTTAAAAATAAAAAGTAAAAAGTATAAAAATTACTAAAACTTAACCTGAAATAAAAATAAATGAAATTAAAAAAACATAAAAAATAAAATTTCTAAAACTAAAATGAAAACTGAAAATAAATAAAGCTAATTCAAAATATTTAAATTCTATAATAGTTTATAAATGACACTAAAATAAGTGAAAAGCATACAACAAACGGTGCTACCATAGCAGTACTATAAAAAAAAAAAAAAAAAAAATGAAAAAAACATGAGTATCTCCACACCTAAATGTTTATTGGCCAGAGAGTGATTTATTTTTTTCTGAATGATTAAAATACTGGCATCTGGGACATTGTGAGCCGTGAACTAAACAGTTATTGAGATGTGTTCTCATTTGAAACAGAGTAGACGCTTGGACCCAGAAACAATATTATGGGACAGAAATATGTTTACAGAACTTACCATGAAAGTCTGTGGAAAATGTAATTCCAGGGGATTTAACTGCAGAAGTATGAAGCTTGCAGTTTTGTTAAATCACTTATTTTAATTGCTCTGTATAAAATATGTTATTTGAGTTGTTAATGCGCTCTGCCGTTCTAGGCAGATGAACTTATCAACTTATCAACATACTGTATTGTTATGTGCGTTATTGTAAACACATTTTCTATTGTTTTAAAAGTAGAGGGAAAGTGATTTCTTTGGTATTTGTCAGCATTTCACAGATGCTGAAGCCAAAACCTTCTTTTAAATGTACAGAAAGCTCACCGCATTGTTTATCCATTGTGTTCTACTTTGCTGATTGAAGTTGTGCTATGCGTATCCCTCCAGGCTGGATGATAGATGCAGACAGCAGACCCAGATTTAAGGAACTTGCAGCAGAGTTCAGCCGAATGGCGAGAGATCCACAACGTTACCTAGTCATCCAGGTAAGAGCCTCACAGTTGGGCTCAAATGGCTATGATGTGCTGTACAATAATAAAATATATAACAAAAATAGAAGAACAAATGATAAATTAAACACATAGGCATCTTGTTTCTCTGCATAATACCTGATATCTCAAGTCTGATGCTCTCTGTGTCAGGGGGATGACCGCATGAAGCTGCCCAGCCCCAATGACAGTAAGTTCTTTCAGAGTCTGCTAGATGAGGAGGAACTGGAGGATCTGATGGATGCCGAGGAGTATTTGGTCCCACAAGCCTTCAGTATTCCTCCACTGGCATACACAACCAGATCACGCATGGACCCCAACAGAGTGAGTGTACTACCCGATCACACACTCGCGCAGAGTAATTTAATAAACCACGCTCTGTCAGAGACAGTATAGCAGAGACGGGCCACTTGTATTACAATGAATGGGGTAAATTGAAATGCCCAATTTGGAAGCTCTAGTAAAGGAAGTCACATCTTCCGAATAAAAGAGCCAGTCTGCAAAGTCATCGCTTGGTCTTTACAACAGTTCTTGCTTTTTGATTGATGTTGCATAATATGAACTGGCTAGATCAAACCTGAAATATAATAAATGTAATGTTGTGATTGAGTGATTATGTATACCCCCGTTCAAAAGTTTGGGGTAAGGATTTTTTTTCCTGCAAGGATGCATTAAATTTACCAAAAGTGACAGTAAAGAGTTTTACATTGTTACAAAGAAATCTATATTATTATATATTCTTTTGGACTCCCTATTCATCAAATATCCTGAAAAAAAAATGTATCATGGTTTTAACATTGATGATAAGATTGAATACTTGTTGGGCAACAAATGCTTATTAGAATGATTTCTGAAGGATCATGTGACACTGAAGACTGGAGTGCTGAAATGGCTTGCTGAAAATTTTGCTTTTCCATCACAGAAATAAATTATATTAAAAATGTTAAAATAGAAAACATTAATTTTAAATTGTAATATTTCACAGTATTACTGTTTTTACTTTTTAGATCAAATAAATGCAGCCTTGGTGAGCCTAAGAGACTCACCTTACAAAAAAATTAAAAATCATACCTACTCCAAACCTTTGAACGATAGTACGTCATTTTAATGTATCGTAAGGGACTTTGGAGTCAGTCAGTGTTTAGTGGCTAAATTGGACTGTACTTTGTACATGCAATTGTGTGAAGTCTTTCAGAATCATTGGACTGTCATTTTTGCAACTTTTTAAATTTCCTTTCACTTCATCTGTATGCTTGAAATCATTGTAAACCCTAGATTTCTGTTTTGGTAAAAAGTTTGGAGAGAATCAATTCACTTTGGTGGCACTCTTCAGCACGAGTCCTGTCAAATTGAAATATATCTTTAGTAGGCAAAGGACAAGAGGTCGTTGATGCATTGAACATACATCATGCATCCACATTTGGGTATTTTGCACATATTTACATATTTTAGGATACCTTTTACATTTTAATGCACTTTTAGTTCTCACTCCATGAAGCTCTATTTATTGCTTGTCTGAGGCTGAATTGAGTTTTCAGATGAGTCCATCATCTAACTGATGTCGACCTTGGAGTGGATGGATGCTCCCCTGGCCAATTAAGTGCCGCCCACGCGAGCATCCCTGAAAGCTAGGCCCACCATTCCTGCGCTGACAAATGCTACGCTCTCCCAGAATTAACCTGTCTGCCATTGAAATATGAAATCATGAATGCAATGACATAAGAAAAGGAAGTCTCGCAATACAGTAATGCCCCCCTATTGATAATGGGTATTGAAATGTTGAGATTCACACAGTCTTTTTTATTTACAGGTGCTAATTTGTCTTAGCATTTTCAAAAGCAGCAGTGCTTTTGTGACATGCATTAAGAATTTCCTGTGGAGCGGAGGAAGAAAAAAATAAAGTCGCCCTCAATACGTGTGCCTATAATGGGCTCCATGCCTGGGCTTTCATTACGGAGGCATGCCAGTGTAAATAACTGGGTCCTCACTAAAGTGAAGATGATATTTACCCATAGACAGGAAGTCCAGAGTGGGTATTTGCTCTGTGTTAGTCAGCCATGAGCATGTTATTAACTGTTGGTGTGCGCAGCAGCGATGGGAAAGGACAACCGATTGGGATGCGTCTCAAAAAGCTCTTAACTGTAACTTAGCAAGACAAAATCTCAGGGTTCAATCAGTCTTTGCCAGGGACTTAGAACGGATTTAGCGAGGGTGTGAGAGTGATGTGGGAGGGGTGGGAGTGTGTGGGGAGGGGTGAGTGTGATGAAATGTTTCCTCTTTTCGCCTGGACCATGTTTGCTAACCATGTGTGCCATTTTGCATTCTAACTTGCGTTTTGTTTTCGTCTAACTGGGAGAGAAAAGAGAGTGAGCGGTATGAATATCAATGAGGGACATCAATCCTTCAGAGCCTCTTTGGAACATTACAGAAATCTTTCGCCTGCAGTTTGCCGTATAAACTGAGCTTTGGGAAAACAAAACTCTGCCAAATAACCCAAATAGCGGATTGCAATATTAACTCAAATTCATCTCTACTCAAAATGTTTTCAAGTTTGAGCATAATAGAAAAAGCACATTTTTGTGCATGTGTTTCAGCTCATCCTTGGTCAGTGGGCTGTAAATGTTTAATGGGATACTGGGATAAAAGCTATCTTTTAGGTTTGGCATAAATATTAAATATATTTATATTAAACTAAACAATTAAGCTAATATATATTCATTATTAATTTGTGTAAAATAATTTATATTTTTAAAATAATTTTTATTCTTTGTAAACTGCAAGTTTGATTTATTGAATACTCAAATTAAATTTCTGAAATATTTTATTCACAAGATTATCCAATAATGGGCATGACCAAGTTTATTTATATACACTTTCAGTTACTTTCTATAAGAAAATAACTACTATGATATGTAGAGATATTAAATTACTCATTTCATGATATGGCATTTTAATGATACTGCCCACTCCTAATACAAGTATAGTTTTACATTAGTTGTGACATTCTCAACTCTTTTTTAGAGTAACGCTGTACCCAGCAGCACTCTTCATTCACAGCAATGAGCTCCAGTGTGCTCAAACAGCATCATGGATGGGTGCTGGAGAAGACAAGATGGAGAAAGAGAAAGAGAGATGAGATGGGTGTTTTGTGGTTAGTGGAGAAGCAGAGAAAATGTCAGTGATAAAGGAAAATGAGGAAACAGACAGTGAATTCAGGACATAGCCAATGTTTCTCGGAGCAGACAGAACACCTGCAAACTTACTGCAGAGAGATCACAGCATCAGTAGAAAAGTACTATGGTACTAAGTATTACCATGGTTTTATAATGGTGTGTATCACACTATAGTTGCAAATTCAATTGAAAATGGTCAGATAACCATCTATTTTTGAATAATCCAGTGAATTAAATGCTTTACAAAAATCATTTGGTTATTTTCTTTTATTTAGATTGTGATGAACACAAACCAAGCAAGAAAATTGTTCATAGTAAATGAATCTGTCTGCTTCACATGATGCAACACGAGTTAAAAACAAAAGAGTAACAATAAACATTAATGGATCATTGTGACTGAATTCTGATGGGTAATATCATGATATTCTCTGAAGTACTTTAAAGAATCATTTAAAAAAAAAACATAATGTATGAATATGGTGATCATGGTACCATGGTATTATAGTAACATGGTTTTACCATCTTATACCTTAAAAAATGTACTTGGCCTTTTTGCTACAATCTTAGCGCCATAGTACTTAATGAAAATCAAATTCACAGCAAGAACTAGAAACAAAGACAGGCAGATGGAGGGAGTCTGAGGATTAGGAATAAGAAAAAACAAATAGTTTAATTGTGATGAGATTTCTAATTGCATCAGGAGAGCTGTGTTCCTACACACTCGTCTGTTCATTCACTGTTGCCAAGTTTTCATTAAATCTCATAAACTGTATTAATATTTGGAGCTTCGCTAGCATAAAATATTTGCCTCTCTTGAAGTGTTTAATTGTAAAGCAAACAGAAAAAAATCATGCCGAAGATACTAAAAGGCTCATGTGTGTTTCTGCAGAACCAGTTTGCGTACCAGGACGGCAGCTTCGGAATGGAGGAGATGATGGCCACTATCCCGCGGGTTGTGGCTGTGTCTGCGGTCAGTCCAGGGTGTTCTGCTCAGAAGAAGTCTATGGCCCAGCAGGGGGCCTCGGGGTCCTCGGAGGCATTTGAAGACAGCCGCTGTAATGGCACTCTCAGGAAGAAGGCTTCACCCAGGGCGAGCACCGGGGAGGACAGCATTGGCCAGCGTTACAGCGCAGATCCAACTGTGATACTGTGTGAGCGCGGAGCAAGAGCTGAGACTGACCAGGATGGATACATGAGCGCCATGCAGGACAAAAAGCCCTCAGGTACTGGAAAGATAAACTGGAGAAAGCAAGGAAATTGATCTAACAGAGCTCACATAAAGATCTGTTATGCATTTTACACTTGAAATTATTTATTTAGTGTCATTTGTGACCCTCGGTTGTCTTTGTTCACTGATTCACACTGTTCAAATTGTTACCCAGTGGTTAGTAATTAATCCTGTGTAGTCATGTTTTGAGATTTCACTTTGTAAATTTGAAAACCTTGGGTTATGTTCCTGCATATTTACAAGGTTAATAATACTGCCTCAACAAATACAGCACAAAACCTTTTTTAATAACTGCTTGCCCATCTGTGTAAATTTCACCATATTCACTCTGGTCGTTTTAAAGGGATAGTTCACCAGAAATAATAAAAAAAAAAAAAATCTGTATTTTACCCACCTTCATGTGATTGTATAACTGTAAGACTGACTTTCTGCTGTGGAACACAAAAGATGTTTTGAAGAATGTTGGAAACCAGACAGCTGTGGAGACTTTCTTTGTATGAACACAAAAATACTGCTGAGACATCTCAAAATATGTTCTTTCATCTTCCACTGAAGGAAGTATGTCAGTGAATGATGACAGAATGACAGAATTTGCCGTCACTGTGAACTTTTTGCCTTTCCATTAAATGTTAAACTAAGTAGAACCTGTAAAAGTTTCTGACTACAAAGCTCATTATATTTAATGAGAAAAGCTTTGAGGGAGTTTGTGATTATTTGTCTGCTGCTAAATATTACATTAAAATTATACTCTTTGGTAAAATTTTAGGATAACACTTTATTTTAAGGTGTCCTCATTAGACATGTTACATGTGCTTACTATTATAATAACAAGTAATTATGCATAATTACATGCAAGTAACCCTAAGCCAAACCCTAATCCTACCCCTAACCATATAGTAAGTACATGTAGTTAATTAATATTACTCAGTACTTAAATGTATAATTACACTGTAACAAGTACACCAACTTTAGGATTATTTAGTAACTTATTAGAATGCCTTCTTACTATTAACTAGTTGCTTATTAGCATGCCTATTATTAATATGCCTATTATACAGCACATATTTTGCATGACCATATTCTACATCCATAATGCTACCCAATAACTAAACTAAGCAGCAAATTAGGAGTTTATTGAGGAAAAAAGTCGTAGTTAATGGTTTGTTAATGGCAAGAATTGGACCTTAAAATAAAGTGTGACACGATCTTTTATCCATAGTGACTGACATTGTTTCAAGACACAAATCAGTTCATCCGTTGTATAATCTAAGAAATTAACCTGTTAATTTATCTATAGGAATCCTGCTAAACAACCTGCCTCTATTGTTTCACACTGCTTAGCTATAGCACCACAAATTGTACTGAGTACCCACTAAAGCTGTGTTAAACATACTATCAAGCAGTTTTTCATAACCCAGAGTTAAAAGCAGTGATTAATCTCTTTGAAATTTCACAAAAGTTGCTAAGATATTAAGAGTTTAGGACAGTTTGAAAAGAAGCTACTGAATCTTGGGCTAATTTGTGTTAATTCTTGCACAGTCATGGACTCACTAGCACACTTTGTAACCTCAATAATTATTTGCATTCTTCTGTAAAATATGCTGCAGTATACTCTAGCAAAATATTTCATGGAAAGAACTTGGATTTACTATAACTCTAACACTTCAGAGAGCATTCTGTTGAGTCTGTATAGAAAACCTGCTGAGATCAATGGTAGTCGGCTTTACCTTAGAGTGCTATCTGTCACATTGTTCTCATCCTGCCAACATCCTCTCTTCTGACAGCTCTTTTCTTTTCTCATGCAGATTATCTCAACCCTGTAGAGGAGAACCCTTTTGTCACCCATCGCAGAAATGGAGAAGTCCACACTCTCGAGCGAGGTTACCACAGTACCTCCAATGGGCAGCCCAAAGTGGAGGATGAGTATGTCAATGACCCGTTGTACCTCAACACCTTCCATAACTCTGGGGAAAAGAGTCACGACTTATTGAGGAAGAATGGAGTCCCTGTGGTGCACACGACAGCAGCGGCAGCGGCAGTAGTAGCAGCAGCAGCAAATAGTGGAACTTCCACCAGCCAGAACCTTTCCCAAACCATGCAACCAGCAGCATCCAATGCCCACATCACAACGCAGCCTGTCTACCAAGGCAAACAAAGCATCTCCACCCTCTCAGGCCACACCCTCCACTCTGCCCATCCCGGACACACCCTCCATCCGACACACACCCTCCATCCCGCTCACTCCGGGACCATCAAGGCTGACATAAAGCCCAAAAAGACATTTGACAATCCTGAGTACTGGCAGCACAGTCTTCCCCCCAAGGCCACTCTCCACAACCCCGAATATCTGCAGGACTGCAGCACACGCTTCTTCTACCGGCAAAACGGCCGGATCAGACCCGCCGTGGCTGAGAACCAGGAGTACCTGTCCGAGTATGTGCTAAAACCGGGCACCGTGTTGCCACCTCCTCCCTACCGCCAGAGAAACACTGTTGTGTAGCAACAACGGCCGAGACAAACAAGGAAAGGTGGAGGTAAAGAGAGAGTCATAGTGTGTTCTCACCCTGGCTCTAACACCAGCATCCTGATCTCTCCGCTCCTCTCTGAACTGGATTTAACACCCAACCTCCAATGACCTGGAACTGATCCACATGAGTGAACTTCTCCTCCAGAGGCATTGGTCACAGATAGCCACATCAATCAAAGCCCTTTCCTGCTTGTCTCTCCACACTTCAATCACCATTAAGACCTGTTTCCCCTACCTAAGCCCAAATTTGGAAAGCGATACTCTGCCCAGCATTTGGTAGATGTTACACTCATCTCATTGAAAGCAAGTACTGATGTTGACGTGCAACATGGGTTTATCCAATACCAGAGAGGAGTTATTCTTTTGTGCAATTACAGAAATTTTCGTCATTTATATTGTTTTCGGATTTTGGTTTGAAGCTATGATAAGATCTGCTGTAATTTATGACTTCAGTCAGCATAGTTTATTTTAGCACTCAATACATGATTTTATGAGGCAGATGTGTTGTATGCAAATCCGTCGTATTGGAAATATCATTGTGGGCCTTGGGACAAAAGGGCCCAAAATGGTCCTCGATGTCGCCTACTGATTGAGACTCAAAAAAATGTAAGCGATAGGCCTGGCTGTATGCTACATGCTGTTATATACAACAAAACATATGTTCATTACAGCATGGTGTCAACCGGGACCTTTGATCACCACCTTCTCGAATGGCACATCTTCAAAAGACATTGTGTAATGTTCTGTTCAAAATATCTGCATAATTCATCTGCACATGTATTGTATTGCTCAAACAAGGCACTTTTTATTACTTCTATCGAGCCGTTCTCTCTTCATTTTTGATTCGTATGTAAGACTGGAACGATTCCCAACTGGAAACAGTCCTGCGGTCCATATTATACGTCTGTAAAACTACATGCGTAAAGGCAATTTGATGAAGACAAGCGCTCCATGCTGAGAACAGTATCATATGAACGAGACAGTACTGCAGCCCGCCACAAAATCAATAACTTCATAAAAGCAGATCTGCAACAGTCTACTGTAATAACGTTTTTATTTTTGATCTAGCCAGCATTGATCTGTATGCTCACAGAGTTGTCACCTTAAGGTAGCCTTCCTTATTTTGTCATTTAACGTGTGGAACGAAAACCCAGATTGGGTCTACCTTGAACTTTAGAAGCTAAAATCAATACTAGCAACCAAGAGCATCCACGTAGATGGACATACGGCGGTGAATGGATATTTACACAGCTACGGAGGCCCAGGTTTGCACGGAAGACTCGACAGCACACGACGCCTGGCTCCTCTTCTGAAATATGGCCGGAAAACTGTTATAACTATATAAACTTCACCCACATGCGAGTCGATGAGATGCACAAGACTTGCAAATAAGATGGCAGCTTTTTCTAGCTGGGTCCATTAAAACTGCAAAAGTGAGGGACGTTCTCAAGAAGGAAGGAGTACCATCATGCAGTACCATGAGGAACAAATGAGAATGTACGAATGGAATATTTGCCCCGAGGTCAGAGATGAGACTGCCTCAAATCTGTCAACTCCATTTGAACTGTCTCCCATAATGACTTTTCTATAAGAAGCGTCTCATGGAGCTACACGGATATGAATTTAGGAAGATAACGTAGCTTACTCGGGCATGTTGTTCTCCAATGGTGGAAAACAACTTTGCTACATCTTTGGTACAAACCACACCACCCAAGTTTCTATGGATAGATTTGTGTATAGTTTTGAACACTGCCAGTCACTATGCTTTTCTGCTAAGGGGAATAATAATGATGTTGTGTTGCTGGTTTGGAGATGTGAAATGGTTTTATAGCACTTAACAGCCTGGCACAGCCGCATGAGTTTGTTTTAAACACCAACGGCACTGATTGAATACTCATTTATTATAATCATAGCTACATGACGATGGCAAACACCACCCACCCACATACGTTTGTTTTGCTCTATAATTTTTTTTCTTTTGTATGTTTTTTTTTTTTTTGCTTATGAATATGAAGGTTTACAGTTACATGGAGCACTTTAATTAATGAACATAACAAAGATAGAGCGGAGTTCTTTTCATTGTGGGAATTGCTGTTCCCATGCGATAACAGATTAGACAAATGACATTTTTGGCTCTCTACTGGAAACGAAATCAGGGAATGTTAGTGACGCGCAGTAATTTTGCCAAACAGATGTTTACTCATTGAAGTATTTATCTCAAGCTTTTATCCTTAAAAATAATGCAATTAGGGGAGAATTTAAGGTGGGTTTCAGTAATGCTAAGATTACCTGTATAACAATAATATAAGACGCCTTTACAGGATGAAACTGATACTTGAAATTGCTTCATTTTAGCTCCTATAGAGTTTGGAAACTAGTTTAACAGTTATGAGGTACAGTGTGTAGAACTAAGGCCAAATGATATTTTTATTCATCTTTCTTGTATTTATGATGAACCCAGTGCATAGTTATCTAAAGGATTCTGGTTGAGGTTATGAAAAGCCCAAAGAAGTACAACCTCCATGAAAACCCTCTTGCGTACACTTTCCAAGAGGATTGAAGCTTTCAGTTACCTTCTCTTAACCTAATTAAAGGCAAGGACCTCGTGCATATGCTACTGAACATCACCGCAGGTCTGGGTGTCTAAATATATGTAGCAACTGCTGTGAATACAGGGTGGGTAAAGATCTACTAAATCCATCAAGTGAGGAACAACTAGGCCAAAATGAAGGGAGAAGAATGCCTGAAATGTGAGGGTGACTGTTTGTGAAGACTTTCACCACTAGAGACTGTTAGAGGATGGAACCCATTCTCTTTGGGAACATTTCCACTCTCTAGGAACTCTAGGAAATGAGGTTTGGATGGAGCACAAACATTTTGTTTCACTGCATATTGTTCATTGGTGACTCACTTTTAGCAGAATCTACACGAGATATACATCTTGACATGAACTTGTGTATATATATACCTGAAGGGGCTTGAAGATAATTATGTGAAGAGTAGTGAGATATTGGTGAAGGCTTATGTTCCGCTTTATTTAACATTGCTTTAAAAATCTGAAGGGTGAGTTCACTAAGTTCCAGTGCCAGACACTTGTGTGCTTCAGTGTGCTTTATTACACTGCACATCTAGATGTAATGCCTGGTTGCCATGCTCTACTCAATCATTCGGTCAATGATCAGCAGAAAACGTACACAAACATCTCTATAATATGTATTTAGGTTTACCGCCTGATTTCTGTTAGGAGTTAATAGGCCAATGGAGTTAATGAACTCAATTTACATGAGACATGTTCATTCTAAAATAATAATATAATAATAATCATTCTAAATAATAAAGATTTAATTTACAGTAAATACAGCACAGAAACTATTTTACCACATTTAGTGTCTGGTTAAACTGGATTATGGGTGGTTGGTTGGTTGGAAGTGTGGCAATTTGAGTTCAAAAATCTTATACAAAAGTGGCGCAACTGCTTAGTGAATTCACCCTTTGATATTTTTTATTTAGTTTTTCTCCCTCAGTTTTAACATATTTATCAGCTAGTTTCAGTATACATGATTTAGGCATATAAAAGTCCCTTAATATATTTTAATGGGCCCTACAGCTCTTTTATAATGACCATGTCATCATATATTTTACTGTATAGAGAGGCAATAAGCTTTACAAAATACAATGCACTTCAGTTTCTGTTATCACGTTACTTTTAAGGTTATGGCACTTAATGTTTAACACAAATAATTAACTGAATTTACAGTGTTATGGAGTCTGCATTTGCAGATCTCATCAAGTGTATTTACATATCAAATTTGCAGTGTCAACGATGCAAACAAGCACAGGTTTGTTTTTTGGGTCCTTCTCAGTAGTTGTGCCACATTTTCTTGTCTTTTCTTTTATCATGTCTTTTGAAATGCTCACTGGAACTTATCTTGCATGTGGCAAGGTAGTCAGAAAGTATCGGTAGACTAAGCACAGTTAAAAAAAAAAAAAAATCATTTTATATTACAAAGGACAAATAAAGGGAAGAAAAACATCTTCCTGCAACATTGACATTTGGAATGGTTGTTCCTCATGATTTTACTGCTGTATGTCAATGAGAAAATGTGAATAGTATTTTTATAGATAGTTGAATTGGCCAGATGTATTTGTAAATAGCTGGGAAACTTATGCTCTTTTTGGACTGACATTTTTTCCCATTATGTTTTGTTCACTTATATTGTGTGTGACCAGTTATTCTTATTTGATGGCTGTATATATCTGTAATTTGAACAGCACATGTTTGATTTTGTAGATCTTGCAGGTTTCTTTTAGTACTTCGGTGTGTTTTTTCGTGAACGTATGTAGCCCGGCTTGGTGCTTTTTGTGTTCTTTAACCTCTGCCCGTGTTCGAGAGGTAGGAGATGTTTTCTTTCTGTCAGGTATAGCCTCCCTCCATCACCCCGCAATTTTCTCTTTTTGTACAGAATCCAGCGTGGGGAATCTGCAGCTGTGTGATGATAGCATTTGTATCTCCCAGGAATCTCTCTCAACTCCAGTTAGACTTTTCTTGACTTTAGTCCTGGTCATATGGGTAGTGTCTAGTTCTTTCTCAGTATGTAATTCATATTCATGCACAGTCTCCCATCTCTTCACATCTGCAGCCAACCGCACCGTGAGCGCAGGCTTAGCCGAGGGCCGCGAGCGCAAACACGGTGAAAAATGACGGCAAAAGCTAAGCTCAACCTTCTCAAATACATCCGCCATGGTGTTCCAAGAGATTCGTAAGTCAGAGTGTATTATTCACGCTGTCAAGTGGACTAATTGCCTGGAGTGGTGTTCATTTGGCCACGTAGTTACTGAGTGATGGCTCGTCAAAACTAAAGTCAAGTCTTGTCATTTTTGACGCCCACCTTCAGCTCTGGTCACTGTAAATTTCTTCACCGCAGCTTTCCCATTCTCCAAAGCTAGAGCATTTAAATACTGTTTCACAGTTTTGTTACCTGAATCTATATTTTTAATTTAATATAAATAAATAAATACAACACCTGATGTATGAGTCTGTTTTGTTTTTTTTTCAAAAGCGAATGCATCTCACATTCTTTACACATGGCATTAAGATGGCGGAGAGGTTTTTGCTTTTTGAATGTCAGATTCTGAATGTCAGATTCTGAATGTCTTGATGGATAGCGAGAGTCTGTCAAGTCTGCGGCCATCTCAAGGCAATGATTCAGAATTTCACTCTCTTAAAATCAGATATGCCGCTTTCAGATTTCAAAAATCACATACTACAGCCTTTTTAAGCATCATAAAAAAAGATGGGATATAACATCAAAATGTCACAGTGAACCGCTAGATGTTCTAGCCATGTGCTCTTGGTTGCATGTTCATCACTTTGTTTCAACAGAAGTCTTGTCTCTGAATTAAGCTCTAATCAGATGGCAATTGTTTTATATGGGGATGTGAGGTAGTTCAGCATTTATACAATAGGTGCTAGTCAGTAATTTTATTGTGCTTTACACTGCAATCTGATGAAGGTTCTTGCACTCTTACCTGAATTGCACTGCAACCACCTTAAAACTTATTGTCTTTGATAATCACAACACAAGATGGTAAAGCGCGATTATTTGTGTTGCGTGCTTGTGCATGACAGATTCTGCTCTTTTCCCCACAGTGACATTTTATGGTATTGTCACTGGAAATCCAATATTGTAAGAGGGTGTGATCAGTATTGTCTTTTTTTTTACTCTCATGCTGAGTCAAATCACTTTTCTCAAGCACATAATTGAGTATGATAGACGCAATCCATCATTTTCCCAGCCCTCCCCTCTTTACCTGTGACATTCTGTATTGATTTTCCATTGAAGAGAAATGATCAGAATCTCTGGATCTAAATATGACCTGATCTCTCCAGCTGAGATGATTTAATACTGCTTTTTTTTTTTTTTTTTGTACCCGTTTTTCTGAAAACCTCTGCATTCTACCCTAAAATAATTCATTTGATTGGGTAATATGTTCTAAATTAGGATCAAATTAGGTGCTTTCATATTACTTGTGTGTGTGAACGGAACCTGAAAAATGCCAGAAAATTAACTCCAGCAATCGCTCGCCTACAGGAATAGTTCATCCAAAAATAAAAATTGTCATCATTTACTCAGTGTTCCAAACTGGTATGGTGTCAATTTTTTGCTGCAATACTTCTTAAGATTCTTCACACAAATAAAAGCATACAGCTTTAGAATGATATAAGGGTGAGCAAATCATGATGGAAGCTTCACTATATTCATTTTTTTCCAGATTTTGCACTGAAATACAGTCTGGAGATTTCACAGAAAATCACAGTGTATGAAGCTACAGATTCCGATGTTTTAGCTTAACAATATGATTTTTTTTTTGTTGTTGTTCGGCAAGTGTATAGTGCCTACACTGAAAAAAAAGGTGTCCTAGAACAACTTTAAAAAATGACTTCATCTTGTTAAAAGTAATCAGCTTACTTTTTCTCAACTGAAAAAATTAAATTTGACCAAATCAAATTTCTATAGTCAACTGAAACTTAAAATTCACTTTCAACCAAATATTTTTTTACATGACTATATCACAAATTATCAGTATAAATCTATTTGGATTAACTTTAATTTTTCCACATTTTTAAATCAAATATCCAGATAAATACAAATCTAAATTGTACATTGTTTGGAAAAAAAAAATGAAGCTTTTTACACTCTTGAGAGTCAAACATTTCCAAATGTTTATTACATCAAATGCAGTGAAATCTTCAACACTCATTAACTTAATTTCCACTTTTTTGCATAGAAAACTGAGGAACAACTTACAACAGTTAATAGTGAAAATTGCTTTAAAACTGCATGGCTTAATAAAAGCATAACATTCCAGAATAGAACATTCATCCAACAAAATTAACGTCCATGTGCCATTGAAAAAAAGCCTCTCACATTCCAGATGAACTTGCATTAACTTAACCCTCTGGTTGTGTTCGGATTCCTGTCACACTTGTGGTGTTCCCGGTCAAAAATGACCGGACTCCAAACAATTGCTTATAAATCTCTCATCATGCTATATTATCACCAAATATTGGATTCATTCTTTTTGTCAACTTGTTTTCTTTCATTTAGGACTGGTTTTGTTTTTCTATTTGCATCTGATTAATCGTAGGCCTCATTTATCTGAGAGTAGGTACCTCGTTTTTTGAGTGAAAAAAAAGCATTTTTTATGAATAATTTTCACAATATGAGATAAATTATAAAAAAAAATTTCACTGTTTCTCACACTAGTGTGCTTTAATGTTTAATCAGGAAGTTTGCTTTTAAATGCTTTTATTTTGTACAAAATTGCAAAAAGTCACACTCGTGGTGTTCCCGGTCAAAAATGACCAAGACTCCAAACAATTGCTCATAAATCTCTCATTATGCTATATTATCTCCAAATATTGGATTCAATCTTTTTGTCAACTTGTTTTCTTTCATTTAGGACTGGTTTTGTGTTTCTATTTGCATCTGATTAATCGTAGGCCTCATTTATCCAAAGGTAGGCACCTCATTTTTTAAGTGCAAAAAAAGCATTTTTTATGAATAATTTTCACAAAATGAGATAAAAAAAAAAAAAAAAAAGGAAATTTGCACTGTTTCTCACACTAGTGTGCTTTAATGTTTAATCGGGAAGTTTGCTTTTAATTGCTTTAATTTTGTACAAAATTGCACAAAGTCACACTTGTCAAAAATGGCCAGCCATTGAAAGTGAATGGGGAAGAATGAAAGTAAAAGAAACAACTAGTGTTCAGGAGCATGTTGTGCTTCACTGCAAAAAAAAAAAAAAAAAAATGCTTTTCTTACTTAGATTTTTTGTCTTGTTTCCAGTCAAAATATCTAAAAATTCTTAAATCAAAAAGGATTTTCTAGACAAGTAAAAATTATTGTCTTGATTTCAGAAAAAAACAAGTCAAAATTAAGTGAGTTTTTGCTTGAAACAAGCAAAATAATCTTCCAATGGGGTAAGCAAAATAATCTTGTTTTCTGTCTGAAATAATTCATTTTTTGCAGTGTTTTTCTGAAGTCAATTCTTTTGAAGTCAATGCAGGCTAAAGACAAGGCAGTTTGAGTGAGTGAGTGATTGAGTGTGTGTGTGTGTGTGTGTGTGTGTGTGTATACATGCATCCACACATGCACAGGTCCAAGGTCTTTATGTCTGCAAGCACAACATGCTCCTGAACACTAGTTGTTTCTCTTACTTTCATTCTTCCCCATTCACTTTCAATGGCCGGCCATTTTTGACAAGTGTGACTTTGTGCAATTTTGTACAAAATAAAAGCATTTAAAAGCAAACTTCCTGATTAAACATTAAAGCACACTAGTGTGATAAATGGTGCACATTTTCATAATTTTTTATCTCATATTGTGAAAATTATTCATAAAAAAAATGTTTTTTTCACTCAAAAAATTAGGTGCCTACTTTTGGATAAATGAGGCCTATGATTAATCAGAAGCAAATAGAAACACAAAACCAGTCCTAAATGAAAGAAAACAAGTTGACAAAAAGAATGAATCCAGTATTTGGTGATAATATAGCATAATGAGAGATTTATAAACAATTGTTTGGAGTCTTGGTCATTTTTGACTTTGAACACCACAAGTGTGACTTTTTGCAATTTTGTAGAAAATAAAAGCATTTAAAAGCAAACTTCCCGATTAAACATTAAAGCACAATAGTGTGAGAAACAGTGCAAATTTTCGTAATTTATCTCATTTTGTGAAAATTATTCATAAAAGTTTTTTCACTCAAAAAATTAGGTGCCTACTTTCGGCTAAATGAGGCCTATGATTAATCAGATGCAAATAGAAACACAAAACCAGTCCTAAATGAAAGAAAACAAGTTGACAAAAAGAATGAATCCAATATTTGATGATAATATAGCATAATGAGAGATTTATAAGCAATTGTTTGGAGTCTGGTCATTTTTGACCGGGAACACCACAAGTGTGACTTTTTGCAATTTTGTACAAAATAAAAGCATTTAAAAGCAAACTTCCCGATTAAACATTAAAGCACATTAACAGTGCAAATTTTTATAATTTTTTATCTCATATTGTGAAAATTATTCATAAATTTTTTTTTTTTTTCACTCAAAAAACGAGGTACCTACTCTCAGATAAATGAGGCCTACGATTGATCAGATGCAAATAGAAACACAAAACCAGTCCTAAATGAAAGAAAACAAGTTGACAAAAAGAATGAATCCAATATTTGGTGATAATATAGCATAATGAGAGATTTATAAGCAATTGTTTGGAGTCCGGTCATTTTTGACCGGGAACACCACAAGTGTTACTAGGTGAAATAAAACTTTCAAAAACAATAGAAATTGTCACATTTGGTCAACATTGTAAACTCCTTATAGATTTCAATACATTTTACAACAATTCTAATATTTGGTGCTTTTTTAAAACATCAATTCAGTGGAACAACATCATCTGTAGCTTCATTTTTCAGAGAAATCATCATCGTCATAATCGTCATTTACTCACCCTCTTGTAGATCAGATCCATCAGACTTTGGTTATCTTCAAAACACAAATTAAGATATTTCATAATGAAACCTGAAAGCGTTCCTTCCCTCTAGTGACAGTCCATGTAACCAAAACTTAAAGGATCCAAAAAAGTCATAAAGGTGTTATAACATGAATCCATATGAAATGTGTATGTGTTTATATGTGAATAAAAGCTTAAGTTAAATCTGTTCATCATATAAAGCAATTGTATCTCTTCACAAGAAAAACAAAACAACAACACTCCATTCATATGGAATACTTATAAAACACCTTTACGACCTTCTAGAATATTCAAAATTTTGGTTACTAAACTTTATATTAATGGACAGAAATCTCTCAAGTTTCATTAAAAAAAAATTGTTTCAAAGATGACCCAAACACCGTGTCTATACCGGACGCGACAGTTGTCGCATAGCGCCACAACAGCTTGAGGCTGTCTACACTGGACGTGACAAAACGA
The DNA here is from genome assembly GCA_039654775.1 of Spinibarbus caldwelli. Lineage (NCBI taxonomy): Eukaryota > Metazoa > Chordata > Actinopteri > Cypriniformes > Cyprinidae > Spinibarbus > Spinibarbus caldwelli. Next base: position 10,325,536 of record CM077232.1, read on the forward strand.
CCGTTACAAGTCATTTGAACTTTGTGTCAGTGCGTCATAAATAGAAAGAGGCAGCAGTTTACTGTCGGGGATTTGTCGTGTCGTGTCGCACCGCACCGCATCCAGTGTAGACAGCATCACTGATTATAATAGGTTCTCACATCCGGTGTAGACACAGTGAAAGTCTTATGGGTTTGGAATGACATGAGGGTGAGTAAAGAACAGATTTACAGACAGAGAATTAAAGGGATAGTTCACCCAAAAATGAAAATTCTGTCATTAATTAATCACCCTCATGTCGTTCCAAACCCGTAAGACCTTTGTTCATCTTCGGAACACAAATTAAGATATTTTTGATGAAATCTGAGAGCTCTCTGACTGATCCTCCCATAGAGAGCAACGCAACTGTTGTTTAAATGTTCGTTAGAGTAATGACAATTCATTTGCACATTTTTCAGTGTAGGGTTTTAAAATCTAGCAACAAAAACAAATGTGGCATTTTTACTATAAAGTTAATCTGTCAATTTCACTGCTTTTGTATGTGAAAGTAGCTAATGATTGCTTTAATGATATTATTAGTTGTTAATTACGTTCCTCATCTCCAAATTCAGGATTAGTGTTTGCTTAGTAATCATTTTTCAATATAGCCAGTATTATAAAGGATCACCTTTAGAATCACATTTACCCTGATAATATACTGCAGCTGTCTGCATTAATGAAACAACTAAACCAGGGGAGAGGGCAATGATGTTCTCTTTCACAACAGAGCAATGCTATTCTATTTTCACATTGTGAAGCTGAGCATCTTCGTTTCCATAAATGCAGAGATAAATGTTGTGCTTCGTCATGTGGCAAGAAAGTGTATGGCGCTAAAGGCGATAGAAGGCATTTTCCAGAATACGCAGCCTGGTGTTACTGAAAGCCCTGTCGGTACATTAGCACGCGCTGTGTTCGTGATTGAGTGGGCCCGGTATAGACCACTAAGCAGAGGAAGAGTTCCCCTGAGAGCTTTCATTATAGGACACATATTACATTCCCTTCAGTGGAGAGATGAGGCGCAAAAGCCACCAAGCAAGAGTCTTTCATTTTCCCTCAACGCGCCCATCGATATGCCTCAGCCTACAGGTAACCTACGGGCCAATCTCTAGAGCAATCTCATTGACTGAATCCCATTACAAAATATAATTTTTGAATCTAACAGAATGATTGCCACCAAACACTTTAGCATTTCATAGTGGATATTTTCCCGGCTTCTGCGGTTGAGCAATGCTATAGTCTGCTAATCTGTAAAAATTTAATGAAACCATTATATATGCAGGTGTGTGTATTTTTTTTTTTTTTTTATTTTATATTTTTTTTAGCTGGCCACCCAATTTAATAAATAGGCTGGAATGCTATTGCACCATCTGGGCAATCCTCATTGTTGCCCTCTTGTAGTATCTAGGAGAAACTGAGTAGGAATGAATTTTGCATTTATTTTTTGTGCTCTCTACAAATCTAGTACAGTACAAACATGTCCCAAAACTACACTGTTTTCTGATAGTAACTAACTATGGTTCATGGTTTGGCTAGTTAGTAGTTACCTTATCATTGTCCTATCAGCCCCTGCTGGTAGATACCTAACTTCATCATCTGCCAGCAACAAACATTTTTATAGCAATATATAAATCACAAACATTTCATTATGTTATATAAGATATTTACCAGTGCACTTTTTCAGGGCTTTTAAAATTATGAAAAGCTTTGACGTCAGAGATGAGGATAGTCACTAGTGAGGGGTTGTGTGTGTGTTCTTATGGTGCCATCAGCCAATCAGTTCTGTCATGTAATTTTTCCTGCATCTCTTGGTCATTAGTCACATATAGCTTCTCATGGTATTATAGAACTACTTGGATTTACCCTGTAAAGCCTGACATATGGAAAAAAAATAAATAAATAAATAAATAAAAATAATATATATATATATATATATATATATATATATATATATATATATATATATGGAACAGTTTATTGAACTTTTAATTTTTCAAAAAAGAAATCTTAAAAGTTTGCATATGTTTCTAGTTGAGTATTATATTTGATACATGAGTCTTTTATCATACAAGATAATATGGAGCTCATACTCAGTTTTATTCAGAGGCCTAAACCTAGCAAAAACATGCAATGGTCCAAAAAAAGAGAAAATATTGAGTGAGCAGCAGTTCTGTGGGTGAAAATGTCTTACTGATGCCGGAGGTCAGAGGAAAATAAGCAGACTGGTTTGAGCTGATAGAAAGGCAACAGTAACAAATATGCACAACACGTCAAACCTTAAAGCAGATGGGCTACAGCAGCAGAAAGCCTCACCAGGTGCCACTCCTGTCAGCTGAGAACAGTAAACTGATGCTACAGTTTATGCAGGCTCACTTAAATTGGGCAATAGAAGATTGGAAAAGGATTTTTCTCCACTTGTCAGAGGAGTCTCGGTTTCTGCTGCAACATTCAGACGGTAGAGTCAGAATTTGGCCTTAAACAACATGAAAGCATTTTCTATCCTGCCTTGTATCAACGGTTCAGGCTGGTGGTGTAATGGTGTGGGGGATAATTTCTTGGCACACTTTGGGCCCCTTAGTACCAACTGAGCATCATTTAAACACCACAAGCACCTGGAGTATTGTTGCTGGCCATGTCCATCCCTTTATGACCACAGTGTACCCATCTTGTGATGGCTACTTCCAGCAGGATAAAGCTCAAATCATCTCAAACTGTTTTCTTGAACATAACAAAGAGTTCACTATACTCAAATGGCCTTCACAGTCACCAGATCTCAATCCAACAGAGCATTTTTGGGATGTGGTGGAATGGTAGATTTGCATCATGGATGTGTAGCAGCAAATTTGCAGCAACTATCATGTCAATATGGACCAAATCTCTGAGAAATGTTTCCAGTACCTTGTTGAATCTATGCCACAATGAATTAAGGCAGTTCTGAATGCAAAAGAGTGAATGCAAGTGGCTTGTGTGTGTACATTCTGTAGATATAGGTGCGATGGATAGGCTATATATTTGGTATGATGTTATACCACATACCTCGTTACAACAGTTGATTGCTCCAGCAGCCCCTTTCCACATACTCACTGAGCCTCTGAAACACGAATTTCCAAAGAGAGGGTTTTCAGTGCAGAGGGAGGGAGAGACTCTGTTGAACACAATGTCTCATTAGGCTGAATAGGGAATGATGCCCGTCTCATTTTATTCATCACACCTGGAGAGATGCAACAGAGGTAAACTGTGGTTACAGAATCGTCTGTCAATTTCAACGGCTGTTTTTTGTTTCAGCTTTTTTCTCGCACATTCTTGTTTCTCTTGACTCTTTTCTTTCCCTTTTATGAAGGAAACATTGTTAGAAATGTTCATGGTTCTCTCTTAAAAACAAATCATGCAGCCTTGTTTAAGTGGAACAGCTAAAGTGAAGAAAATTACCTCAGTTATTTCTCTTCCACAACAGGATCATTCTCCAGGTCAGCTCCATCCTCAGGTGCTGCTTTTAATTACAATTTGCAATCAGGAAACAGCCGTCATGCAAAGCTGTGGCAGGACGTGCGTTTGCATGTTTGTCTTGGTAATTACGGTGGAGCCTGCCTGTACTGCACCAGTCTGAAGTGATCTGATCCTCAGACATTTGCTGCCTCATCTTTCTTTCTCTATGTAATTGTTCCATGGCTTTTTCGAAGAAGCTCGCACATTTGCTCTTTGTAAATGAGCTGAGAGTCTCTCTGAGCATGATCAGCAGCGTTTGATTGGGATTTTAAGGCTTATCAGTTCCATTCTTCAAAGGCTTGAGTCTGTTTGATGTCAGTGTCCAGTTCGTTTGGTTGGTGTATAACACTTTTAATGACGTAAGTTGTAACTTTGCACGCTTTCGGTCACACTTATAATTTGAATATTTCTAATTGTGTATTAAAATGTTCAGCTATTATTATTTATAGTCGCCTTTTGTTTGGGTTAGTAATCAATAGTCATCAAATCCTCTGAACAAAATGTGAGTGTACTGATAGTGATATGAGGTGCACATTTAATTTATCTGATAAAAACAAGTTTATTCACCAGTTCTTTTTTATTTTTCAGGTCTTTTCAAGTTTTATCTGCACATGACCAAAAGCGATGATATCCAAACGTTTTAGTTTGTAAGTAGCCCATTCACTTTCACCAGTTTATCAGCTGTTGAACAGTCACTTAAAAAACTAGTGGTTTAAGTATTATTATTTTGCCATTACATTTTACATTTATGCATTTAGCAGGTGTATTTTATCCAAAGGGACTCACATTGCATTCGAGTTTGCTATTTTTGTTCTGTTTTATTTTTGAAAACAGCCTAAATAATTGTCAAACCAAACTTCAGTGTAAAATCTTGAAGCTTTTTTTTTTTTTTTTTTTTTTTGTCATTGCAATCATGTCAGTGATTAAAAGCGTTCATTTTAGTTCTTCTGTACACCATCTGACAGCAGCACTATTAAACATTTGATCCACTACCAGCCTCAAATTTGTACGTAATATCTCTAAAATCAAGCCAAAAGTCTTCCTTGGTGCCTGGCAAGTAAACAATCCAAGACGTGGCCTTCAAGACCGCAAGTGCCAACAAACAGCTCTCTCATGACTCATACCTTCCTTGCTGCAGGTGGGTGATGAGACACATCTCTGCAGAGACAGCTGTGAGAAACTACGTGTGAGAGGAAAGAAGCCCAAAGGTCCTTCAGCCATCCTCGGTCAGCATTATATTCTTCTACCACTTCATCACCTCTCCATACTGCCGCATGGAGATCAGCTGCTAGCTCCAAGAAGTTTCTGAATATAGTTGTCAGTCCAGAGAATGTCTTAACACGTATCCCTTGAGAACAAGCAATGAATGGAAATTTATACAATGAAAAATGCAAGGCACTGGGAAATATATTCAGTCATGAACTCTACTAATAATGCCTTCATGGCTATAGTTAAATATCCTCACAAAAAAAAAAAAAAAAAAAAAAAGCCAAAATGGCACATGCTGGAGCCAAAACAAACCTCCAAGGAAACCAAACACTTTCTTTTTCTCTCTCACACATATGTGCTGTAAATTGGGAAGTAACCTAAAAGTTGTGACACTACTAACTTTCACTACATTTTTCAGTGGTGTGAAAGTGCAATAAAAATAGTGTAGCTTTTTAAAAAGCAAAAGAAACGTGATAAAACATTATATTGATGTATTTCTCACATTGAGCAATTTGCAACAGCCAATAATCAAACTCGTTCTCAATTATTCATTCATTTTAATCAGAATGAGCTGATTTTTTTTTTTTTTTTTACGTTTTGCCATTTACACTCTTAGTTTAAATTATAAGTTAAGTGTGGTTTAGTAGTAGTTTAGTCTCCATTAATATATTAAGTTTAATGCTTTGATATCCTTATTGTCTGTGCCCAGAGATGTTCACGAGTCTTTAACTTGGAGTCCCAGTCAAGTCTGAAGTCTTTAACCTGAAGTCCGAGTCAAGTCTTTGTCTCTGGAGTCTGAGTCAAGTCTCGAGTCATTTAATGGCTCGCTAAAAAAAAAATCCCATTCAGAATCCTCATGTATTGAAATCTTCCTATTTACGAAGCTGTTTTTTAGGCTATAGACAAAATATACGATCTGGTTTTTTTTGTGTTTTTTTTTGTTTTTTTAAAAAGAGGTGTTAAGATGTAAGGTTAATGTAGCTACATCCAGCCTGTTACTAATGTTTTAATCCATTCCCATGTTCAAAACAGTTTTTCTGTAGTCAAATTCTATAATAAGAGTCTTATCTACCATGACACATAAGGAAATATGTGACACAGATATTACAAAACCATACAAATCAAGTATTTCTTTTTGATAAAAGTCAGGGGTATTCAATTAAAGTTCCAAGAGGCATGGACTCTATATTTTCTTCCACGTAGAGGTCCGGACAAAAAATAAATAAATTAAAAAATATATATTTTTACATGTATTGTACTTTTACATTTAGATACATGCCAGGCCATGTAACAAAAAACACTGTTTCTGTTTAGGGTTTTCTACGGTGAGGCATTGCTGCCACACACATATTATTTTTTTCCACTCAATTATGTCATAATAACGAGATATGTCGTATTAACGACATCTTTTCTCATAAAAACAAGATATGTCGTTAAACCGACATAATTATCTCGTTAAAACGACATCTTTTCTCGTAATAACGAGATGTTTTCTCGTTAAAACGACATCTTTTCTCGTAAAAACAAGATATGTCGTTAAAACGACATAATTATCTCGTTAAAACGACATCTTTTCTCGTAATAACGAGATGTTTTCTCGTTAAAACGACATCTTTTCTCGTAAAAACAAGATATGTCGTTAAAACGACATAATTATCTCGTTAAAACGACATCTTTTCTCGTAAAAACGAGAAGTTATGTCGTAAAAACTATATAATTATGACATCTTTTCTCGTTAAAACGACATATTTTTCTCGTAATAACGACATATTATGTCGTAAAAACGATATGTTTTCCGTTATAATAGATATATGGTACATTATGTGAGTGAGCTGAGCGATTGTCCGCGCTGCTGTCGCCACAGTCTGACATAAACGAGGATCTGCACGCTGCTGAATTGAAATATACTGTTTTAATGTATTTTAATATAATGATTTTAATCGTAGCAGCATGTTTATTAAGATTAATCTCCAATCTGTCTACAATATAGTGCTATCCAATAACTGCACTCAGACCCATGACTCGTTTAGGCTATATGATCAGATCAAAACAGTTAATTTTGAATAATCAACTCTGGGTTTGGAATATTTCATTATTTGAATGACTGAAGTTTGATTTAACAACAAATCGAAATATGAAAAAAGAAATAAAGAGATTTTCTAATAGGTTAATATTAGAATTATATAATAATAATAATAATAATTATTATTATTATTATTATTATTTCGTTCTGTTTGAGAACGGGCAAACGAAAATTAAGCTAGATTTTTTGTAGGCCTATTTTTGTTCGTGGGTAAACAAATGAGCTGCTTTGTTTCACATGCGTGGGCGGCCTTGATAGCTACTTTAGTCTGATTATATATTAATTATGTATTAATGATTTTATATTATTAAATGATCTTTAGCTGAATCAAGCCACGCATCGCATCGTGTTCTTCTTATGGGTTAAATACCAGGCTTGGCTTTATACTGAAGGAATAGGCTGCGCTGCGCCTGGGTGTGAGCAATAGTACAGATGAGCTCAGACGGGAAACACTGTACAGTACCTCTTGTTGGATTTAAGCTATACTAATTAAATAAACACAAATTTGTTTTCGATTGTTTTATTTAAGTAGACCTTTAGACATAACAAGGCGGCCAGAAAGCGCACCCTGTTATTTTACAAAAGCAATTTGTAACATTTTGTTCTTATATTGTGGAAGTATATAAAATAAAGCAGACATTTATATTGCTTTCCTCTGTTATCACAATGTAAGGGATCGCGTCGGTGCCACCGAACCGAGAAGAGCATTGTTATGTGATCTGCTCCGCTGTTTTGACGCGCTGCTCACTTAAAATGGTGCTACTGTTTCGGCTCGCGGTCCGGATGGATGCCGGTGTGCGGATGCCGTCCGTCTTTTCAATGTCAGTTATATAAGTATTTAAGGATAAAAGAGTCGAGTTGCTTTTAAAATATTCACGAGTCCTTTTCCTCGAGTCGAGTCAAGTCTGGAGTCATTTCAGGTCAAGTCTGAGTCAAGTCTTAAGTCTATAAAAATGGGAGTCCGAGTCACTAACTCGAGTGCCCATCTCTGTACTGTGCCAGATAAATGCTGCATTATTAATCTTATTTAATATTAATTTCTGCATTCCCTATCAATCAGATTCAGTGTAATTCTTAGGTCTGTTTAGTAGCTTATAGTGTAGCTATGTTTTTAAAAGTTAAGTTTTACTGTCATGTTACTACTTTAGATTATGAGTAGCTTGTGGCTTTTCAAGCTACATTTTCAAAGTAGCTTCCCCAATACTGGTGAATACAGTCTTCCGTCATATCTATGTAACTCCCTGTAGTCCCTCCATGTAGTCAAAGATGGAAGATTTTCCACTCACAGCTTGGTGGCTGGTGCTGGGGAAGGGCCGCCCACTCTTTCTGTGCCTTATTGGTCCAGTTTTCCTTTAGAAAATGAGCATCAGCCTAAAGTAAACTCTTGGGAGTTCCCTCAAAGCAGTAATATTCCTGCAGGTTAAATGTGAATGTCCCCTGACAGCGTTATTGGGTTTTTAACGCCATAATAACCGCTTCAGTGCTGGGTCTCAAGTCAACATTTCCCCACCTATGGCCTTTCGCTAAAGCAAAGTGACTTCTGTAATTTCAGAGCGAAAGCTTATGTCCAGTAATTGTAGGATCGGAGCCATTATGACTAGGCCCAGAGCCAGAGCGAGCTGCTAATGCACATCATTAGCATGTCGCTCCCGCTCATAAACAGTCATCGGACCGCTGTGTTGACTGCATGTTTGTGTCTGTGCTCTAACAAAGTGACGGCATTGGATGCCGTGATGTCAGCAACTAATTAATTTCCATTCTGCTCAGCCTCACCCCCGCCAGCCACTCGGTGACAAATTAGCCCAAAAATCGGAAAAATTAAATCAACCGTGATATCAGTTAATTAATTTCCATATTATCATCTCATATTGTGAAACTTTTGTCTAATCAGGAAACGTCTTGGTTACGTATGTAACCCTCGTTCCCTGAAGGAGGGAACGGAGACGTCACGTCGGATGGCGACCGACGAATTGGGATCTCGCTTAGACAGACCAATCCACTTCGAGTGTAATTAAACGAGCCAATGCACATTGGCATGTGATGATTGCATCCAGCTGCTGCTGATCACAGCGTGAGTATAAGTAGGCAGCAGGTGCAGCGCATATTCAGATTTTCGCTGAGGAGCCAAGCCGGTGACCCGGCCGCTCAGCGGTGGTACAAAAGCCGTGGCGACGTGACGTCTCCGTTACTTCCTTCAGGGAACGAGGGTTACATATGTAACCGACACGTTCCCCTTCAGTCGGTCACTCCGAGTCATGTCGGATGGTGACCGACGAATTGGGATCCCTACCAAAGGGCCACGGATACTGCCCCTTCCAGTGTCCTGTAGAAGCCTCCTGCGCCCCTTCTTTTTGGCGCAGGACAGGGCTTACCCCAAGAAGACCAGTTACTGTTGCTATGGTACTACCCACTCAGTAAGACTGGATAACACTGGGAAAACATACCCGTTCCACTTGGAACAGGAATGCTGCAGAAGTGCCATCCTTCCCGAAGGAGGTTCAGAAGCATTTACACATATGAACAACCGTTTAGGTGCATATGGAAAATTAGAGGTGATTGTAACCCTCTAAGAAAAAATGGCAGAAGTTGCCGGGGAAACACGGACTTTGGAGTTATACCGTAGAATTACACATTTGGGATCCATTTATGTCTCTACATATGGAACCCAGCCCTCTACCGGTTCTCACGAATTCATCAAGTGAGGGCCTGGCGCCGGACGCTCTGCCACGTCTGGCTGCCTAGGGGACGGAGGAGCTCGACAGGGTCTACAGTACGGACTCTCTAGAGTGGTTTTAGCAAGCCGACCCGAAACCGGAGCCTCTCAGTGCTTCTACCCATTTGAGGTGAAAACACAAGAGGAAACCGGCTGCACGCGAAGGCTATAGAATCTAGTGAACGTGTTATGGGTCGCCCAGCCTGCAGCTCACAATATCTGCCAGCGAGGGACCGCGAATCAATGCCCCAGAGGATGCAACACTTTTAGTAGAGCGAGCTCTCAACCTGAACGGGCAGGGCACACCCTGTTCCTGATAAGCCAGGGTGATGGCGTCCACTATCCAGTGGGCCATCCTCTGCTAAGAGACGGCATTCCCCTTCTGCCGGCCTCCGTGACAGACAAGAGCTGGTCTGAGGCTGAAGCTTTGCGTCCTGTCTACGTAGCATCTCAATGCTCAGATGGGACAAGAAAAGCTAGGGCTGGGTCTGCCTCCTCCGGGGGCAGCACTTGCAGGCTCACCACCTTGTCCCTGAAGGGAGTAGTGGGAACCTTGGGCACATCGTTGCCTTAGAATTATAAGGTTCTATCTGCGTTCTGAGTGGTTTTGAGATATTGAGCTTCAAAGTTTTTGCATTCCATATAGTAAAAATGATATGGGGAACAAGTCTCTTTCCTACATGAAATTGACAGAGACCCTAAATGTACTCTAATTGTACAATATCAAAATCCTCATATTTTTAAATGGGGATTTTTGGAACAGGTCAAATGCAGATAGAACCTTCTAATTCCAAAAAGTCACTTTCCACTTGGAATAATAAGGTTCTATCTGACAAAACATTAATTGTAGCAACAATTTTCAAGAAATACAAATAGTTTTTTTTTTTTTTTTATAATTTGTTTTAAAACAAAATAAGTGTTGTAACAATGTGTCAACATGTATGAGAAAGATCAGTTTAATGCTTTCTTTATCACATTTATTCCATATTTTAGGACAAATAACCGAGATAACATGCTGACCTTTATTGTTGTAATTGAGACCTCATCATTTAAATCGTTGACTATTTGATATTTAAGGCTTAATGTTGTAAAATTTAAGACATTTTAAGACTTTAAACTGCATGAATATTTCGCCAATCATTATATTCTGGGCTTTAGCAACCCAGACTTATATCCAGCACGGATGGATCTCTAACTGCTAGAAAACTCTCCTGATATTTTAAGAACAATTAAAAAATAAAATAAAAAAAGAATAAAATTAGCATACTTCCTTACCTTTTGAAACTTAGAAGGGTTCGATTTGAGCAGATGATTTTACCATCAGTGCCATCGTCAGAGCGCATTTCCCCAGTATACATTCAGCATCTGCCTCATATTCACGATCTCAATATGTAATGGTGTGAATGTGTTGCATTTCATCAAAATTAATTTCATTTATAAGTAGTAAGAAATGAAAAGAACAAATAAAAGAAGTTCAGATCGGAGTACCCCACATGTCATTAAGGGGGTTTGAAGAGTGTATATATAATTCATACAAGATGGGAATTGTGAGTGTTCTACGTGGCATTCAATCATCTGTGTTTCAAGGAAAAAAAAACTGCAATTGCACAATTGCTCCATACTGCATCTGTTCGAACAGAAAGATGTTATGTCATCGAGTTTTGCTAATTGGTATACCCCCTCTCTGATCAGTGGTATGTTCTCAGGGTGCCGTACACTTCAGTCCGTGTGAGGCACTCTGAGGAGAGGTATGTGTTTTAGTTAATGGACGACTTAGTCGTTTTTAGAGTTTATTAAGTAGAAATTAAGATGAGGTTCGAATAAAACACGGTGGCATTTGTATTGTTGAACGTGTTATGTGTTAAACAAGGGATTACTAATGTTGAAAACGCTGTATAAAGGGTATTTCTTTAAATGAGTGTTTGACGGATTTTTTGGATTAGGTTATCTCAAGTATCAATTTACATTGTGTTCATCATCTAAGGTATGAAGAGGTTTGTTAATATTGATCGTTTTATAGTGTTATTGTACTCGAGTATGACGAGATTAACGTGTTGCTGCACTGAGTGGAGTGCGCGCCAATAAGGGGCAGTGCATTCTGGGTAATGTAGTTCATGACCTACTGGACATTACTTGGGATAAGAAAAGGGTAAAACAACTTGTGAAGTGTGATTTTTGTAGTTTTGGTTGTTGCCTGCATATTAGAGTGATGGGACAAGGTACTAACTCAAAGATGTATTTGCAGATTGTAAACAGAACAGAGACGATTGTTGTAATACTGTCCCATTCTGTGCTTGCAGGTATGCATTATTGTATTTCTATTGTTTTATTATTGTTACATTCATTTTCAAAGTTCACAATTCTCTTGTTCTATATAAAACATGTCTTTGGTGTTGTTATGCACTTTATTGAATAGAACAATTTAAGATATAAAAGAAAAAAAAATACATTCTACACTTCAGTCCGTGTGAGGCACTCTGAGGAGAGATTGTAAACAGAACAGAGACGATTGTTGTAATACTGTCCCATTCTGTGCTTGCAGTAAACACCTTAAAAGACTCTATTGGTGTTCGTCTTTCTTGGCGGGTTTGGTCCTGTGGTGCATAAGAAATCTGCTACAAATATATTCTCAAAACTATCATTTTCAGCATCTTCAAAACAACATTTTGATCGCTATTCACCACATCCACCATCAAACGACAGAGACACTTATATTTCATTATGTACAGTAATTGGTCTGCAGTAAAGCCATTCAAGCCAGTTCAATTTTTGCTGATGATTATTTGTTTTATGCATGCGCGCCAATTATGAGTGAAAAATCACGTCGTCATTATGTTTCAGACAGTGCCACTTTGTGGAATAAAGGTGAATTGCATTTATTGATTCTGCAGACACATAATTATTGTTGTTCAATGCTTAATCTTTCCTGCTGTTATGGAGCAGTCCGGAGACATGACAAAGAACGTTGATCCTGATTGGTCCACTTGCGTGCATTCGAAGTGCTGATTGGCTGATTCGCAGATAGAACCTTATAGCACCAAGTTAGAGTTCGACTTTGTAGATAGAACCTTTTTTGTTTTCTAAATAAAAAGTCCTAAAATGTACACAACTTAAAAAAAAAAAAAAAAAAAAAAAAACATCACATAATGTAAATAAGTTGTCTCAGAATAAGAATATGTGAATAACTCAATTTTAACAAAAATGTCAGATAAAGCCTTATAATTCCAAGGCGACGACATAGCCGGGCTGGGGCCTCAGGATTACCTGGGAGTCAACCGGCCCAAACTCTAGGCACAAATCGTCAACTGAAAATATGTGCAGGTCCCCTACCCTCTTGATGGAAGCCAATGCAAGCAGGAGCAGAGTCTTCATTGAAAGCAACTTCAGCTCGACTGTCTGCAAAGGCTCGAATGGGGCCTGCTGTAGTGCTCTGAGCACTAGAGACAGGTCCCAAGAGGGTTTAGTGGGGGGCCGTGGAGGATTTAACCTTCTTGCCCCTCTAAGGAACCCGATGACCAAGTCATGCTTCCCCACCGACTTCCCTTCCACGGGGTCATGGTTGGCAGCAATCGCAGCCACATAGACTTAAGCATGTCTTGTAGACGGTGCTCTCGCTGAAGTGATGTGGTCAACCACCTCTTGGGGTAGGTCACCTAGAACCTCCGCGGCCTGTCCAGGGACCAGATATGAAGTTTCCAAAGGTCTGGACGCGGGTGCCATAAGGTGCCCCGTCTCTGAGTTAGTATATCCTTCCTCAGAGGAATCTGCCAAGGATGGGCTATCACGAGGATCATCAGTTCTGGGAACCAAGTCCGAGTGGGCCAGTACGGCGCCACGAGCAGGTCCTGCTCCTCGTCCTCCCTGATCTTGCACAATGTCTGTGCGAGAAGGCTCACTGTGGGAAACGCATACTTGCGAAGGCCCCACGGCCAGCTGTGTGCCAGTGCGTCCGTGCCGAGTGTTCCCTCGGTCAGGGAGTAAAACATCTGGCAATAAGAAGTCTCTAGAGATGCAAACAGGTCTACCTGAGCGAGTCCGAAACGTCTCCAAATCAGCTGGACCGTCTGGGGATGGAGTCTCCACTCTCTGGGGAGCACAGCTCGTCGGCTACCCGGTTGTGCAAGCCCGGAACGTGAATGGCACGAAGTGACCTCAGATGTACGCAACGGTCGCAGTGTTGTCCGTGCGGACCAGTACGTGCTTGCCTCATAAGCGCCTCTTGAGAAGGTTCAAGGCCAGGCGTACTGCCAACAACTCTAGGCAATTGATGTGCCAGTGCAGTTGGGGTCCCGTCAAAACCCCCGACACTGCAAGCCCGTCGAACGTGGCCCCCCAGCTGGTGGTGGAGGCATCCGTGTAACCCACGGCATGCCTGAAGACCGGTTCCAGGGGCACTCCTGCCCAGAGAAACGAGAGGTCTGACCACGGCGTGAAGGTTTGGCAGCAGGCCGGTGTGACTCTGACCCGGTGAGTGCCGCGTTGCCACGCCCACCTCGGGACTCGGCCATGGAGCCAGTGTTGAAGCGGTCTCATATGAAGCAGCCCCAGAGGCGTAACTGCCACTGCAGCTGTCATATGCCCCAGGAGCCTCTGAAATTGTTTCAGTGGGACCGCTGTCCTGCTGTTGAATGTATTCAAGTAGTTCAACACCAACTGAGCACGTTCCTGCATGAGGTGTGCTGTCTGATCGACCGAATCCAACTCCATACTGAGAAAAGAGATCCTCTGCGTCGGGGAGAGTTTGCTCTTTTCCCAGTTGATTCGAAGGCCCAATTGGCTGAGGTGCGAGCGCATCAAGTCTCTGTGTTTACACAACTGATCCTGAGACTGAGCCAGTATGAGCCAGTCATCGAGGTAGTTGAGAAAGCAAATGCCCTGTTCTCTCAGGGGAACAAGGGCTGCCTCCACAACTTTCGTAAAGACACAGGGTGACAGGGAATGCCCGAAGGGCAGGACCTTGTACTGATACGCCGACCTTCGAACGCAAACCACCAAAGAGGGGTCTGAGTGTGCGGTGCAACGCTTACCTGGTTCCATAGTTTGGCAGAGGGTGGGTGAGTAGGAGCTTTGATGACGCTCTCGAACCGCCCACTGCTGCCTGCTGGCGAGAGAGAAAGATGAGTGTGGTCCGGTGTTGGTCCGTTCGTGACTCTCCATGCTCTCTTGGGACCCAGAGACAGAGACAACTGCTTTTTTGTCGAGATTTTTGGGAACAAAAGATTCTCCACCCGGCCCTCCTCCAGGGGAGGGAGAGGTGCATTCACCGTCTCCCGAAAAGCAGTTCTCTCTCTGGGTCGCCTGTCCTGGGGCCTCTTGCTCTTCCACTCATCGCCAGGTTTGACGGAGGCCAGGACCAGCGGGGCGGCCTGCCTACGCCCAACTCCACGGCGCCACTTCTGAAGGCTGCTGCGGATGCGGCGCGGGAGCAGAGATGGACGCAGGGGGCCGCCCTCGGCGACAAGCAGGCTGGGGCGCTGCAGCCGGCGTACGGGTGGAGGCAGCAGCTGCCCGCTGTGGCAGAACGTGTTGGATCGCCTCGGTCTGGTTCCTCTGCAGCCGAGAACTGCTGGGCCATGTTCTCAACTGCGTCGCTGAAGAGACCTGTCTGGGACACAGGGACCTTGAGGAACCGAACTTTGTTGGCATCCCTATGTCGACCAGACACAGCGAGAGTGACGCTCCTGGACCACAAGTGTGGACATCACACGACCCAGAGAACTCGCGGTGACCTTCGTCGCTTGGGGCTCGAGGTCAGCTGCGGTTTTGAGCTCTTTCAGAACTTCCGGATCATGACCACCCTTGTGCAGGTCCCTCAGTGCTTTTAGCCTGAAGAACATGCAGTAACGCCGTAGCGTAAGGTGGAGGCAGCTTCTCCACAGGCAACATAAGCATCGTCGGACAGACGAGTCCCTACAGGCCCAGAAGGGGAGGCACGGTTTGCCCTGCAGGGTGGAGGCGGTATTAGGACACAACTGCATCGCAACCGACCGAGGAGCGCCAAGGATACTGCTGGTACGCTCCTTGTAGAGAGCCCAGCATGTTCCATTGGCAGCTCAACTGGTTGCGGAGCGTAAGAGGAGCGATGGTCCCTCAAGGGTTGGTTCCATGGAGGGTTTGCCACCACTGTAACCCTCAGACCACCCGTGCCACCGCCTGAAGTAGTCCTCGCCTGTCTGCAGTCAGGACAAGAACCAGATCAAGGCAGAGGCAACAGAGCTCCGCCCCTTTGTCAAGGTAACGGAGCCTGGCCCACACTCCGAGATGATCATCTTCCCAAATGAGAACAATGACTCATCCACGAACGCCACCTCAGCGTGCTTCCAGCCCAGGCACATGAGGCAGCGATCGTGACCATCACCCGGCACCAGGTAACGAACGCATCCAGAAACACAGGGGTGACACGTTGTCTATAGCAAGACCCACATCGTCTTTACAGAGATGTTGAGTTTGCCAGATGCCATGTCATCTTTAAAAAGATGCACCCGTGAATGCTGTTTTAGAGAAAAAGCTATTTTAGCGTGCTGAAGCGCACAGGGGAGATGGCCACCTGCAACACAAACAGGGGGTAGTGGAACCTGATGTGTGCAATCCACTCGACACGGGAAGAACCACCGCCGCTGTAGCGCCGTACCACCAGCACGAGAGTCTTCCAAAGAGCGTGCTCAACTCGTTGAATTCACTCTTCAGCAGAAGTCAGGAGCAGAACGATGTAACCGCTCAGCTCTGGAGCGAAAAGCTGAATATGTGCTGCACCTGCTGCCTACTTATACTCACGCTGTGATCAGCGGCAGCTGGATGCAATCATCGCATGCCAATGTGCATTGGCTCGTTTAGTTACACTCGAAGTGGACTGGCCTCTCTAAGCGAGATCCCAATTCGTCGGTCACCATCCTACGTGACTCGGAGTGACCGACTGAAAGGGAACAGTGGGTTTGTGTCACCTTTGTAGATAATATTAAAATTACCTCACTTATTTTTCCATATTTGTGATATTAGAATTTTGCTAATATCAAATGAACATGGATTGTACTCAGGGGTGTAGCATCATGACATATAGCTTTTATTAATATTTTAAATTGTTCATTCATTCATTCATTCATTCATTTATTTATTTATTTTCCATTTTCATTCTAATGTAATTTAAAAAGCAAATTCAGTTTGTTAGGTACATCATCTAATTAATATTCATGAGCCATAGTATGTCCCTTCACTTTGCACATTGTTTCCACACCCCTGATTGTGATCATCTTATCCTCTCATTTCCCTCCCTCTCATCCAAACTACAGACAGACTCCAGTAAACAGACATATTATTTAATCTCATCGCATAACTGTACCTCCAATTACCCCTGCTTCAGACAAGCCTGTAGCTCTAATGGCGGTGCACACACATACAGCATTATTACATAAATATGCCCACAGACAGCTTAAAC
The DNA here is from genome assembly GCA_039654775.1 of Spinibarbus caldwelli. NCBI lineage: Eukaryota > Metazoa > Chordata > Actinopteri > Cypriniformes > Cyprinidae > Spinibarbus > Spinibarbus caldwelli. The sequence goes on from CM077232.1 coordinate 10,342,474, forward strand.
ACACAATCATGCATCTCAGTGCGAGCTGGAGCTCGTGGATCATTAGCGCTTTTGAAGACATGCTTAGCTCCACACTTTGCACAATTTACCACAGAGTTTTGTTTACTCTTCCATAGAAAAGAACTGCTGCATACTGCGCTAATAATACATTATCAGAACAAATGGACAATAACGCTGTACTGCGTCCTAAACAGACGTGACAAAATAAAGAGATAAAAGCTGTCTGTTTTATGTAAATTCCAGTTCTGCGTTCAAGAGGCATGTTTGTTATTGTAACATAAATTACGCTGGGTAGCCCTGCCCATCATGGACTCTCATTGGTTGTTTTTAATATCTAAAATCATCTGATTGGCTGTGGTTTTAGTGGTGTGTCATTTCTAAATGAATCGTTTTCGAGACTCTTATTTGTTGCTGACTGAACAGCTCGTGTCTTATGTTTAACGTGCAAACAAGAAAAAGCGAACGTCTCGATTGTGAATGAACTGAATGATTCATCTTGAAGGAGGATTTACCGAGCTAATCCACATAAAAAGAAAAGGTAAAGTCAATCTTGTACACAACAAGAAAGAAGGAGGGAGAAAAATTATGAATACTTAAACACGACTCGTGATTATACAAATTAAATTTAATTTGTGTAGGCTGGAAAAACACTTATGATGCTTAAATATTTGGAGTCTCTTAGTGGGGTTGTAGGCACGTAAATTTTAATAACACTCGTTTTGGTTGTGAGCGACTCATTGATAGAATGATTCAAAGTACTTGAAAGGAACTGGTGAATGCATCTGTAGAAACTGTTTCTGTGAACGGATTCGAAAGATTCGACTCACTGATGAGTTAATTATGAAATCAACAGCCCAAACACTAACACACTGTTCTACTCTAATATCTTTTAATATTTGTTCACAACTAGGTCTTAATAACTGTATTTATCGAATTATTTCTGGCTGTGAATCCAGTCTGATTTCCTCGTATTCGTACTCTCCTATTTATTCATACTTCCAGCTAATGTTCAAAAACGCTTCCAATGTGACCGAGTTCTCACTTATAAAGTCCATGGGTATCAGACAGTCCTGCTGAGAGCTATCTCTGAACTGAATCCTTTTTAATGAAGAATTTAGAGTCCGCTAAAGCTTGTGTTACTGCTAAAGAGATCTATCTGCTGTAACTCACACACATTCAGGTTTTTCACTAATTTCTCCAAGAATGAGTGTAGAAATTATGCCCTTGAATCCAATTTATGGCAACAATATAATGTGCTGTGATAGTTAGCCACAAAACTGAAAAGGCAAGAGGGTTATTTTTGTATTGTTTATCTTGGAGGGGCTAATTGAAGTGTCACAATTCATTATACAATCTGTGTCCTCCACCCGTCCAATGGCAAACGACAGTATCAATCTCCCTCCCTGTCTCCTCACATCACTATCCCAGCATGACTTTGCGTAGGAGTACAAGTTTGTCTCTATATTCAGATAACTCTTCCTTTATCTCTTTCATGGGTTTGATTCGCAGGGAATGCAAGAACCGCACGAATTACTTTGTTAGCTTGAATTCTCTGTTAGTCACTTAGGGTAAAAGCATCTGTCAAATGCACAAATGTAAATGACAGTGTATTGTGACGTCAAAAAAGGCCAGATGTTCAGATGAGTTTCAGCATATTATATTATTCCTTTAAGTGCTCTTAGAAGCCAGAAAGAAGAAAATGCTGTGAAAGTCGCTCTTTGCAGAATGGCTGCACCCTTGGAGGATTGCTGTCTGAAATGACAAACTTTCAGTGACTGGCTGAGCCAACAAGTGTTCCAGACACTCATAGAAATGCCAATCCATCCAAAGGTAGGCTCCCCTAGGCTTCATACCATCTTTTGTTCTTGAAGTGAAATAATATAATATCAGCCTGGTTTCCTACGCAAGCTTCATTTGTTATTGCCAAGCATATTGTGGTAATGCTGGATGTTTTAATGTCAAAGAAATCCAGTGCTATCCCACACAAATGAGGGGTATGAAATGTTATTGCTTTTCTCATCTGCAGATAAATCAAAGGTGATGATATGTTAATCCGGGCTGATAGACTGATGACATGTCTTCCTGACAAATGGCTACTGTATGTTGAATTCGCCCTTTTTCTTGCTCTGTTCCACAGTCCTGTAATTGCCATTTAAAAGTTTTTAGGGTTAAATTGATGGATGTCAGTCTGAACAGTGTGTTACGTCCTTCTATTGCACCTTAATTTATCCTGACATCAATCATTTACCCCCACATGCTTCATTACGGACAAACTGAAAGAGAGGGAGAGAGCGCTCTCGGTTTTGTCCTTGTATCAGAATTGCCGTAATATCAAATCTTGTTTTCTCTCCTGAGCAGCCGAACAAAGGGATGCAAGATATTACGTCTTGCGTTCATGCAATAAACATCACTGCAACTCAGCTCTCCGTTCCAGTATTTATATTCTTTTGCAGACATCCAGCACAAAACGAGCAAAACCCACCAACTTCAGCAACAACAGGACTTAATTTTTGTGAATTTGATCCGGCACCTATTTTGGAGGTTTCCTCTACATTATACTGTGAGAATACTTATAAGAAACACAAATTTCTGTCCTGAAACTTTCTAACTCAATCTGATATAATCACATCATCATTCACATGGTGCAAGCTGGTTTCTTTTCACATCAGCAGCCAATGAGCTTGCTGCTCAACATTCAAATACTTGGCTAGTGTTTGCTGTAGCAGTTGCAGCATGCTTCAGAAACCCTCCACCTCCCCCAGCTCCTCCTGTATAGATCTGCTATGCGGTAATTGCATGTATGTTATATATGGGTGTTATTTTATATATATGTCTGTAGATGTATTTGCAGTAGCAAACTCTCAGAGAGTTGTCCTGTCAGAAATGTAAGCAATGATATGTACTACTTACGTTTCGAAGTGAAGTATAATGATACATGGTTAATAACTTGTAATCCAAATTTAAATGAAACTACAAGCAGACATTATGACACAGCTAAATCAAAATTAGATCAGTCCCACCATAATCAACAATGCCATCTACATTTTTTTTAGCACCTGGCATGCAGTTTAGAAAGTTTCATACTGTAGTGATAGAGTTTAGTTGTACAAACCTATATTACTTCCAGGTAGTCATTTAGTTCTTGTTAACAATAATAACCCTGGTTGGATTTTCACTGCATGGACAAAAACAGTTGACAGAAAGTCTACTGTTTAAAACAAAATAAGTAAATGATAACAGAATTTTCCCCTTGAATTATTCCTTCAAGTACTGCTCAAACAGAAACCACTGAGTTTAGATTCCACTATACATAATGGCCTCCAGGTTTGGATATGTCAGTGTCAGAAGTGCCAGAAATGTGTGTTTTCCTCTGTAAAAGTTTTTTCTGTAGATCAAACAGCAGAACATGGCACTAGCAACACCAAGGCCATGGGTTTGATTCCCAGGGAATACATGAACTGATAAAATGTGTACTTTGAATTCAATGCAAGTTGCTTTGAATTAAATTGTCTGCCAAATGCATATATATAAATGCAAAAGAAAGACATACAGATCAACTAGCATTTGTCATGGGATGATTGCTATACTGGAAGAAACAGAAAGGTTGTGCTTTTTTTTTGTTGTTGTTGTTGTTTTTGCCACAGGGCAGTGGCAAATCGCACTAACCATCACTATTGTACCATGAGTTGTTTTTTGCAGTGCTGTGAAATTGAAGTCTTCCTGTGCAAACCTTTGCTCCGCTTTGTTTGTCTTCCTTTACTAGCAATTAGACTCATTAGTCAGAATGTGTGTGATACAATCATGAATTAGGATGCTCATTAGTGGAAGGAGCGCTGATGAGCAGGATCATTTTACTGATGTAAGGTGTGTAATGTCTCTTGTCTCCATACTGATGATGTTCTAGTGGGATATGGCATTGACTAATCTCATTTTTTCTTAACTTTTTCTCTCTTGCTCACTCTCAAACAGCAGAACACTTTTAAAACAGTCCTGGAAAAAATGGAACATGGTAGACCATCTCGAACCAGGAACAAAACATCTGCTCATAGCAACTCAAAGTGGTCAAGATGGTTTTTGTAATGGCCAGCTAGAAACCATCTAACATGTTCCAAAACACAACCATCATCTTAAGCTGGATTTTGCAGCAGGAAATACACCCACTGGTGAAACTTTTGGGCCTAATGACGGTGTATTATCACAGAATGTGTCATACCAAGCTTTGACAGTTCTCTCTCAGGCTGCAAAATAGACAACAATAAGGACTGTCTTTCTTCCTGGGGTAATGGTAGCTCTCCTCCTGGTCTCACCTGTGCTCCTCTGAGAGAGGGTTATGGTGTTGCATGCTCCCCTATTGCTTCAGTGATGCTAAATTACTCCCAGAGAGAAAGAGAAACCCAGGCAGCGCTCACAGAACTCACAAATCCTTCATAATATTGTAATTATGGAAGCAGGAGGCAAACAACAACGCAAACAACAAAGCTTCGACAAAGAGAAAGGAAAGGAAAGAGAGGTCGAAGGAGCAAGGCAAGTGTTCAGATTAACTGAAAACTATAAATATCTCCTGATCAAAGCTCGATTGCTTTTGTTTTTACCATGCTGGCCTGCAAATGCCTGCAAACGTACTTCTCTCTGACGGCTGTGTTCTATTTTAGTTCTTTTTAGTATTTCTCAAGCAAATCCATTGCCCTATAAATGTTTGCCCTGGGTTCTGAAGGAGTTACCATGGTTACTGCTGCTCTTGTAAATTCATAGACAGGAAGGAGGCTTGAGTTAAGCTGTCCATTCAAGGCTTACGACAGACTCAATGCCACCTTGAGGATGAGGAAAATATTGCAGTATTTTTGCCTAGGGACCCCCAGGAGGCCTGCAATGTAGTCAGTGAAAGACAGTATAATAACATAAAAAACAATGCATATATAAAAAACTACATAAAAACATAAATAACAAACAAAAAGCAATACATTTAAATAAGTTGTACATTAACATTGTTACTGTTTATGCTGCTTTCTAAAGGTTAAAAATAATGACTTTTTTATTATATTAGTCATAACTATGGCTATTGATAGAATAAAATAGCTGTGATCAATAATTGTGATTAATTGTAAAAAAATTGGATGACTGTATATAAAAATAATTGTGATTTAGTTTCCTCTCAGGTTTACATGTCTAAAATCAGGGTTCCCACGGGTCCTTGAAATCCTTGAAAGTTTGTGAATCTGAAAAAAAAAATAAATAAAAAAATTCAAGGCCCTGGAAAGTTTTTGAAAATGAACATACATAGATACAGGTCCTTGAAAATGCTTGAATTTTTTTTTTGTGCAGGAAGTTTTCTGAAAAAAATAAAAATAAAATTCATATTATTCTCTCCGGTCCGCTAATGTGTTATTTCGTCAGCACTTCGTGGCCTATGCATATTAGCTTGCTTGATTTACGTTAGTTAACTTACTCGCAATTACGTTAAGTGTTTCCCGCGTGAGGTACGTACGTTGCCATGACGTTCACGCATTCACGAAACTACAACGAGGGCACCTCAACGTTTCACAGACACGCCGTGAAACATTGCAAAAATAGTCTGAAACCGCTGAAACGTGATGCCTGGAAAATGCAAGTTTCAAGATATTTGGCTCACCAAGATGGTTACAAAGAATGGCTCGCAAGAGATGAAGAATGTATCTCACAAGGTAACACGATGTAAACTTGCTCTCACCTGAAATGTGTCCCCACATTAACAGGGTGGCGGCGGGTCCATAAAAAGTCTTTAATGTCTTAAAGTTTTCATAATAAAAGGCCTTAAAAAGTCTTAAATTCAGATTCAGTGACTGTTTAAATTCATTGGACAGTCAGATTCTTCCCCCGCTGTAGTTACTGCTTGCTACAGATAGCTGACCAGCCTCCTAGCTAGTTTAAAATGGGTTAATGCAATTTTACTGAAAAATGGCTCTAGAATTTTACTTGCCCGACCGGACAAATAGCCTGTTTAAAACTTAAGGGACAAAAAATAACCAGTGAAGTATCGAAAGGCAAGAATGATTCTTCTGATTTTATTACATTCAACGTAAACAGCGATTGATAATGGATATTGTATTTCTGATATCAAGGTCGCGCAGTTTAGGCTCGCGCTGCCTGTTTCTTTGTAAGAGACTTTTATGGAGAAATCAAATCAAATGAGTGTATGAAATGAGCAAAAGCTGAACGGGACACATAAAGAAACTCACAGAAGAAACATACTGAGGTAAAAATTCATAATGTTGAGGGGGGTTTTTATTATTATTTATAACATGTAGTTAAGCAGCATTGCAAATGTTACATTGATTTTAGTTAAATAAACAAGTAGTTGAGTAGTCACATAATTGGCTTAGGCCTACTTACATTTTAGACACAATATTGACTGTTTTATTCTGTTTTACCAACTAAAATAGTTCTAAACAAAGATCACAGCAGAAGTATTGCGCAATCTCCAAGCAACACACAGCGGTGTTTTTTTTACTGAATGATTCAGCGAACGGTTGAATAAATTGAGTCACTAGACTCACTCATTAAGCGACTTACCGCCACCTACTGGTGGGGTTAGTATGTTTAAAAGTATGTATTGATGTATATTAAAACATACTATAACTTTTATTCCAGTCAAAAACAAAATAAATAAATAAAAAATTCCTTTGACAATAATCTACAAAAATGTTTCATTCTGAACTAGTGCAAGACTTCAGACAAATGTGTTATTGCTGCTATTAAAGGAAATACTCAATGTAGAGACCCAGAAATCACTTTATTTTCTGCATAGAACCTTGTTTTGTGTTGCTTATGAGTGCAATGTGAAAGAACCTTACGATCCTCTCATCTTCTTCCTATCATCTGTGTAATGACCCCTGTGTTAACACATTCACCTCCATCTTAGGATGAACAAAAGTGTACTGACTGCAGTGCTGTTGTTCCCTTAATTCACGGGTGAACTGTGTACTGTTGTGCCGCGTTCTCACCTATTGCACATGTTTGGTCTATGGGGATGCCCTTCTTGACCTCTCCCTCCTCTCAAGTGTCTTTTCTTAGCTCCATCCACCTGTTCTACCTAGAAAATCAAAGAAAGGTGCACATTCATTTACGTTTAAATTTAAGGATATCAAAACAGTTGAACCTATTAAACAGAATATTGTATATCTATCCCTTACAGCCATTTGTGTACAATTGAAAATGATGTCTACCCTGATTAAGTTCTATGAACTTACTCCAACCTTCCTTCGCAATGTCTGTAGATATAATGGTGTAACAGTTACCACTGTTCCTTTGGTAGCTTCCCTCCCTGTCACTAGGGGGAGTTGGGGAAGGTAACCATTCTAGCTCACCCTTTTATAAGGAAGTGAGTAAGATTGTGCTTTGGCAGGGCTAGGAGCTCATCTTTGTTCAAGCCGTTGTATGGGCCCTATTTTGAGGAACATTATTGTATTGGATTCGTAATATGGACATTAACCACTGTGAGCTCCATCATCACTGTTCATCTGTGATCTTTTTGCATTCTCTACCCCTTTAAGAGGAGTGTTATAAGGTAGTGTGGTTTCATGTCTGTATGTGGTCAGGTTTAATGGTTCTTTCAATGAAGGTTTGTCCTTTCTTTTTTTTTATTTATATTGTACTGAGGTTAAAAACTTTAAAATACAGTTGGTGGATGATCCCCCTCCAATTTTGTGTGACTCTGGTCGTTTTATTATAGCTGGTGTTACATAAATTGGCGCCCAAACAGAGACCTCCTTGACTTAATCCATTTTGGCCCTGGCAAAATTTGTTTGGACATTTATCAAAAGTGTTATTGCCTTTATTCACATTGTACTTAAGTGTCGTGTATACTTTTGAATGATGTTTTGTAAATGTTATATATTTTTGCATATGGAACCATAGTGAGTACAGATTGTTGTTCCCATCTCCAGCAAATATAAAATGGCCACATCTAATGATGAGGTAGAAGATACCGTACCGAGCCTAGATCCAGATTTTACCACAGGCCCCTTTGTCACTCGACGTGAGCCATTACAAGAACTTACTCAGTCACTGGGTAGTCTATATCTAGAATCAGATAATGAGGCAGAAATTGGTGATAATGGAGAATTAGAACTTTTGCCACCACCACCTCCTTCTCCAGTAGACAAAGACGAAGAGAGTCTTATTAGTTTGGCTATAGCCTCAAAGGTCCATCGTCTGGAGGTTAGGTTGGATATGCTAGAAGCTGATTCTGCAAAATATGTTAAAGGCACAGAATTAATCATCCAGAGAGCCATCCAACCCATAAGTAGTCAATTAAGTGATTTACAACGTCAAATACAAGATCTAGCTAAACAACAAGAAAGTCTAAAACAAATGCAGAAGCGACAAGGAACTGAACTTGATGAGAAGTTGGCTGGGATGGTTAAAAAAGAGTGTAACCTTGTGAAACAGAAATGTGAATCCAGTATAAAGGAACTGGGTGAAGCCATGATGGATTGTTTGAAAAGAAGAGATGCCAAGTTGAAATCTTAGATTCAGTCAACTCCTGTAGCAATATCCACTCCGGTGACACATCTGGCCTCAGCAGCGTTTGGCTGTCCAGACATCTGGTAGCTGCTTTCATTCTTTTCCCAATAAAGCTGCGATCAAACTACAATTTCCAAGGTTTGGAAGCATGGAAGGGGAAGATCCTATTGACTATTTGGAGAAGTGTGAAGAATATTTAGCTGTTTGGCCGATGAGTGACAGTGAAATTTTAGCATCACTTCCATCAGTTTTAACCCACACTGCTAAAGACTGGTGGGTAGCTGTTAAAGCTCAGGCAAAATCGTGGAATCAGTTTAAAACCGGAAAGGAGAATTAGTGAACGAAAACAAAGAGTGAATGAAAGCATTAGAACCTTTGCCTTTCAGTACAGGGCTTTGTGTTTGAGACTGAAACCCACTATGACAGAAAAGGAGATACTACAAGCCACTTTGAGGAATTGTAATCCAAGGATTGCCAGTATCTTAAGGGGAACGGTGACATCGGTTGAAAAGCTAGTTAAAGTAGGTACACTGGTGGAACGTGATATGGCAGAAGAAAGAGCTTTTTGGAGGCAGCGACAGGCTGAACAAGCTCCCAGGGGTAATGGAACAAACAGACCCAAACATGGGCGAGCCCAAAGCCATCCCATTGCTGTTCATGCAGAAAGAGGTGAGAAACAAGCTGGACCTTTAACCTTATCTGTATCAATAAAAAAAAGTGAAAAAAAAGTGAAAGTCGTGACGTATTGTCAAGTATGGTGACCCATACTCGAAATTGGTGCTCTGCATTTAACCCATCCAAGTGCACACACACAGCAGTGAATAGTGAACAAACGCACACACACACCGTGAACACACACCCGGAGCAGTGGGCAGCCATTGCTCCAGCGCCCGGAGAGCAAAAAGTCAACAGTGTAAGGCTATACATGACACCGGAAGCACCTTGTCTCTGATACAAGAATCTTTGTGGAGAAAGCAAAAGTCAGCAACCAAAACTTGGGAAACCAGCCAAGGACAGACTTTTATTCTCGCCAACGGTCAAGCTCAGACAGCATTGGGTAAAGTCACATGGAGTTGCTCTCTGCATGGGTATGACTATCCTTTAACATTGTTTGTCATGAAAGACCAAGACTTGACATTTCCCATGGTTTTGGGGCTTGAATTTCTTTTTACTTCAGGAATAAGGCTGGATTTTGGTGCTAACACATATTCTTTGCCTGAGGAAGAAACTGTTTCAAGATCTTTTCATTTTCTTCCCACCTTGGTTAACCTTTATCTTGCTCTACTTCTTGCTCAAACATCTAGCTCCACAGTAACAGTAATCAAAGGGCTGGCGATGAACGCTGATGCATCCAGAGCCGAAAAGAAACAACTTGAAGGGTTGCTGATAAACTGGCCAAAGGTGTGCACGGACAAACTAGGGCACACGGGGGTTTTTAAGCATCAGATTGTTACTGCCAATCCGATTCCTGTAAGAAAGAAGGCATATCCTGTGCCAATGAATAAACAGCGATTCATTGATGACGAAGTAGCATCTATGATAGCAAGAGGGATTGTAAGACCATCCACGTCTCCGTGGGCTGCTCCTGTGGTTTTAGTACCCAAAAAGGATGGTAGCATGAGGTTCTGTGTGGATTACAGAGCTTTGAATGCTAAAACCCACTTAGATGGATTTCCTATGCCTCAGATCCAGGATATTCTTGAATCCATTTATGGAGCAAGTGTCTTCAGCACTTTGGATCTCCGTAGTGGGTATTGGCAGGTCAGTATGGATGACTGCAGCATCCAGAAGACGGCTTTTATAACCAAGAAAGGCCAATATGAGTTTCTTCGTTTACCGTTTGGCCTAAAAAATGCCGCTGCTACTTTCCAAAGGTTGATGTTTACAGTGTTACAAGACTTGATCGGCCAGTGCTGTTTCATCTATATTGATGATATGGTTATTTACTCCAAGGATGTTCAAGAACATCTCCAAAACCTTAAACAGGTGTTTGTCAAGCTAGAGTCTGCAGGTTTGACCCTTAACTTAGAGAAGTGCAGCTTCCTCAAAAGATCACTTTCCTTTCTGAGACATGTCATTTCTGGGGCAGGTATCAGAACTGAAACAGCTAAAGTTGACGCTGTTAGTAAAGTTCCAACCCCCAAGAATGTGAAAGTTCAACGGTTTTTGGGTCTTGCTGGGTGGTATTATCGATTCCTTCCTCGATTTTCAGAGCGTGCAGCCCCTCTACATGAAGAAGAAGAAGAATGCATCCTGGGACTGGACTCCTGAATGTCAACAGTCTTTTGAAGATTTAAAAGATGCTTTGAAAAAAAGCTCCAGTGTTGATGCCCCCAGACTTCACCCAAACTTTCACTGTCCAAACGGATGCAAGCGACACAGGCTTAGGAGCTGTCTTAACTCAAAAAAACAGTGAAGGTAACACGTAATAGCTTATGCATCTCGCCTATTACAAGGTGCTGAAAAATTATATGCTGCAGCTGAAAAGGAATGCCTTGCTGTAGTCTGGGCTGTGGAAAAATGGCGACAATATCTAGAGGGTCGACATTTTGAAGTAGTCACTGATAGTTCTGCTCTCACTTGGGTGTTCAATCATCCTCGACCAACTTCTCGTTTTACAAGGTGGGCCATCCGTCTACAAGGATTTGATTTTATCGTACTCCACCATAAAGGAAGGTGCAATATTGTACCTGACACCTTGTCTCGTAGTATTGCTGAAGAACAGTCTTCTGCTCAAATTGCAATGTGCCAAGCCAAGGAAATGGGAGGCGACTTACCCATTAGTTGGGAAGAGATCGGAGAGCATCAAAAGGCTGATGGATCACTTGAATCTTTGTGGGATGCTGCTAAAACTAAACCTGTAGACCCCAACCATATTCATTATACCATATGTAATGGCTATCTGTTTAGATGCATACCCAATTCTCATGAGTGTCAGTCCTTGCAAGTAGTTGTACCAGCTCGTTTAAAGCAGCAGTTTTTGCAATATGCCCACGATAATCCCTTAAGCAGGCATTTGGGCCGAATGAAGACTCTGCACCGATTACTCAATGTGGTGTATTGGCCAACGATTCGCAATGACACCTGCGACTATTGTAAACAATGCCAAATATGCCAGCAATACAAGCCTCGAATAACCAAGTTGTCAGGTCATTTGCAATCCACTCCAGTTGTAGAGCCTGGTTACATTCTTGGTATTGACTTGATGGGGCCATTCCCGAAAAGTCTTAAACAGAATGAGTATCTGTTGGTCATTGTGGACTACTGCAGTAAATAACTATTCCCAATAAGATCAGCAAAAGCCCCTTTAATCGCTGAGATCCTCATAAGAGAAATCTTTACTCGCTGGGGGACACCTGCTTACTTGGTTTCAGATCGTGGTCCTCAATTTACTTCTCAACAGATTAACGTCATGTAAAAAATGCGGACTGACCCAGAAACTTACCACATCATACCATCCACAGACTAACTTCACTGAAAGAATTAACAAAACTCTCAAGACCATGATTGCCTCATTTCTCAAGGAGAATCATAGGCACTGGGACAGATGGATCTCCGAGTTCCGTTTTGAAATTAACTCTGCTTGGCAAGAAAGCACAGCCTTCACTCCAGCTGAGATTGCACTCGGGCATAAGCTGAAGGGTCCTTTTGGAGCATCTGGCACAACGACCTCCTGACCCGGACAAAGAAGCTTGTGATGTTATTGAACGCACGCAAGCTCTATTGGAAAGAGTTAGAGAAAATGTTGTACGGTCTCAAACCCATCAAGAAAGGTACTACAACCGGAGAAGGAGACATGAGTCCTTTCAACCAGGGGATTTAGTGTGGGTACAAGCTCATCCTCTATCTCGTGCTGACAATGCATTTATGGCCAAGTTAGCTGCAGAGTGGAGGGGTCCTGCAAAGATTATCAAGCAGCTCAACAAAGTAAACTATGTAGTTGCAATGGCAGACCATCCTGATCAATGTGATGCTTACCACGTCGAAAAATTAAAACTGTTTTATCATACGGTTACACCTTCTACTGAGAGGAGGGGTGTGTAACAGTTACCGTTGTTCCTTTGGTAGCTTCCCTCCCTGTCACTAGGGGGAGTTGGGGAAGGTAACCATTCTAGCTCACCCTTTTATAAGGAAGTGAGTAAGATTGTAGCCATGTGCTTTGGCAGGGCTAGGAGCTCATCTTTGTTCAACCTGTTGTATGGGCCCTATTTTGAGGAACATTATTGTTCTTTCAGCTCAATGTAAGTGATATTTTTGGTTTTTGTTGGATGGATTGTGTATATATGTATATGGAGTGTTTCATGTTTGGTCTGATTATTATTTAATTTTGTTTGTATACAGAGGGTTTTCTTTTGTGGATGTATGGGTTGTACCAACCATCAACTATGAGTATTGAAAAGAGTAAGGACTATTTCATCCTGAGTAATTGTTTGGACTGATTATTCTTGGGATATTCCTTGATGCTTGTTCTGGTATGGGAAATGGATTCTTAATATGGACGTTAACCACTGTGAGCTCCATCATCACTGTTCATCTGTGATCTTTTTGCATTCTCTACCCCTTTAAGAGGAGTGTTATAAGGTAGTGTGGTTTCATGTCTGTATGTGGTCAGGTTTAATGGTTCTTTCAATGAAGGTTTGTCCTTTCTTTTTTTTTTATTTATATTGTAATGAGGTTAAAAACTTTAAAATACAGTTGGTGGATGATCCCCCTCAGATTTTCTGTGACTCTGGTCGTTTTATTATAGCTGGTGTTACAATGGCATTGCATTGGACCTGGAGGATTGGTCTGTTGACTGACGTATCTGGTCTGCTGAATGATAATGTCGTGGATACCAGAGATCTGTCTAAAAATAAAAGGAGTTTCATAGCCTTGTGGATTTCTCCAGGGGAAGTGCCATTTGAAAAGTGCCCTGTAAAAGTTATGTTCACTATGACAGGCGTATATGCCTGGGGTGGTGGTGAAATTGACTTTAATATTGCTGTTAGTCAGTAAATAGAGCATTGCGAATATTGGCTGCTATTTTTACATTTTCAGAGATCATCTGAAACGATCATCTTATATAAGACAATATCCTCACGTATTTGGAAGGGAAGGCTTCTTTAGGACAGTTTCACAAATGTTTTATAAAACATCTAAAAGTAAGATGCAATTATTTTTTCTTCACGTGCACTTTTTAATCTCATCATTCGTATGGAAATGTCTTTATTTGTTTCTTATCTTTCTGGGTCATATAAGAAAGAAATAATTCTCATAACCATAAAACAAAAGGGTAAAGTCTCATTCGTACTGAAAAATTATTTCATTGTATTTATACATCATGCTTGTACTGCCTTTAATTTATGCATTCTTATTTATTGATTTATTTATTGCTTTATTTAAAATTTTGAATTATATTTTATTTGCTGATTAAAAAAATATATATTGTGTTTAGAAATATATTTTATAGAGATAAAATTACCATATTTTATGCTAAATTAAATGTCTAAACTATCATTTTGGGTGAATTAAACATATTGTCGCTATACATTATACATATTGTATTCTTGCTTTATATAGTGACACCCTTATATAATAGTATTTTATTTTATACTTTTCTTTATTCTTTACTATAATAGAGAAATTATAATCTGATGAGGGGAGAAAAAAAAAAACTCTTCCGGTTGCATTATGTAATGAATTTGAGAACAAATTTAAGAAAGAGTTATGATAATGTCACAAAGGGTCCTAAAATAGGTTTAGTTTTCTTTGTGCATAGTTAATTATTTTATTTTGTTGATTTGGGAATGAATTATGACCTGGACGCTGGTTATTTACACCATGTAATCTGCCCTCTCAGAATGAATAGCATTTACTGTACGTAACTGAGGATTTAACCACAATGTAACCTCACCATAGAACTATTCATATGACACTGCAATTCTGGGATTCTGACGAAACAGAAAACTGATAGACTAGACAAATAACGCAGTTCAGCATTTGGGATTTCTTTGCTGTCGCAAGGATGCAAACAAGTGAGGATTCCTTATGCATGAGAAGAAAATCCACTCTTAGTACTTAACGTCGACTGCTCTACATTTTTTCCTTGCGATTAAATAAACAATTTGCCACAAACAGACTGACAGGTCTGTGAGTAACATCTCTCTGGAGTGGTGCACTGAAAAGGAAGTAATTTCATTTCATGTGTAAATATCTGCATGGTGTCGGCAAGTGTAGATTCACCAAAAGCTGAGCTGACTCCCCAGACAAGCAATTACTGTTCTTTGTATAGTTTACAGGTGATGGACATGGAGCAGAGAACCTCAGACCAGACACGGCTCGCAAACGGATGAGGACAACCTGCGAGAATCAACGTGCACGTCAAATTCAGAGCGTACTGACAATGAGATGAAGTGTGTTTGTCTGCATTTCCATACGTGCCGAGACTGCAATCGAATTATACATACACGCAGGGAAGATATCTGTTCCGGGTGTGATGTCATGTTTAGCACTGTGTGGAGTAGACCTCCCCTGTGGTGGAGTTGCTTTCACTTGTCAGCATGCTTGTTTAAGAACTCACCTGGCTAAAGGCTTAGATCATCTCCAGATTGAAGATTCTTTTGGGTCGATTCTTTCTGCATGCACATACCCAGCATGCTAGGGAAGGGAAATGAGGTGGAAAGAGATTAGCCCACTCATTGTTCAGTGCTGCTCAGCTCTTCATCCTGAATTTTACTCATAAGCTGCCTGTGCAAAAGGTTGTTTTGCATACCACAATGGCAAGATTCAGTGGCTGTGCACATGGTATTCTGTTCAGGTGGTCAGGGATATTGATTGCATGTGGCAAGTGATTCCTCTTAAAGAGACAGTCACAACAATTTTTGAATGAGTAAGCTGAATTAATTTTAAATGTTAAAAGACCCTGTCTACAGTACATCTGAAATCGCATACTTTCTGAGTGGCTGGTACTTTTAAATAAGTAATTACTTAGCGACTGTCACTTAGATGGGTCACTCGTATAGTTTTGAATGGGGAAAAATGGTCAATATGGCCACGCTATCGAAGGAACCCCTGCCCTCTGAGTAAAAGAGCCAATCGTTAATCGGTAAAGTTAGTGTGTCACTGCAGCTGCCGTTAGAAGTCCTGGTTGCTATATAAACAGTCAGCGCTCTGAGACGTGCGCTTCGGCGTGCGCATGTGCAATGGCTGATCTTACCTCAAAAATAAGCTATTGGAGCATAAGGAACAACATTTATTATGCAGTTGTCAGATTTCACTAGTGATTTCAAATATGAAAATTAATTGTAAGCTTGGTGAACAGTTTTGAAGAATTTGATGTTTCCCCATTCAAAGAGATAGGAACTGCACTTGCATGCCTGAGAGGCGTTTCAAAGATGGCTGCCCAAGTGAAATGACTTGTCTTAAAGGGACAGCTTCACTGTCAAATCTTCTCCACTGGCCTCATGGGATAGTAAAGGGTCCATTGGATGTGAAATTGGAGGTCATGTGGATAATTTTTGTATCCTGTTTTATACTGTGAATTTCGGACATACTACTCTGTTCACATATTGTTTTAGCCTACTAGTATTATAAGGTACGACCTGACTGTTATGTGTGTGTGTGTGTTTTTGTATTTGATTTTATCAATTTATTTTAATTGGGGTTTTTTTTCGTCATCAGCTGCCTATAACCTACCAGGTTAAACCCATAGACTGTATAAAACACGACGTCACC
This sequence comes from Spinibarbus caldwelli, assembly GCA_039654775.1. Lineage (NCBI taxonomy): Eukaryota > Metazoa > Chordata > Actinopteri > Cypriniformes > Cyprinidae > Spinibarbus > Spinibarbus caldwelli. Next base: position 10,358,689 of record CM077232.1, read on the forward strand.
CATGGGTTTCTGAATTTTTGAAGCCCAAAGTGGGCAGAACCGGCCTTCGCCATCTTGGCAACACGTCACTCCCAGATAATCGAAAATGGGCAAAGAGGCGGGACGTGGATGTAGCTGAGGTACTTGGTTGCTGAAACCACAGTCACCTAGCTTGACAAGCAGGCAAACCACCTGTCACTCAAGTAGCCACACTCTTAATTATGCAGAATTTTAAGGCTTAATAAAATTTAAATGGATGAGTTATAAAAAAAATCAACCCCCTCACAGTTGTCATGAAGGGCAAAATTAGCTCTATAGACCAAAACCACTTTTTGTACCAGGCTGTAAACATATTTTTTTTCTGCTGTAAAGTTGGGCATTTTAATATGGGCGGTCTATGGGATTGACTCCAGTTTGGAGGCTGTCTCTTAGTTTTTAGTTGAAGAATTGCAGTTTAAGTCACTTCTGTGTTGGAATCGAGAGAAAGACCAAAAGGTTGCCGCTTGGTTAAACCCAAAGCAATGAAATTATTTTTCTTTTCTTTTCTCTTTGTCTAGGGTTTTTTTTTTTTTTTCCCCAAGGCTGTTGCTTTTGGTTGATGTTTTATGGCAGTTTTGTCTTTCTCTAGTCTGTTATACACGTCAACTTGACTTGCCGTAACACTAAATTATTCAAACCGAGCTTCTCGTCAAATAGAAACTTTAAGTATGGCTGCATCCGAAATCGCATGCGTCTCTATTATATAGTCAGTGAAAAACAGTATGTGAAAAGAGTAGTATGTCAGAATTAACAGTAGGGCTGTGTCTAAAATCACATACTATCCGAGTAGGTACTCTGAGTAGAGACCATTACAAAGGCATTCAAGTTGTCGTTCTACATGGCTGGTTACAAACTTTGTACTGTGACCAAGAAAAACAAAGCTTTTAAAATATGATGATTATTTTCCAAAAAGTTTCCCAAGCAGAAACGCCCATGTAGATTTTGGAAATGTTCTAACAAATCACATATTACTTGTTGTTAATGGCAATTTATTTTCAGCTCCTTGTCACAAAGTGCTTTCTGATTGCTGTTTAATGAAATACTTTCACAAATTGTGTCCTGTGGGAAATGTCCTGGTGCAACGCCGGTGGAGCAAGAATCTCTGATAAGGTAATTGATAGATTGACCGTTCCACCTCCCCTCCACTGAGCTGAAGTGTGCCGCCCTCTTCTGTGCATAAAGGGGCATTATGGGTGAAGCTGGTAAAGGAGAACATTTTTTGTTTTGGGTTGTTCCATTAATGGTGTGTGCATGCATGTGGATGCGAGTGTGTGATTGTAAACCTGAAATAGCGTTGCACATAAACACAGACAGCATAACAATGATGTGCAGACACCTTTGCTGTCTTCTGCTGATCTATAGCCTTCGCTGACGTAATGTAGTTTGAGTCGATAAATGCACCCACCATAATATTGTTACAGTATGTTGTCATATTGTCATACTTTTGCATCAGTTTATAATAGTTGTGCGGGTCCTCAGGAGCTTTCCGAGAGCTGGTCATCTAGGAGATTTATGTATAGGCTGAAATGAACACTCCAGGTTAATGGCTCCATAAATCCAATGAAACTTACATTTGTATCAACAGTAATCACACAAGCCCAAAACATTTTTATGGATCCCCTCTGACTCTGGTTTAACTTTTGCCCCTGGCAATGGAAGGTTTGTAGGTACATGAAGTATGGTTCTCATAAAAATTTAGTTGGGAACATATGAGCTTTATGAAGGAATAATTGAACATCTAGTTAAGAAAAAGACAAGAGCTCTGTTATTTGTTTACTAGGCCTTTAAATGGGGATGCTGGGGCTTGTAAATGGGCAGTTACAGCATCGTCCTGGATTGCGTGTTGCATCAAATGATGAGTATGCTACTAAAAATGGACCTGTGTTGTATTTCTAGAATCTTTTAAACTTACTTGACAGTCTGACATTTTTCGCTATTATTTATTTATTTTCCAAGTATGAGAGAGAGATATTCTCACTTAAACTACAGTCACAAAATGGCACTAGAAATGGAGGAATCATTACGTATTTTTAAATCACTTCAAACTTTGTTTCATTTTAAAATTAGAGTTGTCAAAAATGTTCACTGAAATTTCTTTGACATTTTTCATGTATACTTAAAAATATATATATTTTCGAAGTTGTAAATGAAACACATTATTGGAGTTCATCAATAAAATACTATTTCAATCTTTCTACTTCAAAATTGTATTTAATTTCTTAATCAAAATTTCATGTAAGTGAATTTTTACATTCTACACCATTTTTTATTAAAAAATTTTTTTATAAAAAATATATGTGAATAAAAATAGCTGTGTATATTGATGCACATAAATGAAACTAAATTTTGATTCTTCTGACAGGAAAAAAAAAAAAAACAACATATACTGCATACTATAGCAACAAAAAGCAACAAAAATAAATATCTAGATCACCCAGCACTAGTTAGATCATGTACGCACAGAGATTCTGCTGCTGATGTTTTGTCACATCAAAAGCAATAAGAGTAGGCTTACTTTATGTATTAACCTCTGCAGAAACATGATGCCTTCATGTACTATTTATTTTATTTATTTTTTTTTTCTTTTCCGAGAACAGCTAAATCTCTAAGGCAAACACAAAGTATTAAACTCCCCTCCAGAAGCAAAGTCTACAAAGCTATTATTGTTTTTTCCCATCACTTGCATCAAACAATCCCACATCTTGTCCTGTGTGGAATTAGTGGGTTAGCTTTAAGGCCTGTGACGGACGTGAAACAGTCCATAAGTTAGAATCCCTATAAGCAGTTATAGTTCGCCTCTCTTCTTTGTAGTGAATCCATTGTTGCCATTTTGATATTAGTGGGGATTGCGTGCCAGCTGCCATGTCGAGGAGTGCCAAGGCAGATGGGATAGCAGCAGGAGGTATTTTGGGAGTGAGGAAAAATACATGCAATGTGGTGAGGAATCTGTCCTTCCTTTCTCTCGTTCTTTTCTTCTCACAGTAAGGGCTGTTTAATCCACTGCTTCCCTACCTGGCCACAGCAAGGAGAACACTATTGTATTCATTAATAAGGCACTACTTTTCTTTAATATGAAAAGTAGATTCTTGGTCTTTTACATCCTTTCCACCTCAAGAGTAAAAAAAAATCAATTCACAAATCAATTGTGAGAAAGTTTAAAATAAGAAATATTGCCACAATACTCTACATCTTTAAAATAGTCTCTACCAGGGTTGGTGCAAAGTGAGGGGGGTATATATAGTCCGTCCAAATCAAAATTCATTCATAATTGCAGTGTGAATTCACTACTTGCACTATTAGAGTACAAAACAGCACAGAATAGTGCACAAGTATGCAAATTGGGATGGACCTTAAATGACCGTAAACAGATTTTTTTTTTTTTTTTTTTTTTTTTTTACTCAACTGTGTGAAATAATCCACCTCATAGTGATGAGACTGCTCTGACCACCCTTATCCCTTGTTTTATTTCATTATTTTACTATCAGTTACTTGTGTTGTTTTGTGTATAATTTAATTAGATTTTTTGTATTCATTTGTTTTTGTTTGTTTGGAAATGATGGCGAAGCATCCGTCTGTGGGTCATAATTTGCTGTACGGTGTCAACAGTGCTAATTAATTTCATCACAGACTCTCTCTGCATAATATAAAACTGCTGTATGCAACACGGCTCTACTATAGTTGGCTGAATTAAAGTATCGCCTCATGAATGAAACTATTCACTGGGTTTAAACACCCAATGGATGTTTGTTACAATCACAACTGTAGTCAGCTGTACTTGCCCAGAGGGGACGGCTGTCACCACGCAAAAACCCAACGCAGACAACCTTACTGTCAGTTAAAATAGACTTCACACTTTCACACGCTCTCTGTGTCAGTTGTCCCTAATCTCAGAAGAAGAAAAAATCCCTTCTCACGGCATTTCCATTTGGGACAGAGATTTTGTTTGTGTAGATTCTGTTTATTTTCTGTCTGGCCCAAAGCCTGGATCAGAGAAGATGAAAAGGCTTAGTAGCGTAAAGCTCTCCTCCTTGCCGCTACATTTGCAGTAGTTATTCATTCATGACAAAACCCATTCACGCCTTGACAGGTTACGCTCCTCTGATGTATGGCGCCTGTTCCCGGTGATGCACTGCTCAACCCTAGGCCCGGTCACCCCGGTAGCGCTCCGCGTCTGACGGCTGCTGCTGCTGGCTCGGGTGGGCAGAGTACAGCGCTGGCATTTGATACACAGCGCTGATGAGGGCAGCCATGGAGAAATGTGTTGAGATCACTTTTACAGAGTAATAGCTGGTCGGTGCATTATGAATATGAATCTGTCGGGGTAATCAATGTTTTCCTGCTTGCTTGTGTCATTTATTCAGATTTCACCACCTGAACACAAATCCTCCACTGTTTATTTGTCAGAGTTCATGATTGCAGAGCTCCATGACTCAACGTGATTTACTTTAGCCACCTGAAAACTTTAGCGCAGGTCGTTTTCCACTCAGTGTGGGTGATACGTAATACTACAAGAAAGTTTCTAAATCATGTTTGTTGTGTAACCGTATAAATAAATTCACTTGTACAAATATCATTTTGAATATGCAAAGTCATTCCATGTGCAATGATGCAGCATCGCAATGTGCAGTGCAGAACCAGGATTAAAACCACCATCTGTTTTCCTAAATTTGTTATCGCCGACTAATTTTTAGTTAAACAGTATATATACCCCTCTCTCTCTCTCTCTCTATTGGGATTGTGGGTAGTGGGAGGAGTTTGGAGCTGTGGAGCACGCTTTTGAGAGTTTGTTTCGCTTTATTATATTTTATTTACTTTTGCTAAGATTTAAGTAAAATATTTAATTTAGTTTATGCGTTGACTGAGGTCGGCGAACTTGAACAGATGGGGTCAAGCGGAGATTTCTCGCGCTTGACTCTCAGACATGGATTGAAGTGCATGCCAGATGACTCCATATCTGTGGAAGATGTGTTGGTTGCAGTTGGTGGGCTAAATATTAAGTCAGCTTCTAGAATGAACAAAGCTGCTGTTATTTTCCTTGCCGATGTTCAGATGGCTGATAATCTGATTGAACATGGAATTATAATTAATGACACGTTTTTACCAGTACTACCGTTATCGAGTCCATCACAGAAAATAGTACTATCGAATGTTCCTCCATTCATTAAGAACGAAGTTATTCAGGGAGTGCTTGAAAGATATGGCAAATTAACAGCGCCTATTAAGATGATCCCGATAGGTTTAAAAAATCCTGATATCAAGCACGTCATGTCTTTTCGGCGATATATGTATATGATATTAAATGAGCAACAAGACCCGCTTAGCTTGGCCGTGAAACTTTAAAATGAGGGCAAAGATTATACAGTCTTTATTAGCTCAGATCAAATGAGGTGCTTTTTGTGCGGAGAACACGGACATATCAGGCAAACGTGTCCAAATAAACAAACGGATAAGCCGTCTCATTCAAGAACAACTGAACAAGATACTCGCCAAGAAAATGAACATGTCCCTGTTGTTGAAACAGCGCCTGCAAAACAAGCTGATGTAACGTTAAATAAAGATGCAGAAAATGACGATAGTGCTGAAGTGGTCGAAAATCAAGCTGGTATTGGGGAAAAATCCACGCCAATGGTAAATAAAGATGATAAACGATCAGAAAAGAACAAATGGAAATGGAGGAGACTGAAGTAGACGGTGAAACTGAGGCAGCTGTAAAAAGCTACACTCAGATGTCCACTATGAGTTCAGAATACGCTCATTCTGAAAATGATTCAGACAATGATCTAGAGAGTTTAGGAAGTCTGTCGGATGGAGAGGATACAGAAAGAATGGAATCATTAATTCCTAAATTGTATACAGTGAAGCAAATAAGTGACTTTCTCGATGAAATTTAAGGAGTTCGTAAACCACAAATTGAGGCTTTCTTTACGGATTCGAAGCGGTTTTTGGTGTCTTGTAAAATTGTAATGAAAAAAGCGACTTTTGATGAACTTAGTAGACAGAAGCGGTATCGTCTCATAGCTTGTTTGATATTGGTGTTTTTTTTTGTTTTTTTTTGTTTGTTTTTTTTTTATCTATAGTGAGCACTATGACATTCTTGAATTTTGGATCTCTAAATGTTAATGGATGCCGTAGTGCTGAAAAAAGGACTGCTTTATTTGATTTTGTGGGTTTGAAAAAAGCAAGCGTAGTTTTTCTGCAAGAAACACACACAGATATGGATAATCAGGCTCAATGGCTGAATGAATGGAAAGGCCAAGCCTTCTTTAGCCACGGATCAAATGTTAGTGCCGGAGTAGCAGTTCTTATTTCTTCAGATTTACAAATCCAAGATAAGGCCACAGAAATTATACCTGGTAGAATGCAAATATTAGATATTAAATTATATGAATTATGGTTCCCTGTCGATATGTTCACTCGTACTGCGTCGTAAGACGCTTGTATGGGAAAAACTCTTTTTTCCTCTTCAACTGAAGCCTTTTCAATCACGCAGTGAAACTGCACATCCATTGGTTCGTGCAGTGCTATAAAATCGAACCAATGGCTCGGCGGCGGCACTGAGCGAGCCTATGGCTATGCAGCCTACCATAGGCCGCCGAAATGGGCAGGGTCTCTGGCTATATAAGCAGCCGCTTAGCCGCCGCATCTCAGATTTCTTCTCTTCAGCGACGAAGCTTCTTCCTCGCTGACGCCGATATTCGCCGTTGAAACGCCTCAGCAGCCGGACTGGACCTTTTGCAGTGCTCCGCTCGCAGATCCCGGTCTATCCTCTGCCGCCATCCGGCGACTATCTAAAAGAGCCTCACAAAAGAGCAAATTTTGACAACGTTGTTTCAAATGCCGCGCCGTCATTGTAAGACGTGCAGGACTCCCCTGCATGCTGATGACGGTCACGCTGAGTGCGTGTCATGCTTGGGGAAATCCCACGCTGACATTGTGCTCAGCGGGACTGACTACTCTCATTGCGAGAGTTTCAGTCTCGCCTCTCTGCGCTCACGGATAGCTTTCTTTTCAGAAAGCGACTCCGCCCCTCGTGACCTCCCGTCTTTTTCCTCCCAGGGACCTGCGAGGAAAAGACAGCAGGGCAGAGGATTCAAGCGGCCGGAGACGAGCGAGCTCACGTCGGCTTAGTGCCCGCGTGCCTCGCCGTCACTGCAGAGAGAGGATTCGCCAGTCTTCTTCCCTCAACCTGATCAATGTCCCTCCGTGGCTGCGAGTGACATGATCTCGTTCGGTGGGAGTGACGATGAGATGGATGACAGCCTTTCTCTGGCAGCTTCGGATGCGGAGGAGTTATCGGGCTCGGTGTCTGACCCCGCCCTCTTGCCACCGTCCTCTTCACGCAGCGCCAGACATAGAACTGACACAGCTCGTCCATGTGATGACTAAGGCTGTCAGTGAGCTCGGGCTCGAGTGGTCTCCGCCTGAGGAGCCGTCTCGCAGCAGGCTGGATGAGTGGTTTCTCCCGGGGCGCCAGCAAGCCCCCCACCAACGCTCATCCCCCTTCTTCCCTGAAGTCCATGACGAGCTCACTATATCGTGGCGCGCCCCCTACTTGTCTCGCATCCGTCCTTCTGCTTCCTCCGCCCTCACCTCCTTTGACGGCGCTGAAGAGAAGGGATACGAGCACCTGCCCCCTCTGGATGAGTCTGTGGCCACACATCTCTGCCCGCCCACAGCTATCGGATGGAAAGCGAGGGCGAGCCATCCATCCAAGCCGTACAGAGCCACATCTGCACTCGCTGGACACGCCTACTCGGAGGCTGGACAAGCAGCTTCGGCTCTGCACTCTATGGCTGTGCTCCAGGTCTTCTAGGCCAAGATGCTCGCCAGTGAGGAGGCCGGTCTCGATGCAGCTTCACTCAAGGATGAGAAGCGCGACGGACCTGGCCCTGCGCACCACCAAAGCCACTGCCCAGGCCATCGGGCGGTCGATGTCCAGCCTGGTAGTGTTGGAACGCCACCTTTGGCTCACGTTGACGGAGATGAAAGAGGCGGGTAAAGTTCCCTTCCTCGATGCTCCGGTCTCGTCGAACAGCTTGTTCGGGCCAGCTGTGGAGGGCTTTGTGGAGCGTTTTATGGAGGCTCAGATGTCATCTCAAGTCGCGAGTGGCGACTTTCTCCCGAAACGCGCCAGCTCTTCTGCTGCTTCTAGTCGCCTCAAGCCTGCGCCGACTCAGCAGCCCGCCAAGCCAACGCCGGCCACTCGCAAGCCCCGACCTAAGGATCGGCAGGATAGAGGGCAAGGCTTTCCAGAAAATGCTGGGCCTTATGGCAGCAGCTTCGCCAGTACTTCAGTTGGGCCTGCTTCGCATGCGACCCATCCAGTTCTAGCTGAAGCAGAGGGTTCCATCCGTGGCTTGGCGTCACTGTCACCATCACATAACGGAGACTCGGGCCTGTGTGTCAGCCCTGGCCCGTTGGAGGGACCCCCTCTGGCTGAAGCGGGGTATGATCTTAGACACGGTGCACAGAAGGAAGGTTGTCATGATAGACGCTTCCAACAAGGGTTGGGGAGTGCTGTGCGAAGGCAAACCGACCTTCGGTCTTTAGTCCGAAGAAGAGTCGGGTCTGCACATCAACTGCCTAGAGATGCTAGCAGTGTGCCGTGCCTGTCAATTCTTCCTGCCGGACATAAGGGGACTATATGTGCTAATACGCTCAGACAGCAGGTCCGTGGTGTCATACATAAATCACCAGGGCGGCCTCGTCTCAAAACGCCTCTGCACACTGGCAAACGACCTTCTTGTTGGGGCTCAGACCAATCTGCGCTCACTGAAGGCGACGCATGTGCCGGGCAAAATGAACCAAGGAGCGAACATGTTGTTGAGGAACAACGTCTCGCTCTATCCGTTCCCTCCAATTGCTCTGCTACCGCAGGTACTCAGACGAGTCAGGGAACAACGGCACAGGCTTCTTCTAATAGCCCCCCTCTGGAAGAACCAGCCGTGGGTGTCGGAGTTATTCCAGCTGCTCGAAGCAGCCCCGTGGCCCATTCCCTTGAGACAGGACCTCCTCTCTCAAGCGAACGGCACGCTGTGGCATCCACGGCCCGAGTTATGGGCCCTGCATGTGTGGCCGCTCAACCGGGAGCCTTTTGACCTCCCAGAGCGTGTCTTGAACACTATGGCAGAAGCTAGAGCCCCGTCTACCAGGCGCCTCTATGCTCTGAAATGGTCTATTTTCTCGGCTTGGTGCCAAGATCGCAACTTAGATCCGGTTACCTCTGATGTATCAGTGGTTCTTTCGTTTCTGCAGGAGAGGCTGGATAATCAGCATTCCTCATCCACCATCAAAGTTTACATGGCAGCCATAGCGGCTTTCCATGCCCTGATTGCTGGCCGATTGGTGGGCAGGAATAGTGCGGTGATCCAGTTTATACGAGGCGCCAGGAGAATTAACCCCCGCGTCCTCATACAGTTCCACCTTGGGACTTACCAACCATACTAAGGGCCTTGGAAGGCCCCCCGTTTGAAGCATTGCAATCCACGAGCCTCAGATCACTCTCGTTTAAAACCGCCCTGCTGTTAGCGCTGGCATCGGTTAAGCGAGTAGGGGACCTACAGGCCCTTTCCATCAACCCTGCTTGCTTGGAATTCGGGCCTAACGACTCCAAGGTCGTCTTGAAACCAAGGCTGGGTTATGTACCTAAGGTGCTCTCCACTCCGTTCAGAGCCCAGGTCATAGCGCTTTCCGCGCTTTCCACACTTTCCCCTTTGACGGATGACCAGGAATTGTCCCTGCTCTGCTCCGTCAGGGCACTGAGGGTATACATCAAGCGTTCTGCCTCATACAGGAGATCAGAACAGCTTTTTGTCCGCTTCGGTAACCGCGCTAAGGATCGCCCTGTTACGAAGCAAAGAATTTCCAGGTGGTTAGTGGAGCATACTCCTCCTTGGGCTTGCAGTGCCCCATTGGAGTCAGAGCCCATTCCAGAGGCATTGCCTCGTTCTAGGCATGGTCCAGCGGGGTGTCCATTTCGGAAATTTGTGAGGTGGCAGATGGTCCTCGTTGTCCACATTTGTAAGGTTTTACAACCTGGACGTCCCTGCCTTGCAGGCCAGAGTCCTTTCTGCTTAGTTCGCCGCCTCCGGCTAGTTAAGAAGTCTTATGGGTTCACTTGACCAGCATTGTTCAAGTCCCTCCTTCACTTGGGCGGTCTATATTATATGGACACTAGGTATACTTACGGGACGACACCCAGGCCACGGATGACCCTGAGGGCTCAGCCTGTGCTTGGTGTATTCTATTGACTCCCCTGGGTCTTCTCCCATGTGAGTCTTGGTTTTGAGTCGTTCCCCATCATAGCACGGCGTGATTGTACTGGTTCCCATACAAGCGTCTTACGACGCAGTACGAGTGAACATATTGACAGGGAACGTACTCAGTTACTTTCGTAACCTCGGTTCCCTTAGATATGGGAACGAGTACTGCGTTCTTGGCCGTGCTATGAGCTACACGCCTCAGTTGCTTCATTCAAAGAAATCTGAGATGCGGCGGCGAAGCGGCCACTTATATAGCCAGACACCCTGCCCATTTCGGCGGGCTATGGCGGGCTGCATAGCCATAGGCTCGCTCAGCGCCAAGCCATTGGTTCGATTTTATAGCACTGCACGAACCAATGGATGTGCAGTTTCACTGCATGATTGAAAAGGCTTCAGTTGAAGAGGAAAAAAGAGTTTTTCCCATACAAGCGTCTTACGACACAGTACTCGTTCCCATATCTAAGGGAACCGAGGTTACGAAAGTAACCAAGTACGTTTTCTTTTATTAATGTTTATGCTCCAAATGGCAGTGTGGAAGAGTATCTTTTTTTTAAAAATTAAAATGTTATTTCAGAAATTCCAAATGATAGAATAATATTTTTAGCTGGTGATTTTAATTGTACTCTTGATTACACTATGGATAGGAATCATGTTGAGACTCACTTAAATTCGGCTGAAACTCTCAAAACCGTAGTTCAGTATCACAATCTCCTTGATTATATGGAGAGAAGCTTTCCCTAGTGATAGGCAATACACGTGATTAAAAATTAATGCTAATACAGTTTCTGGTGCACGACTTGATAGGATTTATGTTCAAATGAGTAACAGAGGAAGATTTTTTTAATAGTTATATTTCGCCAACATCCCTTTCTGATCATCATTATATTGCTGTAACTATGTCTATAACACAGAACACTTCCTACTATAATTATTGGTGGTTTAACAATAGATTGTTGCAAGATAAATCCTTTGTTGAATTCTTTATTCAGTTTTGGGGAGAGTGGAGAGAGAGAATGGCACAGTATAAAACTCTTAGCCAATGGTGGGACATTGGAAAAGTACAGATCCAAATTTTTGCCAACAATAAACAAGAAATCATACGGTTGAAATGAGAGAAAAAGTCCATTTTTTGGAACAGCAAATTCTTAAGTTAAGTAGCTGTATTGGCGTGGGTGAAGATACAGAGACTGCAAAGATGCTTGAAAAGTATAACTTGCTTCTAAAGAATTTGTATGAAGAAAGGTGTCATAGCACATCAATTCGTGGGAAATTTCTTCAGTTAAACAGTATGGGTTCTTCAACAACTTCTTTCTTTTCATTGGAGAAGATGATTAGAGAAAAGAAGAGCATAAATTATCTCAAACTGTTAAACGGAAAAGAAATAATGGAAAAGAAAGAAATCATTTCACAAGTTTTATGTTTTTATGAAGATTTATATAGCGCACAACCTTGTAATATTGAAGCAACTGATAAACTTCTAGATGGACTTCCACAGCTTGGAAAAGAAGATAAAGCTGAATTAGAAGAACCTTTGTCTTTTCAAGAATTAAGTAAAGCCGTACAGCAGCAATCTTCAGGAAAAACACCAGGGCTGGATGGCCTGACTTCTGAATTTTTTAAAGTTTTTTTGGTTCATCATAGGACAAGATTTGCATGCTGTGTTTCTTGAAAGCTTTGAGTCTAAAATCTTGCCTCTCGGTTGTAGAAGAGCAGTGGTAACACTCTTACCTAAGAAAGGAGACCTTGGCTTACTAAAAAACTGGCGACCAGTCTCTCTTCTAGGAACGGATTACAAAATTTTATCCAAAGCTTTGACAAATCGCCTGAAAAAGTTTTTAGCATCAATTATTCATGGAGACCAATTTTATTGCATCCCAAAATGATCTATTTTTGGCAATATTTTTCTTGTGCGAGATATGTTGTATTTAACCGAATTGCACAAATTAGATCTTGGTCTTGTATGTTTGGATCAAGAAAAGGCCTTCGACAAAGTCGACCATGAGTATTTGTTCAAAACGCTTGAAAGCTTTGGCTTTGGAAAACAGTTTACTTCATGGATAAAGCTTTTGTATAAAGACGTGTACAGTATGCTGAAGGTTAATGGAACTTTGACAAGACCTTTCTCAGTGCACAGAGGAGTGAGACAAGGCTGCAGTTTATCTGGCCGCTTGTACACAATTTCAGTTGAACCGTTGTTGAAGATGTTGAGAGAGAAGTTGCAAGGAGTGACTTTTCTATCATCTTGCCTTCTGAATACACCAACAGTGAAACTAACAGCTTATACTGATGACATCACGGTTTTTATTAGATCTGAATATGATGTTAAACATTTGTTTTCATGCCTTAATATCTTTCAGAGTGCATCTTCTGCACAGGTAAATTGGGAAAAAACTGATACCTTGTTATTGGGCCATTGGTCAGATCAGAGCCCACCTCAACTTCCATATCAGCGCCTTTGGAATAAAGAAGGTGTTAAGATACTTGGATTGTTCTTTGGGACTGAACAATATATGAAAAAGAATTGGGAAGGACTTGTAGAGAAAGTGACTAGAAAGCTGCAGAGATGGAAATGGATCCAAGCCCGGCTCTCTTACAGAGGCAGAGTATTAGTAGTGAACAATCTTGCTGCCTCAATGCTGTGGCATCGTTTGACAGTATTGGATCCTCCAAAAGACTTCTTGTCAAAACTTCATAAAGCTTTCGTAGACTTCTTCTGGGGTGGCCATTATTGGCTCCCCCCTGGAGTACTTTGTCTTCCGGTCAATGAGGGTGATCAAGGGTTAATCCATTTGACCTCTAAGGTGAAAGCCGTGAGGTTACAAACTGCCCAAAAGTTGCTTTATTTTTCAGACTCTGCACCATGGATCAATTTTGGTCTTGCAATTTTACAAAGAAAGAGCAAGATGGGACTTGATAAGCAAATGTTTTTAATTTCGGAAAATGATACAAAAGAAGAGACAACTATAAAGTTTTATGGATCTGTTTTCGAAGCTTGGAGGTATTTTAAGTTGGAGCGGAGAGAACATTTTGGCTTTGAACCACTTTTTTATAATCCTTGGCTTTATCAAAACTGTACTATGTCTAATACAGATATTTCTAATTTTGTTTCAGCAGGAGAAACTAAAGTTGGAAACTTGTTGGATCTGTTAAAGAGAGAATGGATTTCAGTACAGGTGTTTACTAAGAAGATTGGAAGTAGATCAGAGAGAATAGTGGGGAATATTCTAAAGAATTTGAAAACATCTTTTCCTAAACCGTTACAAGAGTTTATAACAAATTCCATGTCTGGCAATTTTACAAAGGTTTTATTTTTCCAGAAGTCTATGTAACTCCAAAGATAGATCAGTTTTAAAATGATAATGGTAATAATGTAAATATGTTGCTGTCTTTTAAAGGTTTACAAAGTCTTCCTTTTTCTATGGCAAGCAAAGAAAATATATATAACGTCTGTGTAAAGTCATTTTTTGTTGGACAGCTAAGAGAGAGGAGAGATACAAAATGGAGAGCGCTTTTCTCTACATTTGAAAATAGATCACCTTCTTGGCATTCTTTGTATAAAAATCCTCTTCCAAAAAGGTCTGGTGACTTGCAGTGGCGGATTTTGCATTGTTCGTAGGCAACAAAAGTTTTTTTGTTTAAATGTAAATTTTCAGTTTCCTCACTGTGTACTGTGTGTAAAGAACATGACACTGTTTTTCATATTTTTTGTGAATGTTGTAAATTATTTCCTCTTTTAGATATTTTAGATGGAATTTTCACCAGGTTAGGTTTACATTTTTCAAAAATAATGTTTATATATGGGTATGAATACTCTCGTAATAAGAAAGAGATTTGTACTTTTTCAAATTTTTTGCTTGGAGAAGCAAAGTTAGCTATCTGGAAGGCTTATAGAGTTGAAATGGAAGGTCAGGAAGTCAATATGGTCAATTCGTTCAAAGCCTTAGTTGAATCTAGGATTCGACTGGAATATGAATATTGTCGAGTAAACAGTGATGAACTGATGTTTGAGAGTAAGTGTTGTTTAAATAAGGGTTTATTTTTGTAGAGGATGAAGACCTCTTTTTTTTAATTGGTAGTGATTTATAAAATTTGTTTTTGTTTGTGATAATGTTTTTTTAATGGTAAATTAAATTACTTTTAAAAAGTCAAAAAAAGAGTCTCTCTCTCTCTCTCTCTCTCTATATAACAACTTTTTTTTTTTTTAACTTTTAAAACATACAAAAAAAATCATTAATATTAAAAAAACAGTGTTAAATGTATTATTATTATTAAATATTAGCCTTCTGGATTGCCTTCTGGACAACCCTGTGCTGCTCAGTAAATTTTGTAGGCCAGCCCAGAAGGCTAATTTTTGTCTGGGTTCTAGTAATACAAACTCTATTTTCAATAAAAGTTTAAAAATATTATCTCCTTTTTCTAAATTACACCTCAATTACACCTTACCCCTAAAAACAAAACAAAAAGTTTCTGTATAATGTGCACATTTGGTTTCTGCATTTAAATGCAAAAGTTAATTTTAGGACACTTTTGGCCTTCTGAACTCCTGAAACAGTGACAGAATCCTTGAAGCTACTGCAAAATTATATGCTGTAAAACACTTTCATTTATTTATATTATAAAAGAGTGAAGTATGTAAGGAGTTACTCCGCCCCAAAATGAAAATTTTGTCATTAATCACTTACCCTCAAGTCATTCCAAACCCGTAAAAGCTTTGTTCGTCCTCGGAACATAATTTAAAATATTTTAGATGAAAACCGGGAGGCTTATGACTGTCCCATTCGGCACTGTAACATCACCGTAGCGCCATTTGGGAGAGCATCAGCTGGACGCACATAGCGTACACAGTTCTTTGTCAGAATACATCTTCTACGCGTATTTACGCTTTGATTTGAACGAAGAATAGTGTATTCTTCCATTGCGGCTGACACAGAACTGCGTACGCTATGTGCATCCAGCAGATGCTCTCCAAAATGGCGCTACAGTGACATTACGGTGCCGAATTGCTGAATAAAGTCGTTATTTTTGTTTTCTTTCTGTACAAAAAGTATTCTCGTAGCTTCATAACGTTACAGTTGAACCACTGATGGCAGATGGAGTATTCTGACGATGGCTTTCATACTTTTCTGGACCTTGACAGTGGAAAATGTTTGGCAGTCAATAGGACAGTTACAAGCCTCCCAGTTTTCATCTAAAATATCTTAACTTCATTCGTCCTCAGAAAACAATTTTTTACGGTTTTGGAACGACATGGGGGTAAGTGATTAATGACAATTTTCATTTTGGGGTGGAGTATCCCTTTAAGTTTTAAGGCTTTATCATCAAATGAAGATAGATATTGGAGAAGAGAAACTAATTTTAGTCCTTAGTAAGTTCTCTTGTTTGGCTTTTGACTTTTAACCTATACTTTTGAGTTTGTGGTAAACAGGGGAAAACTTTCTTCAGACCTCAAATTCTGAGTCGTGTGCATAGGGGTGGGGGATATGACCAAAATCTTATATCACAGTATGAGTAATTTTATTTCATGGTAACAATATACTGTATATCACAATGTAGTTATTTTTGCTTTAAATAAAGTCTTTGATGTCAATTTTTGATACCATTGAAATTGGTATCAATTGTAATTCTTGGCACCAGTGTCAGTATCACAAAAAAACAAAAAACAAAAAAACAAATACTAGCCTAAATTTAAAATAAATAAATAAATAAAAAAACAAGCTCACTGAAGACAAGTAAACAGTCAGCAATTAAATAAGAATAAGTATGTATAAAAACACTGCATATTCTTCACTGTGTAAATTAAATATACAGGTGCATCTCAAAAAATTAGAATACCATGAAAAAGTTTTTTTTTTTTTTTGTAACATTTCAAAATGTAAAACTTTCATATATTCTAGATTCATTACATGTAAAGTAAAACATTTCAAAAGGGTTTTTTTTTTTGTTTGTTTTAATTTTGATGATTAGAGCTTACAGCTCATGAAAGTCAAAAATCCAGTATCTCAAAATATTCGAATATTTATATTTGAGTTTCATTAAATGACCATCCCTACAGTATAAACTCTGGGTATCTCTTGTTCTTTGAAACCACAATAATGGGGAAGACTGCTGACTTGGCAACGGTCCAGAAGACAAAGAGGGTAAGTCACAGAAGGTCATTAATGAAAGGGGTGGCTGTTCACTGAGTGCTGTATCAAAGCACATTAAATGCAAATTTTACTAGAAGGAAGAAAATGGGTAGGAAAAGGTGCACAAGCAACAGGGATGACTGCAAGCTTGAAAATATTGTCAAGCAAAGCCGATTCAAACACTTGGGAGAGCTTCACAAGGAGTGGACTGAAGCTGGAGTCAGTGCATCAAGAGTCACCACGCTCAGATGTCTTCAGGAAAAGGGCTACCAAGCCACTTCTGAAACAGAAACAACGTCAGAAGCATCTTACCTGGGCTAAGGAGAAAAAGAACTGGACTGTTGCTCAGTGGTCCAAAGTCCTCTTTTCAGATAAAGTATATTTTGCATTTCATTTGGAAATCAAGGTCTGGAGTCTGGAGGAAGACTGGAGAGGCACAGAATCCAAGCTGCTTGAAGTCCAGTGTGAAGTTTCCACAGTCAGTGATGATTTGGGGTGCTGTGACGTCTGCTGGTGTTGGTCCATTGTGTTTTATCAAGTCCAAAGTCAATGTAGCCGTCTACCAGGAGATTTTGGAGCACTTTATGCATCTGCTAACAAAATTTATGGAGATGATTTCCTTTTCCAGCAGGACTTTAGCACCTGCCCACAGTGACAAAACCACGTCCAAGTGGTTTGCTGATCATGATATTACTGTGCTTGATTGGCCAGCCAACATGCCTGACCTGAACCCCATTTGGATTCTATGGGATATTTTCAAGAGAAAGATGAGAAACAGATGATTCAACAATACAGACGAGCTGAAGGCTCAATAGTGCCTCAGCAGTGCCACAGGCTGATCGCTTCCATGCCACTCTCCTCACTGATAGTGGAATTTGTTCTTAAGGAGCCCCGACCAAGTATTGAGTGCATAAATAAACATACTTTAAAGAACTTGAGCTTTTCTGTTTTGCAAATCCTTTTTTTTTTTTTTTTTTTTTTTTTTTTTTTTTTTTTTTTTGATCTTAGGAAATAGTCTAATATTTTGAGATACTGGATTTTTTTTGACTTTCATGAGCTGTAAGCTCTAATCATCAAAATTAAAACAAAAATACTTTTGAAATGTATTACTTTTAATATATTCTAGATTCATTACATGTAAAGTTTAACTTTTTGAAACAAGTTAAAGAAAAAAATGTACCAAAAAAAACCTTTTTCACAATATTATAATTTTTTGAGACGTACCTGTATATATTTCCTCTTTTTAAAGTTACAAAAGTGATTTAGCTGTCACTTTAAGAGCTGCCCGGATCCAGTATACTGTTACACGTTTTCTTTCTCAGCTGATTGCTTTCACTTAAGACCTAAATTACCGTGTTTACAATGATACTTGCAAAAACAGTTCTTAAAACCACAATGCTTAATGCGTGCAAACGATACATTTTCATGTCTATGTAGCACAGCAGTGTCACATGAGCGTGTCACCGCGATAGAGACGATAGTCCAAAATCTCTACCATCTGACAAATTTCTACCGGTTAAATGTGTCTAGCGGGATATTGGCCTCCCCTAGCTGTGCATGTAAGAAGTGATTATTTTTCTGCAGGTTACATCAATGCGCCAGTAGCTGCCAAGAAGTAACTGTTTTTATGAGTAAGTTAATGCATCATTCACTCATCCGATTTGTTCAGACACACTGATTCATTCTGTAATTAAAAAAATAACTGCCATTTATGAGTGAGTCATTGAATCGTTGCCTCATTCAACAGCTCTGATTCAGTCAGGAACAAAATATCATTACTGTGTTCAGTTTTAAAAAAGGTAGTTTTACAAGAAAGTACCTACTTGTAATTGTTTGCATTTTGAAAGACGGCTATTTGGTAGATGGAGTTCGCTCTCCTTAAAAAAATTTCTGAACGATATTGCAACTTTCTATTTATGTAGCAAAAAACCTCTTGTCATGTTACATCTGCTCAGTGACTGTTACCCAGTATGTTCAAACTGCATTCAGAAGCAGAAGCATGACTCTGTCTGCAGAGACGAGAACACTATACTACACTGCCAGGCGTGTGTCTCTCCTCTTTCAGCACATTCCTGTAGTCGCCTCTCGTTCTCCGTCTCTGGTTCTCAAGCCCAGGCTAGCATTGTTCCTCATTTCTTATACATGGTTTTCTCTAGCTCTGCTGCTCCTGCCAGACAGCGAAAAACGAGCCTGGCCCATTAAATCTGTGTTTACTAGAGAACTCTTCTACAATGCTGCTGAATGCTACACACAGATGAATAAAACATCACCTCTGACTCTGCCCAGGAGAGGCTGACATCATAAGTCAAGACGAGACTTACTGTCATAGCCTTAAAGTAGGTAATGAAGTCAGGTTTGCTGCCGAGGTGCCATTCATGTGCAGTCGGCTGGTATAAGTAATCCTGTCATTTTGTATAACAGCAGTGCAAGCTACACTTTAGTTTTTGAGGCCAGAACAAAGTTTGACCTTGGTGGGTAGTACTTTTTATTTTTTTTATTTTTTCTCCCCACTTACCACAGATGAAAGCATGTTTAAATGTGATCAGTACACTCTTTATTCGTAATGCAAAGCTTTATCAAATTAGCCAAAATATTAAGCAAAGCAAAATCAGTCTGATCAGAAGTGGGAATAATCAACCTCAAATTCAATGTTCCAGACAACTAACTTGTAATTGTCCCAACTCCACATGAATTGAGTTTATCTCACTAGCAAAACATTATTTTCTAAGCACTGATTTGATTGTTTTCAAATTAATTTTTTAGTTAATATGATTATTTGAAATATTAGGTCCTTTAGATTTTTTCAAATGTGAATGCAACACTTATTTTTTTACCACAGCAAAATGTTGGTATAATATAAAATATATTTCTAAATAAATATAGAAATATTTGTATTTCTGATCACTTTCTTTTTGTATTGTAAATGTAATCTTTATTATACTAATATTCAGCTTCTTAAATGTACTTAACATTGATGAATGTTTGCTAAATTATATTTGTAAGTAGTTAATAATATGACTATTCCAAATATTAGAACCTTTAAATTTTATTTTCCAAATATGATTGGAACACACGTTTTCTGGACCTTTTTTTTTTTTTTTTTTTTTTTAACCACAGCAAAGCATTGCAATTATCACCCCAATACTTGCATTGTTTTGCAGCTGCATTCATTGTAATAATTATATTAGTGTACACTAAATATTTTTAATTCACGCACTAATCCCATTTATTTAACAATGAGTTCTATATATGGAGATAAGAAATAAAAACATAGCGAAATAAATGCCATTTTACTGTCAGTGAATTCACTTACATGCAACATGGAATACAATACTTATACTAATCACACTATTAAGAGTTGCAACATTTTCATTTGCTAGCATTGAGCTGGTGAAGCAGTGTCTATCGCAACATTATTGCGCTGACACTCAAGACGGCAATCAAAACTTGTTGCCTTGGTCGAGTACCACGTAAAAGGCCCTTAATTCAGCTAATGGAACTCACAGTGAAATAATATGCAACTTGGAAATCTACTTTTGCCTCTTTGAATGCTATTGTCTGTCATTAACAAAAAAAACAACTACTTTGGCATCAATAGTCCCATTAAAAAAAAATTACACTTACATGCATTGTAGTGGTCTTTGTCCCCATGTTACCTGATTGCCATGGCAACAATGAATTAAAATCGGATATTCAGACCCATGAAACTATTTGGAGGTGAAGCGAGGATTCCATGGGCGAAGGTCAGAGGCATTTCGAACTAATATTAACATCAGTGATGGCAAATAAACCGCATAATTACAAATCCATTGTAAACAGTGCCATGACAACACATTACCCCTTCATTTCCAGGTTTGTGTATCCACAGAGACTTAATATTAGCTTCTGGAGAAGCTAATGGTCCATCTCTGTTTATATACTTTGTATGGAGAGGGAGGTTTCTGCTAATTGTCGCTGTTGTTGGCACAATATCAGACTAGGACTCTTTCCAGCTGAAACCGATGGTTCAGCCAGTGGTAAAAATGTACAAAACGAGAATAACATAAAAAAAGATCAAAAGCACTTTATCTTGAGCCTCCACAAAAGATAGTTGAGAGTTATTTGAAAAGATCTGAGTAGAAATTTTACAGCAAGTGTATGCAACATTTTAATTCAATGGACTTCTATTGTACGGTAAGAATGCCGAAATTAGGAAACTCTTCGAATGGGCTTCTTCAGGGAATATTTTACTCTGTATCTGTGTGATCTGACCTCTGCCACGCTTTCAGAGGGTTCTTTTGAGGTTTTCAATTGAAGAACTGGTCCAAATTGTTTGGAAGTATATGAATTAAACCCCTTCTGTCCTTCTGCCAAGCACATGACCTTCTCTTCTCCAGGGAAATGGCTTACTGGCTAGACTTCCCACCATGGAATCTCATGTTTATCAATGACCTACTCAAAAGCTGGATGATAAAATAAACGTCTCTATCACAAGATTTGCATTTTTAGATATACAGTGCAGGTCATTAGGGCAGAGTATTGAAGGGATTTTTTTGCTGTAATCAACAGATTAAGATTCTAATGAATTATGTCAAATGTATACGTTTGAATTAATTGATCATACATTAATGCATGCATATATGGGTGTTTCCTGTTACTGGTGCTTTTATTAAAACTAACAGACTTAAACTTTTTCCTTTTTGTTACATGAGACATTTTTCTATGTCTTCATTTATTTTGTCAACTTTTCAAATACTTATGTTTATATTCTAACGATTTAAACTTCTCACCTAGAATTTCAATCTTAAATTATGAAAATCCATAAAAATATTACATTGCACATATGATAATGCTTTAACATGATATATATCTATATCGCTTGAAAACAGAACATTTTATTATTTACAGTGTTTCCATCACTGTCATTTCCATTACAGAATATCAAGCATAATACATTTGAAATTTGACATTTGTAGGTTCAGAAATATTACAGAAAAAAAGACAGAATTCTCGTGTTGCATGTATTAGACAAAAAAGTAGTGTAAGTTTGTTTTCTGAATTTCTACCAGGCGTTTTTAAACTATTTTTTTCCCTCTAAAATGGCCATGAGCACTAATAAAATGTGTTAGATAAGCAAAAGTCTTAAAGAGTCTCTTCTACTAGAGCAGAAACAACTGCAGAGTCTGGTGTCCTCTGGTGACAGACTTCTTCCACAGAACCAGCCCTAAATCAAGCACTTCTCTAAAGTTCATTTCTCTCTTCCCCTGCTGACTCCCACAGAAATGATAGTATTTACTTGCTTTCGGAGCCTTCTCTAACCTGCTATATCCATCTCTGAGATATACCATCTGATGTCACCCATGTAACTCACTGAACCTAGCCTGTAAAAAATGAGTGGCTTTGCATTGGAGATGAAAGCGCTGGTGTCTGCCTGCAGTTCAGATGAGAGGGGCTTTAATGTGCTCAAACCAAGTTACAAATCTTCAGAGACAAGCGCAGCCACAGAATATTAACGGACGGTGGGGGAGGCAGACGCAAGCAGGTGTTAGCGAAACAGTTTGTTGTTTTTCTTAGTATTACCACAAAGTTACAGTTAAGTCCATTTTTTTCTGAAATTTTGTTGTAGATTGTCTAAACGTGCTAATATGATTTTTTTTTTTTTTTTTTTTTTTTTTCCCCCCTCTACAAACACTTTTGAACGTGTGATCCACACTTTTACTGTCATCACACCTGAGAATATAGGTTCATGTCACCCTATAGCAAAATGGAGGGAAAATGTGAATGTTATTTTTCAACAGACTGGACTGAAAACGTGTTATGAATGTATACTGTACTGCAGGAGAAAAGATGGCTGCTTTGAACTTCCTTTCTTTAATTCCTTCAAATTATTTACACACTTAAAGATTAGTCTTTTAAAGTTAAAAAAAAAAAAATCACAAAAATATGTTTGCTTAGGAACCTACTTCACTGCAATTAATATGCTTAAGGGGGTTCTCACAAAAAATCGTTAGAGGTTGTTGCTGCTGTACTGGTTGCTTGGTCAAGTTTGGCTGATTAAAATGGCCCTAATGGTACAAAATGCACAAGTTTCAAAAGTTCATTCAAAAGTCATGACCTTGACTACAGCATTTTAAGTCAACATTTACAGTTCAGGTGAAAAAAAAAAAACAGCTATAGAGCATTCTATGGAGTAACACGTTCTGTACTTGTTTGGAAAAGTCGCATTACATAACATAATAGGTATTTTCAAATTAATCATTAATTAATTCAAATTAATTGTTTTTCCAAAAAGAGAAAAAAAGTATATGGTTACATTTTTGTATAATTTCCATTTCAATCAATTTATACGTAATATCTAAGCTTTTAAATAAAATTTGTCCATTTATTCACCCTCATGTCGTTCCAAACCTGTATGACTTTCTGTATGCAAGACAAAAGATACTTTTGCAAAAACTGGTTTGGAAGGACATGAGGGTGTGTAAATGATGGTAAAAATTTTCATTTTTGGGTAAACTATCCCTTTAACGCATGTCATGTGGCAAAAAGTTCAGAAAATGTAAACTTTTGCTTCAAAGCAATACATGAATTGACCAATTACAATTTCAAAAAGCCTAGTTCAGAAATAGGTCTTTCACACTGGCAATTTAGTCCAAAATCTTTGAATGAAAAATTGGTTGTTACGCTGACTGTGGAGCAGACCATGATACCCGAAATGTTTATTGTAATGGAGCATTCTTGTTGTGTTGCGACGCTCAGTGTTGCTTTAGTTTCCGGTTATCTTCCTTTCTACGTGCAGATGTTTAAGCAACAGATGGTCTCACTCTGATTTCATGCTTACCACAAATCCACGAGGATGAAATCCCCTCTGGAGCAGTCACGGCCAGTGACTACTGTGGTGAATAAAAGTCATTTTGGCTGTCTGCGGGTAAATATCTATTGTGAGTGGTGCGCTTTTAATGTGTCGCTCCCGGCAACAAAGTGAGATGTTGCTCCTGAGCTACGTGTTTGGAAAGTCTGATCGGAAAAAAGTATTTGAATGAATGTTAAATAGAAGAAAATAAAGAACCAAAGCAAAACATGAAACAAATAAATTTGTTAAAGGTCAAGGCATTGTTGAACTTTCTGAACTCTGCTGATCTTTCAAATAACTGATTAAAGGCAGCAATGCTTTGAGATTCCTCAAGCATTCCGGTCTGGAGTTTGTTCTCATTTCTAACCTTTAAGTATTAAAGTTCTGCAATTAACGAACTACTTAAAGAAATAGTTATCCCAAAAATGAAAATTTGCTTAAAAAGTACTCACCTTCAGGTCATTCAGATGTAAATGAGTTTGTTTCTTCATCACAACAGATTTGGAGAAATTTAGCATTACTTGATTACCAATGGATCCTCTGCAGTGAATGGGTGCCATCAGAATGAGAGTCCAAACAGCTGATAAAAACATCACAGTAATCCACATGACTCCAGTACATCAATAAATGTCTTGTAAAGTGAAAAGCTGACTGTTTGTAATAAATCCATCAAGGAATTTAACTTTAAACTGTTGCTTCTGGCCAAAATAAGAGTCCATAATCCATAACAACACTTCCTCCACTGAAAAAGTACATCCCCTGTTGTCCTCTCACATAAAAATCCACCGACATATTTGTTTTTCGGTGCCTGATCTGTACATAGTTTGCTCCTGATTCAGTTGAAACCATTTTTTCAGTGCAATATTATGGATAGAGGACAAGCATTTCACTTCACAAGACATTTGTTAATGGACTGGAGTCATGTGGATTATTGTGAGGTTTTTTAGCAGCTGTCTGGACACTCATTCTGATGGCACCCATTCACTGCAGAGGATCCATTGATGAGCAGGTGATGTAATGCTCATTCCCATGAAGAAACAAAGTCATCTACATCTTGGATGGGAGAATGAGTAAAGAGACCTTCTATCATCATTTACTCTTTCTTCTGTGGAACAAAAAATCAGAAATTTGAAAGAATGTGTCTACTGTTTTGTCTATATAATGAATATTAATGGATTCCAAAACAATACTGGACCCCCACTGACTTTCATATAAAAAATTTTTTTAATTAATTAAATAAAATACTGTCAAACAAAGTGATACAGGTTTGGAATGATGGGAAGGTTGACATGAAGATGACAGAATTTTCAATTTCATACTATCTTGCATGTAAAAGGTGGCACACACAGCGAGTCCTGTGACATGCCTGTCCCTCATATGGCACCATCTGATCAGATGAATCATCTGGGGTCACACTTCATAAATCAGAACAATGGCTTTTATTACATCCGGCTCTTTCTCTCTGATCTCTCGCCCTCTTACACACACACACACACACACACAGGTACGTTGGGGAGGGAGCACATTGTCTTTGAGTGTCACACTTCTGCGTTGCTGTGCTATCGTTACCAGCATGTATCAGTCACGGTAATGACAACAATGATGATTGAATCAGTTTGTAATTATGGATGCGTGCCACTTGTCTCCTTGCTCCTACACGGATAAATCGGAAATGCTTGAAGGAACAGTGAGAGCCAGGAACGTGCTGCACCTTATCATATCCAAAAAAGGCTGCATGCAGAATAAATAGTCTTAATTGGAGGAAGACGACAGCGGCAGACGTCTTTCTGTGTAACCTCATTTGAGCTCATGGTGCTTGTGTTTGCTCATTTAGTGTAACCTGATAAAAAGAGCTCTCAGGTGTTTCTGTCGAACAATGTGCTCATGTCCTGAAATAAAAAACCCAGTCGAGCAAAACAGAAAGTATTGAAGTGAATTCAGATACTTGGTAAATATGTTTAATGGGTAAAGGGACGTGTGATGAGTTCTACAGATCCTCACTGCCTGTTTTGGTCTTATTTATATACTTTGTTTTAATCTAAAGCATCAGTGCAAAAGCAACTGAAGGGATGATGCAATGCACATATTCAGTACTTTTCAGGTCAGGTTAGGTTTTGAGCTCAAATGTAATGGACATCAGAAAACAAGTGTTTCGCTACACATAAATGCTAGAGTATGTTTTAAAACCCTGTGTAGGCAGCATTTAAGATGATATACTATAGACACAAAGACTGTTCCAAAAGGTAGGCAGCAAAATTATGCTAATCACAGATAATCACATTTTGACATTTAAAATTTAATGTCACAAAAGATTTTTATTTCAAATTAATGTTGTTCTGTTGAACTTTCTATTTGCTCATTTGTTGTTGTAAGAATCCTGGGAAAATGTATCACAGTTTCCAGAAAATAATAAGCAGCACAACTGTTTTTAAATTTGATAACAAATATTTGAAATGTTTCTGAATCAGCATATTAGAATAATTTCTGAAGGATCACGTGACACTGAAGCCTGAAGAAATGAAGTAATGGCTGATGAAAATTCAGCTGTGTCATCAAAGGGATAAACTGCATTTTAAACTAGATGAGTAAAGTTTGTGAACAAACTTTGAAGTTGGCTTGAGAAAGCCCAGCCTGAAAATTTGAAGCAATTATAAAAACTTTATTAAAATTAGTATACTTTATAAAAAAGTATACTTTGGACTTTAGGCTAATTTTATCCCTTTTTTTTCAGTAGGAATTTTTAAGCTTAGCTATACAGTACACTCTTTATAAAAAAATAAAAATAAAAAAAAAATGGTTCTTCAGCGGTTCTTTGGGGTGGTTAAGGTGCTATAGAGCACCACTGCTGTACATAAAGAAGCCATTAAGCCAGCCATTAAGTTTTTTTAACTGTGTTTGCACTTGGATGGGATTAATGCAGAACACAAATTCCAAGTATGGGTTACCATACTTGCCCACACCTCACTTCGTTATACTCCAAATTTTGTAATTGCAGTAAATTAAACTTTAATTTACTAATTGTACATCAGATTTTAATTTATTTATATATATATATATATACACACACACACAAACAGACACAAACAATATTTTTTTTTTATTTAATGAACACACACAAAATAAAATGTCTCTAACTCATTTACACATACCATATAAAAGTAAAATCAGTAAAGAGTTAAAGCTCTGGTGTTGAATTATCCACAACCAGTTATCCAGTACAATAGGTGACGATAATGCTCTTAAGGAGTTATTCGCCATCAAACAAGAAGAAGGTGTTACATCCGGGACATTTACGTACTTTGCGCGCCTAAACGGGCTGAAATTTTTCTCACGGTCGCCATTTTCTTTGACCCGCGAATCACGATGCGGAGCAAGTGAGGACGGAAAATACAGAGATTAAGTGTTTTATGTTATTCACATAGTATTAATTTTATAACATCACATAGTTTTAGAATGATATTTCTGTGCTGTGTGTGCGGCTCGCGGTGCGGAGCTGATGAGGTTGCTGGACGCAAACTTATGGAATGCCAAACCTGCCATAATTAGAAATAAATAAATGTACAAAGAAATGTAAAAAAGCAAATATAAATAAATAAATATATAAATAAATGTACAAAGAAAAGTAAAAAAAAAAAACAAATAATTATTTGTAATTTTATTTCCTTATTTATTTATTTTTTATTTTTTTCCACATTTATTTCCACCTTTTATTTATTTTCACATTTATTTATTTCTACATTTCTTTGTCCGTAGGGTAATGAGGAGGGCGTGTTTTGCCTCAGGAATAGCAATCGAGCCAGAGTAGGCGAGGGGTAAGCTTTGAGGCCACAGTGACACCTTGTGGTGACCAAACGAAATACAAGAAGTGTAGCCAACATAACGCGCCTGTTGATGAGTGTGAGATGAATGACTTAGATGGGCAATATGGCCAAAATTTTATATCAGGGGTCAGTGGCGTAACTACTGACAGTGCAGGCAGCGCAGCCGCGTGAAGTGACTATGTTAATATAAATATAAATATTAATAATGCAATGTAAGTAGTGCAGAGATTCTTTACAGCAATGAATAAATACATAAATTCACATATTTCACCCGTCTGCAGTGATAGTCTAGCAGTAGAACTTTGGTCAAGCATTTTCGAGATTCTGGGTTCTAATCCACCCTCATATAGATTTTTTTTTTTTTCTTATTAAAACCAAAAGTGTTCATCAGTGATTGTGTATCAAGAGCTGGAACACGTTTGTGTGCATTTTGTTTTGTGCTTTTACCAGAACGAAGGGCTCGATCGTCAATGTGAAGACTGCATTGTGCACTGATAACAGCGGCAACAAGCACTCGCCATGATTTCAAAAACAGCACATTGTACGTTCTTGGTTTTCTTCCTACTTATTAAATCCAGACAACTGGTTGTTGAAACATTGATTAAAATTAAGATACAATTTATACAAAACTAAATTCACTTCAAAGAAAGGCTTTCTACAAAACAAAACTCAATGAAGTGGTCAAAATCATGTCTGACCCACTCAATGTTTCCCGACATATTGTGCATCTCATGAGCCTATATCCTGGTCATGCTGTTCACTTTTCATAATCAACATAGATGAAAAAAATTATTTTTAAACATAAATTTATAAACATAAATAGGCCTATGAAACTAAATAGGCTATGCTTTCTTTAACCCTCTGGCCTTGAACGCACAGGCGCGTTCTGATGGATTTTTTGCTCATGACAGTGGAAACAACTTAAAATAGCCTACTCCTTTATTTTTGGCCATACAGATTAGTGCAAGACATCATTATAAACTATAAATGGTCTACTTTTATTTGTGTACACTCACAATAAAAACGATATCTTGTGCTTTTGTAAAATAAAAATAAAATTAATAATAAACAGGGTGCGCTTTCAGCCATCTCTGCGAGACTCAAAGATGAACTGAAACCCCACGAATAATTATTAATTTATCATATGTATATGGAAATGACATACAACAAATAAAACAAGACTATTCATTCTGTGGAATATTTTTAATAGTTTTCTCAAAGTACTAGCCTATTGAATAGGCCTAATTTGCAGGTGGGACGTGTCCCCACGACCCCGCCACTTTTTGCAACATCTCGCATTGCCGCACGGATGTACCTAAAAGAAAGAAACATCTCCATTCGATAAGAAATTGGTTTGGTGTGTGTTAAATAGCAGGCGATCTATCGCTGGAATGTGTTGTTTTTGAAATCATGGCGAGTGCTTGTTGCCGCTGTTATCAGTGCACAATGCAGTCTTCACATTGACGATCGAGCGCTTCGTTCTGGTAAAAGCACAAAACAAAATGCACACAAACGTGTCCCAGCTCTTGATACACAATCACTGATGAACATTTTTGGTTTTAATAAGGAAAAAAAAAACTATATGAGGGTGGATTAGAACCCAAAACCTCAAAAATGCTTAACAAACGTTCTACCACTAGACTGTCACAGCACATGAGTGAAATATGCGAATTTATATATTTATTCATTGCTGTAAAGAATCTCTGCACTATTTATATTGCATTATTAATATTTATATTAACATAGTCACTTCGCGCGGCTGCACTGCCTGCACTGTCAGTAATTACGCCACTGACCCGTAATATAAGATTTTGGCCATATTGCCCATCTAAGTCATTCATCACACACTATCAACAGGCGCGTCATGTTGGCTACGCTTCTTGTATTTCGTTTGGTCACCACAAGGTGTCACTGTGGCCTCAAAGCTTACTCCTTGCCTACTCTGGCTCGATTGCTATTCCTGAGGCAAAACACGCCCTCCTCATTACCCTATGGACAAAGAAATGTATAAATAAATGTGGAAATAAATAAAAGTGGAAATAAATAAATGTGGGAAATGTGTTTTTTTACTTTGTACATTTATTTTATTTATTTATTTATTTATATATATATTTGCTTTTTTACATTTCTTTGTTCATTTATTTATTTATTTATTTATTTATTTATAATTATGGTAGGTTTGGCATTCCATACAAACTACGTACACTATTCTGTGTCAGCCGCGATATGTTTTCTACGTGCATTTCCGCTTTGATTTGAACCAAAACAGCGCATCCTTGTGGTGCGGTAGACAGAATAATGTATGTAGTTTGCATCCAGCTGTATTCTCCAAAATGGCATTATGCTGACAGAGAGACAGAGAGGAGACGAATTATTGAATAAAGTTGTTATTTTTATTTTCTTTCCATTCAAAAAGTATTCTTGTCGCTTCATAAAATTCAGATTGAACCACTGATGGCAGATGGACTATTTTGACGATGTTTTTTTATACTTTTCTGTGCCTTGACAGTGTAATTTACTTGGCAGTCAATGGGACAGTCACAAGCCTCCCGGTTTTCAAACAAAATATCTTAAATTGTGTTCCGAGGACGAACGAAGCTTTTACGGGTTTGGAACGACATGGGGGTAAGTGATTAATGACAAAATTTTCATTTTGGGGTGGAGTATCCCTTTAATGTTAAAAAGACTAGATTTTCTAAATAAAGTAAAGAACTAATGTAGGCCTAAGACCGTAGGCGAAAAAGTTGACTGATTACAGGGCTACAGTATATATATGTAAACCAGGACTCTCTCTTCTTCAAAAATGTACATATTTCAAGCTTGTTGCATTATTTTGTATGTGTATAAAACAACAACTCCCCGTATATTGTGATGTTGTATATGTATATTCCCTGGCTTGTCAGCACTCATTTTATTTGCTGCTGAAAGAAATAAATTAAAAGGCTTTGAAAGTGTTATGTATTTTGTTTCTCAGTAAGCATTTAGTACAGGATTTTTAATCTTTAAAGCCGCAATTTGGTAAGAAACGATTAGTTATCATTCATCTTTTAAGTAAAAGTGTCATTTAGAACCATATTGGCTCATCTATGGTAGTCATATATGGCACCTCTAATGGTTCGGTATAACACAATTTGACAAATGTGCTATAAAGCTTCTTATCTTTAAGAATATGTGCCATATAGTACCAAATGAGGTATCCCTATGATTAAAAGCCAAAGAACCACTTTTGAACACCATTTTTGAGAAAAAAGTGCTATATGGCACCTCTTATGGTTCTATATAGCACCTCTTATGGGGCTATCTAGCACCATTTGAAAAAGGTGCTATATAGCACCTTTAAGAATAGGTGCTATATAGCACCAAAAGTGGTTCCCCTATGATTACGAGCCAAAGAACCACTTTTGGTGCTATATAGCACCTTTTTTTTTTTTTTTTTTTTTTTTTTTTTTTTTTTTATAAAGAGTGTAGCAATAAACAGCTTAAATACACCTTAAGTCTTGTACAAAAGTTTTGTCCCCCTCAATGAAAGTCTATGGTAGTTTTGGTGTTTTTGATAATTTGCTTTACGAAAACCATAAGTTGGATCAGTTAGAAAAGGTATAGCAAGCCGAGTCAGACCAGTATGAAGGTCTGACCTGAGTTTGGTGGTTGTAGCTTGAAAGCTCTAAGAGGAGATACATTTTAAAATTTAGTCTCAGAAAAAAACAAAGCAGCTTAAAAGGGCGGTTGATTATGATTTAGTTGGTGTGTAATGTTGCTGCTAGAGCATAAACAACAACTGCAAAGTGAGATATTTTCTTTTAAAGAAATCGCTGTTTAAAGACTACAAAAAAGGCTGGTAGGGACAACAACGAGCTTATTCCCGGGTTTGTGACATCACTAACCCCGATATTTACATAAACCCTGCCCTCAGGAACACGCGACTACCCATAATGGTAAGACTTTTTCGTTGTTTTAATTTGTAATAATATTTCACAATATTGCTGCATGCTGCTAAATCCCACTTGTTTTGATATTTTGATATATAATGTAAAGATATTTATGCATTTTTAATTGTGGCTTAAATGTCTAAGTAGTTTTTGAGGCCACTGTAAATTTTAAAAACAACAACAAAAACCTTCTTTCCCTCATTCTTCCCCACATACAAGGTCTTCTGTATTCACAAAGAGAATGATCTGTGCTATAATTATGAACACATCTGAACAAATCTGTTACTATACACACATTGGCATGTTCCCAACACCTCCGCACATCTGAGAGCCTCTAATTGGTCATACCTCCTCCTGTCTGGGATCAATAATGAATGTATCTGAGCTAATAATAAGTCTAATTTGGATGGAGTGCAGTATAGGTTCAGATGAAATGATGATATGTACACTAATGGCAAGGAGGTCCTTGAAGTATTTCAAAGACCAGCCTCTCTGAGCCGGAAGAAAGACATGAAAATCTCAACGGCAGCTGTACTAAAGACTCTAATATCTCTCTCCAAATGAGTCTTAGCATTCATGTTTATATAACAGTAAAAGACACGCAGAAATTAGGACATATATTAGTCACGGACATATACATATCAAGGATCTGGTCACTTTAATGTATACACTGTATGCATATGCATCTCTTAGGCTTAGTTCACACTGCAGGCTAAAGTGGCCCAAATCCGACTTTTTGCCCAAATGTGACCCATATCTGATTTTCTTATGACAGTCTGAACAGCACAAATCAGATTTTTTTTTTCTTCAAATCAGACCCAGGCCACTTTCATATGTGGTCCTAAATCGGATACATATCCGATGTTTTGTAATGCAACTTCAGTCTGAACGGCCATGTCGCATTTCATGCGAATTTTACATCATTGAAATGCAACAGACGTCACAATTCTGCGCTGGAGGAAATCGTGCTCTCCTTCTTCTTAATATTCTTCTTCTTATCACTTCATTATTTAGGCTCCGATTGCACATTAACTTAAAAATTGCTAAACACACGCTAACACGAGCAGCATCCATTTTTATTTCCGCAAACACATTGCGCTGCGTCTGACGTCACGTCGTCTTCAGCGCATACGGGTCACTTCAGGGCCGTATACGGTTCACACATGAGACTGATGGCAGTCACATTTAAATGACAATGTGAACAACAGCGCAAAAAAAAATCGGATTTCAGCAAAAAATCCGATCTGAGCATTAAGACCTGCAATGTGAACTAAGTCTAAAAGGGACAGCTCACCCAAAAACGAAAACGCTGTCATCATTTGTTCCAAACCCATATGACTTTCTTACTTCCATAAAACACCAAAGGAGATGTTTTGCAGAAGGACTGGGCTGCTCTTTTTCATAACAATGAAAGTGGATGGGGACAAAGGGCTACAAAAACATCATAAAAGCATCATAGAAGTGATGATGATTACTGTGACTTCATCAGTATGATTATTGTGAGGGACAGACTAAAATTAGGACTTAAAGGAAGTCTAGCTGGACAGCTGTAGTCACCATTCACTTTATGGAAAAGAGCAGCTTGATATCTCCTTTTGTGTTTTATAGAAGAAAGAAAGGATTTCATAAGGCTTCATTTTGGAGCCAACTATCCCTTTAACACACAGTAATGAATTTTTAAATCTGCTTTCTCTCTGTAAAGCGTCAAAAGAAGGCTGTAAGCTTTGTGCTAACAAACCTGTTTAAATCTCAGAGCGCAATGAATTATATATATGAATTATAATATTTTCCCATTTACACCATATGCCAATAAAAACATCATCTTAATAGGGGGGAAAGTATGGCGTTGTCTATCCCCTTTGTTGCCTGAAATGAAAAATGCATACGGTAATGTGTAATTTGGCATGCATCGGTACCAGTAAATATGTATGACAACAGACTTCAACGTGCTCTTATACAAGAGACTAAAAAAAGTCTTACTAGATAAACTAGTGATCATTTTGATTTAAATTCTTGTCGACATAAATTTCTTATTAACTGTTCAAAGCCTTGAAGTCTGGGCATTAAATCATCCAAATGTTGCAGCTGCTCTGTTTTATCCAGTGCACTTTTTAATGTTTTAAGTGAGCCAAAAGGGTACATGACTAACAACACCCTATGTGACTCTCACATGATATCATGTGGATGTTTTTGATAAGGTGAGTGAGGAAGGTTGACAGGGATATCAAGAACAATTTTTCAGACCTAGAAGCGGCAATACTGCCCTCTGCTGGGGAATCTGAGCGCCACTGAGAGCATAGCGAAGGTACAGGGAGGGATAAAAATAATGTGAACACCCATATTAGAGGGGTTAGTGTAATTTTAGTAAAAACATATGTTGTGAATATCTTTTATCTTATCCTTGTCTATATTCTCTAGTTTGCATCTCAGTGTAGTATAAATTGTTCAGCAGTGTTTAATGTAAGCCATGGGTGAAATGGGTATATTATCAGACTTCCAAAATGGACAAATCATGGAAGTCTGTTTGGCAGGAACTTCTTTAAACTCAATAGCCTTCACATGTATGGCTGCATACATAGCAAGACCTCATCAGTGGAGAAATAGTGGCCGAAAACCAAAATTGAATGACAGGAACCATTGAACACTAAGAAGGATTATGAACACTTAAGAAGGATTGTGTCCAAACAACAGAGAACTACTGCAGCAAAGTGACAGCAAACCTCAATATTCACCTTTAAGACTCTGTTTCCCCAAAAACCAACCAAAGAGAGCTTCACAATCCACCTAAAAGACTCGCAATTGCTAAAACTTTAATCACAGACACTAATACTAAAATGCTCATGATCATAAAAACTGGACAGTTGGAGCACCTAGATGAACTTCAACATCTTCCCTGGCCAAACAAATCATCTGACTTCAATATTATCAAACCAGCATGGGCGGTTTCAGAGAAGAGTCAGAAGCTGATTCCCACTTCCAAAAATTTTAAAGCAACTGGTAGATGTTTTTATAGACAACATCCAACTGGAGACTATTCAAACGATGCATGAATCTGAATCTAAGAGGGCAGGAAGCTGTTTTGAAGGCAAATGGTGGTAAAACACCTTAACAAACCAACATTGTCTATTTCCCAGGTGTTCACATTATTTTGTCCAACCAATCAATTCAACTTCAATTCATTTTATTTGCATAGTACTTTAGTGCAAATTGTATAAAAGCATAACAGTGGACTATAGTGGAAAAGCTGCACATTGTCGTGACAAATGTTTATTGAATAGCATGCTGGAACAGTGTATAATCCAGCAGCATGTTTACCGACCACATACATGGCCATAATTTGGCATAGAAGGTGACAACTAAGCGTGAAAGCTGGTGAAGTGCCTCCTGTTGGAATTAGAAGGATCTAGATGGTTGGAATGTTTGGCCTTGCCTGGAATTTCTGTATCAGCCTTATCTACCTCCCTGAGCAGATTCTGATCTGCGATTTACCAGAGAACAATAAAGCATCTGGTTGTCATAAAGTCCCTTTCAATGTGGCTGTTTCGCAGTCACTCATTGTGCCTGGTAATTTCAGCAAATTATCCATCAACCATCCACTCCGAGAGAGTATGATGTATTGTTCCCATGTAGCAATTCAAGAGCATTGAACTGCAGAAACTTACTTTTAAAGTAATCATTGCAAAACCAAGCTGAGAGGAAACCACAAATCTGGGTTGCTTGTGCCTTTCTGAATGCATGCTAAATGAATGTGTGAACGTCTGTGTGGGCGGGTGCTGATCGTGTTTTTTGTGGTGGCTGTGCTGCTCATGGACTGACGCTACTGCAGGTGTGTGTGAGGAACAAGTGAGACTCAAGCAGAAGGGTGATGTGCTCACACTCACTGTGCCCAGCAGGGGTGCGGAAGCCCGGCACTGGCAACATGCTTGTGACATGTGACGGACAGGAGGGGGTTTTCACTGCACATCCCAGTGCCAGGAACATGTGCCAGGCAGAGGACGGCAGGCAGCACCGCCTATGCCAACCTGTCTCTCTACGAACAAGGTGCAGGTCTGGAAGACAAAGTGACACAATCACAATTAGGGCTGGGTAAAAATATCAGTTTTCTAATCTATTGTGATCTTCATTTGAACATTTTTCAAAATCTCAAGATCAATCTCTCACTCTATGTATATTTAAAAAAAAATAAATAAAATATTTTAATGCAGATGTCAATGCTTTCTGATGAACTTTACTCACTTGACTGCATAGTTTGGGGCCCTGTTGTTAATTTATAAAATTAATATTCATAATATACCAAGTTCGGGACCATTCACAAGTAATGGATTTTTGTGCAGGAAAGGAGACCAGATGCCATTTTTTAATGGATGTCAATGGAGGAGAGGCTTCACAATGATGAATAAAATGCTTTTGGGGGAAAATAGCTTATCATTTTATAAATCGACAGCCTATCTGCTAATCTTCAATGAGTTTGTCATGAGTGATGCGGGCTAAAGAGCCAGGCAGGAGGAGGAGAGGAGAGCAGTTGAATCGGTAAAGTGCTTGATAGGGACTAGCAACAGAAGCAGGCATCTAACTAACCGGTGTGTTAGTTAGTCGGTGTGTTCCAAACGGGATATATCGCCCTCCGAAGGGCACTTCGGAGTGAAAACAATCATGACCGCCATATTGAAGGGTCGTTCCAAACCGAAGTGCTCAAAACTAGCCACTTCAAAGGGCCCTTCGGAATGAAGGATTTCGAAGGGTACAACTGATGGACACTTCGGGCTCCCATGATCCTTTGCACAGATTCTTTGCATGATGACGGCGCTTCCGTATGATGACGCAGAAGGGCACTTCAAGAAACAGTTGTTTGGTCCCCTACACCCTTCAACCCTTCGAAGCTATCACTCCGGAAGGGTAAACCCCTTTGAAGGGATTAGGGCATAGGGATGAGCCCTTCCGAATGGAACGCAGGGTGTATCTAACCTATCCTAACGTGCACGCGCGCCATGAGTGTGGAATACGCAAACACTTTTTAATAAAACGTAAATTCATCCCCCGCGATTTTTGTCAAGTCAAGTGTGTTCATAGAGTGTGAACACTCTATAAAGTGTTCAAGTGTGGCCAATGCGAATTAATCTAGATTTAAATTCGAAAAGACAGGATATTGTTGGACCTGACGTTTTATTCTTATCCAAAACAACTATAGGCCTAGATGCAATGATATATACTGTATCTACACTACCAGTCAAAAGTTTTTGAACAGTAAGATTTTGAATGTTTTTTAAAGAATTCTCTTGTGCTCACCAAGCCTGCATTTATTTGATCCAAAATAGGAAAAGCAGTAATATTGTGAAATATTTTTACTATTTAAAATAACTGCTTTCTATTTGAATATATTTTAAAATGTAATTTTATTTGTGTGATCAAAGCTGAATTTTCAGCATCATTACTCCAGTCTTCAGTGTCACACGATCCCTCAGAAATCATTCTAATATGCTGATTTGCTGCTCAAGAAACATTTTATTATTATTATTATTATTATTATTATTATTATTAATAATACTGTCTCTGTCCCACCAGAGACAGTAATATATTGGATCACCGTTACACAGCGATAAAGGACGCATATCACTCTGTTCCACGAGCAGCTTTAGGACTCTCTGATCACTGTTTGGTTCATCTTATACCGACCTACAGGCAGAAACTCAAATCTGGAAAACCTGTATTAAGAACTGTTAAAAGATGGACTAATGAAACAGAGTGGGTTTTACAAGCCTGTTTCTCTCTCACTGATTGGACTGTTTTTGAAGCTGCCGCAAATGATCTAGATGAGCTCACAGAGACTGTAACATCTCATATCAGTTTCTGTGAGGATATGTGCATTCCTACCAATACTCATCTAACTTACAACAACGACAAACCATGGTTCACTGCAAAACTCAGACAGCTCCGTCAGGCCAAAGAAGATGCTTACAGAAAGGGGGATAAAGTCTTGTATAAACAGGCCAAATACACACTGGAAAAGGAGATCAGAGTGGCAAAGAGGAATTATTCCGGCAAGCTAAGGAAAAAATTCTCTTCCAGTGATTCTGCTTCAGTGTGGAAAGGTATGAAAGAAATCACCAGTTACAAGACACCATCCCCCAGCACTCTGGAGAATCAACACCTGGCAGACGGTCTGAACGAGTTCTATTGCAGGTTTGAAAAAACACCCCACACCCGCCCTGAACACCTCTCCACACAGCCATTCACACCTCCAGCAACCCCCGTCTCCCCCACACCTGCAATTCAGATCAGCGAAGATGAGGTGCGCCAGGTCTTCAGGAAGAACAAAAGAAGGAAAGCACCAGGCCCAGACGGTGTGTCACCAACCTGCCTAAAAATCTGTGCTGACCAGCTGGCCCCCATCTTCACACAGATCTTCAACAGATCACTGGAGCTGTGCGAAGTCCCCTCATGCTTCAAACGCTCCACCATCATCCCCGTCCCAAAGAAACCCAAAATTACTGGACTTAATGACTACAGACCTGTGGCTCTAACATCTGTGGTCATGAAGTCATTTGAAAGACTGGTTTTGGCTTATCTGAAGTCCTCCACTGGACCCTTACTGGACCCCCTGCAGTTTGCCTACAGAGCAAACAGGTCTGTGGATGATGCAGTCAACATGGGACTGCACTTCATCCTGCAGCATCTGGACAGACCAGGGACTTATGTGAGGATCCTGTTCGTAGACTTCAGCTCCGCTTTTAACACCATCATCCCGGACACCCTTCAGAACAAACTAACTCAGCTCTCCGTCCCCACCTCCGTCTGTCAGTGGATCACCAGCTTCCTGACAGACAGGCAGCAGCTAGTGAGGCTGGGAAAATACACATCCAGCACTCGTACGATCAGCACTGGAGCTCCTCGGGGCTGTGTTCTCTCCCCACTGCTCTTCTCCCTGTACACTAACGACTGCACCTCTAAAGACCCCTCTGTCAAGCTCCTGAAGTTTGCAGACGACACCACACTGATCGGCCTCATCCAGGACGGTGACGAGTCTGCCTACAGACAGGAGGTTAAGGAGCTGGCTGTCTGGTGCAGTCTTAACAACCTGGAGCTCAACACGCTCAAAACTGTGGAGATGATCGTGGATTTTAGGAGAAACCCCTCTGCACTCCCCCCACTCACCATCATGAACAGCACTGTGACTGCAGTGGAGTCATTCAGATTCCTGGGCACCACCATCTCCCAGGACCTGAAGTGGGACAATCACATAGACTCCATTGTGAAAAAGGCCCAGCAGAGGCTGTACTTCCTTCGCCAGCTGAGGAAGGTCAACCTGCCACAGGACTTGCTGAATCAGTTCTACTCCGCCATCATTGAATCCATCCTCTGCACTTCAATAACTGTCTGGTTCAGCTCAGCTACCAAATCTGACCTCAGAAGACTACAGAGGGTAGTCCGGACTGCTGAGCGAATCATTGGTACAACCCTCCCCACTCTCCAAGAACTGTACTCATCCAGAGTGATCAAAAGGGCTGGCAAAATCACTCTGGACCCCTCACATCCAGCACACTCCCTCTTTGAACTGTTACCGTCTGGTCGACGCTACAGAGCTCTGAGCACCAGAACGACCAGACACAGGAACAGTTTCTTCCCTCAGGCAATCCATCTCATGAACACTTGACATTAAAAGTGGAACACACAACACTATTATAAATTATTTATTCAACACACATACTTATTTTTTCATTTCAGATTTGCACATATTAGACCTGTACACCATAATTGTCTATATTATATATTGTGTTTTTGCTATTTGTACATTGCCTATTTGTATATTATTCTTTTATTATCTGTGCCCTGTCCTGTTGCTGTCTTTCTGTTGCACTGTAGAGCTTCTGTCACAAAAACAAATTCCTCGTATGTGTAAGCATACCTGGCCAATAAAGCTCATTCTGATTCTGATTCTGATTTAAAACAGTCAAGTACATTTTTTTCTGGATTCTTTGATGAATAGAAAGATCCAAAGATCAGCATTTATCTGAAATAAAAAAGCTTTTGTAACATTATACATTATACCATTCAAAAGCTTGGAGTCAGTATAATTTTTTTGTTTTGTTTTTTGGGAAAGAAATTATAGAAATTAATATTTTTATTTAGGAAGGATGCTTTAAATTGATCAAAAATGATGATAAAGACATTTATAATGTTACAAAAGATTTCTATTTCAGATAAATGCTGTTCTTCTGAACTTTCTATTCATCAAAGAAACCTGAAAAAAATTCTACTCAGCTGTTTTCAACAATAATAATCAGAAATGTTTCTTGAGCAGCAAATCAGAATATTTGAATGATTTCTGAACGATCATGTGACTGGAGTAATGATTCTGAAAATTCAGCTTTGAAATCACAGGAATGAATTACATTTTAAAATATATTCAAATAGAAAAGTAATTTTAAATAGTAAAAATATTTCACAATATTACTGCTTTTGTTGTATTTTGGATCAAATAAATTCAAGCTTGGTGAGCAGAAGAGAATTCTTTAAAAAAATATTTAAAAATCTTACTGCTCAAAAACTTTTGACTGGTAGTGTATATCATATATATATATATTGGTCCTTGCATTCATGAGCTCAACAGAATCGTATGTGATTGGTTATAATGCGCAGTACTTTAAAAACGTGCGTACCTCTGACTCTGCCAGCCAGCGAACGCAGATTTGAATTTAGCAGCTGGTGATTTTTTTTTATTTTTATATACATAGTTTACAGGACAAACTGCGCATTTCACCCAAAATTGTTTGCTGTAATATGATTCCAAATTTAGGGGGGCCAAAGGGGGGGCCAAGCTTGTTGACAGGGGGGCACTGGCCCGGGATCTGCAATGTGACTGTCTCATGACACGATCCCTGTTCTCCTGCGTGTTCCACTCTTCTTTAATGCACAGAATGAATTTCAAATAAACGATTTCAAAAGGACAATCATTTAAAGTATGGAAGCAATATGCTTACTAACAATTGTGTTCTATGCCTTTTGTTTTATGCGTGATGTGTGTTATTTTTAATCTTTAATTTGTGATCCTTTTTGTTCTAGCAGGAAAATCTATTAACGTGTGTGAAATATGTGGAGTTTGGTTTTGTATGAATTGTCATGATAAATGGAGCAATTCGGTGTGAATTGTATGTCGATTTTCAGCCTCATATGAATTATGAATACTTTTATAAGAAGTTATTAAAACTCCAGAGTTGGTCTCCTCGCACGATGAATGTCACGTTATGTTAATCTATACATGACGAGAAACTTTCATTTGGTTAGAGCTCTGCAACACCTCTGATTGGGAGACCAGGACGTGGGACGAACTTAGTCAGCCCGCTTAAAACTCAATGTCATGAACTGAATCTTTGCTCGCTGCTTGAAAATGGTTTGAAACTGCTCTTCGCCTTCGTTGATCGTGCTACAAAGCGCTCACACGCGGTAACATCACGCGAGCAAGACGCCAGACTCAAAACACTTCATTGAAACTTTGTGACTGCGGAAATCTTCAAAGCCTA
The DNA here is from genome assembly GCA_039654775.1 of Spinibarbus caldwelli. Classification (NCBI taxonomy): domain Eukaryota; kingdom Metazoa; phylum Chordata; class Actinopteri; order Cypriniformes; family Cyprinidae; genus Spinibarbus; species Spinibarbus caldwelli. The sequence goes on from CM077232.1 coordinate 10,399,191, forward strand.
AAGCCGCGCAAGCAGACTCTCAGAGGAACTTCAAAACTCTCACCTAACCAGGCAACCAACCTATCACGACAAGGGCTATCCTGAGACGTCACCTAAACGACAGCCAATCCAAGCCGGGATTCCTCTTTCAGCTTGACACGAGCCAAGGAGACGGGCCCCGATCAGCTGAGCAACCAACTCAAATCGCAAGTAACCCAATCAAAGTTTTCAATCTCTTGCTGAACCGGTGCTAAATCCTTTAAGCAGTTAAAGACAAGCCAGATCTCTGCTTTCGTGATTTTTCTCAGGTTGCGATTTAGAACTGGTAGTATACTAGACTTTGGGACTTCAGTCCAACCCAATAACTCTCATCTTCAGAACTGTATGTATGTATGTGTGTGTGTGTGTGTGTCTCATGTAATCTTAGTAGTTCAATAAACTGGTTTCATTGTTTCATTCAGAGCAGTGTCTGTGTTTTGTATTTGATCAGTTACTGCCTTGAGCTGTCGAGCCTTTGCTACCTTGCTCAAAATTTATAAATTACTATTTTGTTTGTTTTATTGTTGGCCTCAAAGCAAGATAAACAAAATTGTTAAGATATACCGACTTTAATGTCTCACTGGACGAGTCGTTAATAAAGTATAGACTATAAGGTTTGAATTAAGATCAATTAAATCAAATCAACCCTAGTCTTTAAGACTTAATTCCCTAAAAGCTGAAATAAGAGCTTTAAAGTCATTACAACAGTATCCTAAGTGAAATGGACATTATATCAGAAAAATAACTAAATTAATAACCCAGCCCTAATTGCAGTCTTCAGAACATTCATTTGTAAGTGAATTAATTTACAAAAGCATTTATCAAAACAAAACAACAACAAGGCAGATTTTCAAAGCTTCATTTGGATGATGAACACAACCTTGAACATCTCTTGTGCAAACGGCTAAATATTTGATAAATAAAGAGCACCATTATTAATGAGGTCTTCTTTAGCTCACCTTGAAGGAGAGTGAATGGTCCTTTCTTGTTTGTTTATAGAACAAAGCAACTTTTTTTTTTTCCAGCAACAGACATATTCTACAGTGTAGCTTATGAATCACTTATTTAATATAAAGAGCAGTATTGCTTTTGCAATTGGGTGTTGACAGGGTGACAGAAATGATAAGCCAGGTGCATTCTGCACTCGTGTAAGAGCCATTTCACTTGTTTTAAAGTGGAGTTTGTCTAGTGCAAAGAAAGGGACATCAGAGAGTGCGGCCCTAAAGCACGTACCGTTTTCTCATTACTGCTAACAGCCTTGAGTCTGTCTTCCCATTATGGAGAATTACGTACAATTGTATCAACTATTGGTTACGCAAGACAAAGCAGGCCCGTTCTCTCTCCCTTGATCTCACGGGGAGTTTTTTCTGCTTTCTGTTTATGGATTTGTCCTAAACCTCTAATGACAAATTGACAAAATGATGATTTATGCTGGTTTGGTACTGGTCTATCTGGTAGACCTTTAGTGCTGGTGACCCTGGTATCCTGGACTTTTCAAATAATGGTTAAAATATCTGGAGAAATCTGTTGTCATGCATCTTGAACTTCTGGAGGTGATGTGAAATCTGCTGTCTTTGCTCATGCAGGAAAATCATGACAGTTACTCTTTTTATTAGTGTGAAGTATTTTTTCCCAACACAAAATTTGAAATTGACAAAGGCAATTAACAAGGGATTGATGGAAAAAAAACAAAATAAAAAATACTATGGTGAGTCAAAATTCCTTAGAGAACAATGCTTTATTCCTGTCACAAAAAACCTGAATTTTCAGCAGCCATTACTCCAGTCTTCAGTGTCACATGATCACTCTGAAATATTTCTAATATGCTAATATAAATTTTGAAAACATTTGTAATGCTTAATATTTTTGTGTAAACTGTGATTCAATTTTTCAGGATTCTTTGATGACTAGAAACAACAGCATTTATTTGAAATGGAAATATTTTGTAACATCATAAATGTATTTGTCGCATTTGATCAATTTAATGTGTCTTTGCTGAATACAATCATTTATTTCTTTCAAAAATAAAAATAAAAAAATCTTACTGGTAATTTAAATGACATTCATAAGACTTAAAATACTTAAGGAATACAGGGAATATAGTGGAATATAAAAAAAGACTTTTGGGGTTTAGGGGAGAGAGAGATTGTGACTAAAAGTAAAAAAAAATAAAAATAAAAAAGAGAGATTGTGACTAAAGTTTTTGTTTTCTATTGCTTTTAGTGTCTGACCATCTTTTTAATTCCTATTTAAAAACTCTCTCACTTTTCTCCATCCAAAAGTATCATCACTTTTTTCATCCTCCACTTTTCTCCATCCAGCATCCTGTCTTCCCTCCCCATCCCTCTCTCCAGTTGCAGGCTGGGAATATGAATTACCTGACTGGCAGTAGGCGTTCTGCTTGGCTGACAGCTGTCATGAACACACGGGATGGATGGAGAGAGAGAGAGGGATGAGTCTGTCAGTCCCCCTCCCTCCCTCACTCACTCCCGGCCTCCCCTCCTTCTCTCGAGGCATTTCACTCCTTTAAGCAGCTGTATAATAAAGAGCTTCCTCCTGCGGTCCTTCCCGTTTAACACAGGGCACTGGAGCAGGCATTGTGGGCCGCCGAGTTTCTCGCTCTTGTGCAGACCATATACTGCGATACTGTATTTCATCACCAGCTAGACAACTGTAGGGAAGGCACTTTACGGTGATTCCCCCAAATCACGGGGTCTCTGTGTTGCCATCAACATATTACTCTGTTGGAGTCAGACATATCAACATTAATTCAACCAGTGGTGTTAGTTTGGGGCAGGACTGTATGTTTGTGTGACAGATGGAAAGAGTGTTTGGGAAACCTGTTTGAAATTATTTTTCGCGATTGCATTTGGCTATACTGAAGGGAGGGGAGGGGAGGGGTCAGTGTTTGGTTGCTTAGTAGGGTCCAGTTAGCCCATTTTTTGGATGGTTCTCAAAGGAATAGTTCATCTAAAAATGAAAATTTTGTCATCATTACTCACCCTCACGTCGTTCCAAGCCTGTCTTTTTTTATTCTGTGGAACATAAAAGAACACACTTAGGAATCTTTTAAACATCAGTATAAAAACATTGAGACGTTTTTCAATTTCAAATAAATGCTGTTCCTTTGAACTTTCTGTTCATCATAGAATCCTGAAAAAAAGTATCATGGTTTCTACAAAGATATTAAACAGCACAACTGTTAAGAGTAAGAAATGTTTCTTGCACACCAAATCAGCATATGCAAACTGGAGTAATGGCAGTTGAAAAAATGCAACTTTGCCATCACAGGAATAAATTGCATTTTAACACACATTAAAATAGAAAACAGTTATTTGAAATTCTAATACTATTTCACAATATGACTCTTTTTACCATATTTTTAATTATATAAATGTAGCCTTGGTAAGCATAAGAGACTTATTTGACTTACCGACCCCAAACTTTTGAACGGTAGAGTATGTTTATACAAATAAATCCAAGTAGTAGATAAGAATTTTCATTTTCAAATCGGTTAGCTTTCTTCCATAGACCTCTTGGGGTCACACTTCATATATAAATGGCTAAAAAAAGGCCCATGGAACAGGTTCATGCTTTGGTGCAATTGGAAGCTGAAACGGCCGTGGGAATTCTTTCCGAACATGCCCCGTGCGTATGGGCCATGAAAACTAATTAATCCAGATAGTCTGGTAAATGTCACAGGCAGACATATGGAGGAACGGAGGGATCCATGGAGCCCCGTCCTCCTCGTAAATGACCAAGGCCGCTGAGTAAGATGCTCCAGCACTGCCCCAAAGAGATAGGGCCCGTACATTTGATTTTCCCCCACTTAATCTAAGCTAACCATCTGTGAAAGAGGGGAGATGTGGCACTCCAGCCAAATGGGCTGACTTCATAATCAGGAGGTCTTTCCAATTATTGCTTAATGTACCACGGTATTATAGTGCGTGCCATTCTGTCCGGGCAGCTTTATATTTTAGTTTCCCCGGCATCCATATCACCGTTACAGTGAGCAAGCTCACGGTCATCCTCATTAGCTGGCTGGTTGGGTCTCAGACGATAAAACCAGCGTAAAGAGCTCTCTGGAAAGCCTCTGCTTCCCTCTGTGCAGCGAAATGGCTTCCTCTTGAAACCGGTGTAAATTGCGTTCGGCGTTCTGGGTGACTTCATGGTGTGACTTACAGATTTGCCATTTGAAGCAAATGGCGCAGTCATAAAGTCAAGGCAGAATTTTGAAAGCTCACAAATCTGCAAATAGGATAGTTGCGAGAGATAACTGCGGGTTCATGTGAAGTGTCAGTATTCTTTCATTGAACAATTCCTTGAATTGTGCGCAAACCTATTGGTTGATCTCTCTTGTAATGTATTAATATTTATAGTAGGCCTGGGTTCGAGGGTTTTGCCGTTTCTCAACTCATCTTATATTGTCCCTCTCTTCAACTCTGTTGCTCTCTTCATCTCTCCTTTTTTGTGACTCCAGTGTCTTTTAAGGAGTGCAGTCATGCAAGGATCCATTAGGCAAAAACCAATTTCACACAGAGCCAATTTCATAAATATTGAAAGTGAGCCCACCCTCAGCCCTGCTTGAGTGGCTTTAGAGGGATATACAAAACCATCAACAACAGGCCCGGCTTTAGCACCCCTCTCCACTCACGCATTTTATTAAGCTTCACTCAACAGATTACAAAAGCTCACCCCACAACAGCAAGATGCCAAGCCTAACTGATTGGCTGCTACATCCGAATTTTTTCCCGCACAGAGAAAGTTTTTTGCTTACCATGAGGACATTAGTTTATTAGGGTTAAAGGTGGTATAAAGTAAAATGAGGAAGAACAAAATGATCTGCAAATACTGTACCATGAAGCATGAGTTGGCATCTTTGAGTGTACTACAGAACCTTAAAATATTACGTACATGTTGGTCGGCCACGACCCAGTGAATAGCATATAGGGCTGGGTGATGCAGAAATAAATATAAAGGTACATTAAAATCATGACAATAAACAATTTTGTTTAATTTTATATTGGCAGGAAATCAGTGTGAATATATGAATATTCAATATAGCACCTAACCTTATTACTGTAGCATATGAGCTGTATTGCTGGATGGGACATACAGTAGGTTTGAATTCAGCCTATGTCTCAATCCTATAAACTAAAACTAAACTAAAAAACTAAAACAAACAAACAAAGTGGCATCTATTCCACACGGAATGTGAGTTTAGTGCACCTTGATCATATGCTCTTTACTATCAGTTCTGAGAAAACACACTTTCACATCGCAAGGAGAATTAATATTTTAAATTATATTTTAAATTAAGATGTGAAGTTCATTGGGTGTTTGTTAAAAAGAGATGCAAGGGGAGGGAGCAGGGAGTTCAGTGCTGTGAGAAAGAAACTTAGAAAGAGACTGAGATAACAGGAGAGAAAAACACGACAGCAAAGAGAATTGGATGTGGGCTGATGTTTAACTAAAAGTCACAGAGGAGAAGTAATCAGCCTGCAAGCATCTTGTTTCTCTCTCTAAAAATGTCTAGCAAAATGAAAACATGCAAATGAAGGCATTACTGTATGCACGCTGGAGTTTGTAGAAAACATTTCAGAACACAAGCAACTTAAGGCATCAAATCCATTCTTATGTAATGGAGAAATGAGCAGAATAAGATGATCATTAGATAAGCTTTGCATAATGAACATGTTCGAGTCGAGTCGAGTCGAGCTTTATTGTCATTCTGCTACATGTGTGGACATATAGTGGAACGAAATGTCGTGTCTCGCAGGACCACGGTGCTACATACTGGTTAAACCTAAGATAAACATACAACAATGCAAGTATAGGAAAAACAATAGAGCTATACAACAGTTAACTATCTGACTATACACATATTAAAAATACTACAACTGCTATACCTAATTGTCCACACATACACAAACTGAGACTGTACAAAAAACTTTACATAAATACTGTACATGAAATTGTGCGAAAGAGATATATGTACATGAAATTGTGCAGAAAAAATATATATTTTGTACATTATTGTGCAGATTTTGTGGGAGACAGTGCATAGTGCAAAAAGATTTTGTAGTGCAATGCTCAAGTAAACGTATTATTTTGTAGTGCAATGTTCAGGTAGACATATATTTTCTTAAGAGTCTTTGTGGCAGGGAGTGTTTGTAGAAAGTGTCTAGTGTGCATATAGTGGGATGAGTGCGTTACTACAGGTGGTTTGTATAGCCCACTCACCTGTGTGTAGCACATTCAGGGGTTTGGTCCAGAATTGCACTTAGTAAAATTGTCAACAGTTTTTAATGAGTTGGGGGGTGGGAGGGCTGAGGTGTTCATGGTTTCAGAGGGGGACAGGGGGATTGGAGTTAAGAGCTCTCACAGCCTGGGGAAAAAAGCTGTTGAGCAATCTGACAGAGCGAGCTCTGATGCTCCGGTACCTTCTACCTGATGGCAGGAGCTGGAAGAGGTTGTGAGAGGGGTGGGTGGGGTCCTTCACGATGCTGGTGGCCTTGTTGGAGCATCGTGAAAGGAAAATGTCCAGGATGGAGGGGAGAGGGGCACCGATGATCTTTGCGGCAGTGTTCACTGTCCGTTGTAGGGTCTTGCGGTCAGCAGCACTGCAGTTCCCATACCAGACAGTGATGCAGGCAGTCAGCACACTCTCAATGGTGCCCCTGTAAAAAGTGGTGAGGATGGGTGGAGGGAGACTTGCCCTTTTCAGCCGGCGGAGAAAGTGGAGGCGCTGTTGTCCCTTCTTGTTGAGTGACGTGACGTTGGTGGTCCAGGTGAGATCCTCTGTGATGTGCACTCCCAGGAATTTAGTGCTGCCGACTCTCTCCACGGTTGAGCCGTCGATGGTCAGCGGGGGGTGGTCAACAGAGTTTCTCCTGAAGTCCATCACAACCTCTTTCGTCTTACCCACATTGAGGGACAGGTTGTTAGCACCACACCATTCAGCCAGCTGTGCCACTTCCTCTCTGTAGTGCGTTTCATCGTTGTTGCTGATGAGGCCTACCACAGTTGTGTCATCAGCAAACTTGATGATGTGGTTGGAGCTGGACTTGGCAGTGCAGTCGTGGGTCAGCAGTGTGAAGAGCAGCGGGCTGAGCACACAGCCTTGTGGGGCACCTGTGCTCAGTGTGGTAGTGCTGGAGGTGTTGCGGCCGACACGGACTGACTGAGGTCTTGCAGTTAAAAAGTCCAGGATCCAATTACAGAGGGAGGTGTTAAGGCCCAGCAGGTTTAGTTTGTGGATGAGCTGTTGTGGGATTATTGTGTTGAATGCTGAGCTGAAGTCAATGAACAGCATTCTTACATAAGAGTCTTTCTGTTCCAGATGGGTAAGAGCTAGGTGGAGAGTGGTGGATATTGCATCGTCCGTGGAACGGTTTGGACGGTATGCAAACTGGAGTGGGTCCAGCGTGTTTGGAAGACTGGACTTGATGTGCTGCATGACTAACCTCTCAAAGCACTTCATCATGATTGGGGTCAGTGCTATGGGACGATAGTCATTCAGACAGGACACAGGTGACTTCTTTGGTACTGGAATTATGGAGGTGGATTTGAGACACGTGGGGACGACTGCCTGGCTCAGCGAGATGTTGAAGATGTCTGTTAGGACATCCGTCAGCTGTGCAGCACAGTCTTTCAGTACACGTCCAGGTATGTTGTCAGGGCCCGCAGCCTTTCGTGGGTTAATCCTGGATAGGGTCTTCCTTACGTCGACTGGAGAGAGACAGAGTACCTGGTCGTTTGGAGATGTGAGTAGTTTCTGTGCAGGTGTGTCGTTCTGTATCTCAAATCGTGAGTAGAAGTGGTTGAGTGCCTCTGGTAAAGATGTGTCATCGTCACTGGCCTGTGGCAGGGGCTTGTAGTCAGTGATGGTCTGAATGGCTTGCCATAGGGTCCGAGTGTCTCTGCTGTCTGTGAAGTGATTGTTGATTTTTTTAGCATACTGATGTTTTGCCTTCTTGATGCCATGAGACAGATTGGTTCTTGCTGTTTTGAGGGCTGCTTTATCTCCTGATCTGAATGCTTCATCTCTGGTCTTTAGCAGCCCACGAACCTCTGCTGTCATCCATGGCTTCTGGTTGGCACGTGTGGTGATGGTTTTGGTGACTGTCACATCATCTACGCACTTTTTGATGTAAGCAGTCACAGTTTCGGTGTACTCCTGCAGGTCTGTGTGGTTGTTGTAGGTGGAGGTTGGAGGTGAGAATTGAAATGATACACCTGTAGAGAGTCACTGAATAGAGCAGGCATGGAATTATTTGCACTATTAGATAATGTCTTCAATCTTATCAATATGTAGCCATAAGTTAAGAGGTGTGATATTTTTTCACAAGTGTATGGAGTACTGCAGGGCTCAGTACTAGGACCATTACTTTTCACCCTGTACATGCTACCCTTGGGCACTAACTAAATAATGGTCATTTGATTGACAATCTCTAAAACTCTGAAGTATGTTGCAGCTTTGCAAACTTTAGCACTGTTTCAAAGCCCAGCATTTTCTACAGCTTACACAGGGAGCTTTCTTAAGCCAACCAATATGGGTTTTTACAATGAAAGATTCTTAATGTTTTACATTTGGTCTCCCCAGTCTTGAATATTTGATTACATCTAAGAGAAAGATATTGCAAGAACAAAAAAGTACCTCCATTTGAAGACAACAGTGAGAGAATTATTAGGAAACAGAGCACAGGAGTGTATGTCTGGAGCCAGGGGGGTCCCACACCTGTCTGGTACTAGGAAACGGCTCTCGAGAATGCTGTAGTTCAGATATTGATTATCCACCCTGGTCTATTAGCTGGCACAGTTCATCAGGTGCCACAGTTGTAGGAAAAAAGCCTGCAGAGAGGAACAGGTGAGAAGAGGAGGAGGGAAAGACCCCTTCTGTTCTCCATACCCACAGTAAAGCCACGCTTTATGTAGTTCACCCAAAATGAAAATGAAAATTGTCATAATTTGCTTACCCTTTCTTGTATGGAGTACTTTTATGAAGCTTTTGATGTATTTTGAAGAATGATAGCTGTGGTCACTATTAAAAATCCCTGTATATTAAAAAAAAAAAAAAAAAAATCTCTTTTCATTATACAGACAATAATGATATATAAGTTACACAATTTTGGAACAACATGAGGATAAGTAAATGATTAAAAATAATAATTTAAATAATTATAATTTAAACTATTTTAAAATCATTGTATTATGGAGTTTAACCACTACAAACAATTTAGCATCATTTTAGGTGTTTTTAATATAAACAGGAAGTCCATTTTCAGGGCCCTGTACATTGTTGAATTTTACTTTAAGCACAAATGTGAGTTTAACTGCAGTACAGTGTGTCTTACTGTCGTTGGAATACAAATAACTTCTCTTAGTTAGGTCTAATTATTTATATTTTCATAAAACAAGGGAAGTAATACTACAGGCAGTTTTGTTATATGAAATGCAGAGTGGCATTTTTTTTTTTTTTGAGTCTTCACAGAAAAAAATATGACAGGGAAATTGTTGAGTTACGTTTCTGGCTTTCTGAGACAAGGTATGACTAATTAGAGTTTTAAATTCTTCATAAGAGACAGTAATTTTAAACAGTAATTTCAGATAAGAGCACAGAGAAAATAAGTAGTGAATTAAAAAGCGGACAAGTATGAAAGCAAGCTGTGAGCAGCATCAATTTACAATAACAGACATAAATGGCTTGTCTTTGTGTGCAACGCATTGGCTCCTGTAGTGATTTAAGCATGTTCGTATACAGCTGTTTCTTGCTTGTTTGTCTACATCAGCACCTATTGTGGGTAATAATGCAAAGGATAAAATATGTGTTTGACGTTCACTTTCTAGGCTGATTGCTCATATTGAAGCTACATTATAAACAGCCTGTTATTCATCTGACAGAATACTGTAGGTACATTCACTGACAATAAAACAAATTGATCATCGTATTGCATTTCTACAGTATACCAGTTGAGAATATACTTCATGCGCATTAGATCAGTGGTTCTAAACTGATAAATTGATCTGATCTGATTTTATGTTTAGATGCATTTTATTATTCACAATTAGCATTGTGTAGAAGAATGTAAAGGATTGTAGATCTATTACCACATACTATGAAATTAGAAAGGCTTAATTGGACCCAGCAAATTAAATGAAAATCTTCAATAATTGCTAAAGGATATCTTACCATGTACCCATGTGTTTTACTGGAACTGGTAGATATTGTCCTATTAAAACGGTAGGAAAGGAATCTGCAGCAGAGTGGAAAAGGAATTTTCCTTCCCTCTGTGCTCTGTTGGATGCAAATCTGGCCAGATCACAATGTATGTGATGCAGAAAAGGAACTGCTTGCATGGCGGTGGCCAATTTTGTTCCAAGTATGGTAGTGGCTCCTATGTAAACCGAAAATAATGTTACATTTACAAGATTTGCTCTCATTTTGCATTGTTCTGTTATTGACCACCTGTTGGACCAGATTCTACCAGTCAAAGTTTGGAAACACCAACTTATGATTTATTATTACTTTTTTCCATATTTTAGATTATGGTAAAGTCTGAAAGACAAACAGAATATAATATAATATAATATAATATAAAGCAATTATGCACAATGTTCTAAAGAAGAATGAATATGCAGTTAAACATCAAAAGGTGTAGAAAAAGAGAAAAAAGTGAGTACCCTATTATTAGAAATTTAGCCCAAGCATATTAATGGCCTGGAGTTCTTTCAGTGTAATGACAACCATCATGGTAATGTCATGAGTTGAACATGAAAGACATTCTGTATTTTCCCTAAAGGAATTTGACATCTCCCTTTCCAGACATCTCCTCTTCGAATCGAGATCCAGGAACATAATGGGCAAATAATTCAGATGGCACTTAAAAACACCCATCATTTATCTGTTAACCTCTCTTGAAGATACCAGCACGCACCGTGCCTCATCCCTGCCCCATGGATAATTCATTAGCACAGCATGAGAAACCAATGTCAATTAGCGGGCCGTTTTTTTCTTTCTTCAGCACACAGCAGGCCTCCTTCAGCCCAGGCAGGTGCCGTGCATTGTTCAGTATGGCTGAGTCTGCACACTCGATCAGCGCAGGGACAGAGACAACTGCAGCTGCCCAGCCTACTCTGAGATCCTTTGAGAGACGGCTGAAGGTTAGATCACCATCATCACGACACTTTCTTTAATGAGCTTCAGCTCAATTTGTTCCCACCTGCGGTGAGGCAGCAAGAGTAGCATCACAAGCTTCACTCATCTGTACTAAAAGGGGGTTAAAAATGGCAAAAAAAAAAAAAAAAAATGCAATTAGTCATCTGGGTTCTTTTTTTCTGCAGACCTTCTCAAGCAGTGCTAAACCACTGATTTCAGGCTATTCAACTTCAGAAAGCCTAGGGACCACAAAGCAAGACCCCTTTAACCTCAAGGACCAAGTTCCTAGAGTAATTATTTTATAATATTTACGGGAGAACACTGTGTGGTATTTATGTGTGTGTGACACATAAATATATCTAAATATAATAGCTTGTCCAAAAAAGAAAAAGCCACAAAATGAATTTATTCATGTGAAGTGACATACTTCATAGATTAAATGGAAATATTAGTTACATGGCCCATGTATGATCCAAATTACCTAAACTGCTGCACGCAAAGAATGTCAAATATAGATGAAATATGTATTCTTTGTCTCTGGCGTATCCAGATGAATGGCAGTGCAATCTCCATCCTGAGGCAAAGTCTACATCTCCATGTGCAATTATTTAATAACATACACACACACAGGCCTACATATATAGAGCAAATCTCTTATTAATCTCTGGCTTCTCAGAGCAATATCTTGGGGCTCTACTGATAGCCATACTAACACATTTTACATGATGTCTTTCATTCCTTCTGAACCCAAAGAGACTTATAGGTAGAGGGAAATGCATTCTCCGTCTCATTAAAGAGCTTTTAGATTACATGTACCATGGTACAGTGGGATCAACATCAATCTAATATCATTCTAATCAATGCTACTCTGCTTTTTATAATATAATACACCACTGACCCTCAGAGGGTTAGAAGCAACTCTGATTCCATTCCCTTAAAAGTGCACCGCTCTCCTGATGGCCTTGTTTAAGTTTCTTATACAGTAATCTCTACCCTATCAAATTTCAATATTTAAATTTCCCAGCTAAATTCAATCAAATTTTCAGCCTTGTGTGACTAGCTAATCATGACCCCTGGAAGCTCGGCATACAGCGCTCTAATCTCGGAGGTCCTCACCTAGAGGCAGCACTAAAACTAATTCATGTATAATTAAAAGTTCTCACCACAAACGGAAAATCAAGGCACGTCGGACTCCTCCGAGAGGTTTCGCATGGCAGGGAAAATATCACGCGCCGTAATGTGTCGTGGTAATTATGTTCGGCAGCTTTTCTCGCCTCTGTTCTCCCTCTATCGCTTTTCATTTTCGAGTGGTAATAATATGAAGAGGGTTAAGGATCCATTTTGACACTGTTGTCAGCAACGATGTACCAAGTGCCCCTCAGGGTCCCCAAGTCATTACTCTATACGCCCATTCTGTGACAGTGTAGCTGCTGAACAACAGCCAGAGGCGATTTAACATTTATGCGGGCAAAAACACGTCTTATTTGTCAGATATGGCCTGTTCGATTCTCCTTATTCACCAGAAAAATAAGTACACGCTATTTAGGATAGTTTTACTCAGCTGGACTATTCTATAGCATATTTTTTAAACTAATAAAAGTAATAGCTTCGCACGGAGTCTGGCAATGTGAGAGACGCTTATTAGCATATTATCCTCTCGTGGGCTCTTTTTATAGACAAATTCTGGCTAATGCCGGGAGTTTTCTCTAGGATGTATTGAAATTGGATAGGCCTATTAGGTGCAGGCTGAGATAGTTTGAGTTGAACTTGTTTTCGAGGCTGTAGACTATTCCTCACGGGCTCTAACGACAAGACGCGTTGTCCCGTCCTTTACTCTTAATGGATGTAGACAGGTCTGTGAAAAAGGATGCTATCTGTGCAGTCCTGCCATCTGTAAAGAACTTAATCAGAGCCCCTGACTAAAACAAATTAACCTCCATTTGCTTAAAGAACACAGCAAGACCCCTTCAAACTCTTTACAAGGTAAACAGAGCACTTTGCACTTTAGGCAAATTTGGATCATTTGATTCTTTGGAGAATTAACTTCAGTTGCTGTGTGGCTGCTATGTTCTCTAACCCAGAGCACACAAGAAGTTACCCTGAGGCAGATCTTGAGCAAGACTAAACCTGCACTAATGATTGAAGAGGAAATGCACTGCCTGTTCCCTCACAACATGTTCTGAGCAAGTCAATCATACAGAGCCATCAAACCCTAGTTTTTAAAGTGACACTTTACAATAAGCTTCAATTTGTTAACATTGGTAAATGCATTCATTGAAACAAAAATTAAAATGCTGTCATCATTTACTCATCTGCTGCTCCAAACCTGTATGACTTTCTATCTTCCGTGGAACTAAAAAGAAGATATACGGTTACATTTGGGTGAACTGTCTCTTTAATTTATAAAATAAATTATTGATTGTTTGATCATAATACCTTTTTCAAACGACTAATTTTAATTTATACACCTCAAAAAAACATAGTAATAAGAATTAACCAAGATTAATAAACGCTGTAAATGTACTGTCTATTGTTATATCATGTTATATATCATATTTCCCTAACTAAACTATAGAAACTTCTTGTAAACTGTTACCATAATAAATATATAGAAGTAGGAAAAAGAAATGAGGCAGCCACAAATCAGGGTGTTGTCAGATATAACGTGGCGGTAATGGCAATACGATAAAGGTAAATAAAATAATCACATTAAAGAATTATAGTTAATTACTATTTGTAATAAGCCTAATCACAGACTTTAAGAGTGCCAAACATCTTACACATATAAAATTAATTGATTTATCTTGTGTACAACTACTTAAAAAAACAACTCAACTTAGATGTCAGAGCTAAAAATACAGTTTTATAATGAAAATGATATTTTGTATAATTGGAACAGCCATCATTCTCACCTTTTAAGATAATTTAATTTGAATAATGTTATTTAATACATTTTACCATGGTTAACTACATTCCACATTACAATTCTGCAGATTTTCCCTCAAAATCAGAACAGAAAATGGAATTTATAAAAAAAAAAAAAGAGAGAGATTACGCCTGGACCTGATAATGAACAAACACAAATAACACCTGTTGGCACTGCTGCATGTTTAGACTGCACACAACCTGCATTAGGCTGTTTGTTTCATCAATATATTTTACAACACAGAAAAATAACTTCAGGTTTTCATCCATTTGTCTTCCATTTGAGCAGATGTACAGCATGGAGCTGTTTTGATCCAACAGATGCAAAATAGCATCAGGGTCAAAATGGGCACATTCAGCATAATGCCTTAACATGCCCTGCTGTAAATGAATGGCCATTAGCCAATACAAAATGGCTTAAATATGAACTCTATCACTGCCACATGGGTGCCCCCTCATCTGGCTGACATAAGGTGCCATCTGCCTGCTGGTGTTTCAAATGCCTGTGTGCCAGTTCAGTGATTCCCGTTGATCTAATGAACCCAAAGATTCAATCTGTAACTTCTTAAACGGAGACCCTTGAACCATAGGAACTTGCATTTAAGTAATAAGGAATTCACTATCATGTCGTTACACATTGTTTTTTCTCGGACACACAAATTTTTCATTTTGAGGCAAGTTTCTTTTAAGTGAGGTGTGCTAACAATCTAAAAATATATAGATTACTCTACTTTCTGTTTGTCTACAGTACTATAAAATGACTTCTCATACTCTGCTGTTTTTCGCCCATTTCGGTTTAGTTTCTCCCTTTCCGCAATCTCTTTTCGTTATGACCTGTGACATGTAGCGTACTTAATTCCCACACAAACACAGATGTGTTGGGATTTAATTATGGCATCAATATCTAGACCACTAGATAATGTGCAACACTCTAGTGGGCTGTTTGGTCATAATATTAGCTTTTTCCAATTAGCGCAGAGTTTAAGTGAAGTTTAAGTGATAAACATAATGTGTGTGCAGAGTAATGTACTAGCAGGCTAATAAAGCTGAATTAGGAATCTCCCAAGAAGCTTCAAATGTTTCACTCATGAATGACAGTTTGAGGTTAGAGTAAATGGATAAATAACATTGCACCAATTAAGAAGCTGCTACAAATGTACTACTTTTAAATCCATTAATTTATCTTGGCCCAATATTTTCTGTTTGTGATTTTCCAGTAAAATGAAACATTTCAAATTAAAGCACGAAATAAAAGGCTATGAAATGGTGCATAAATATTTTGGGTCTTTTATTAGATACTCCATCTCACTAAACATGTTAATTATAAATGACCTGTTCTTGAAGATCTGCTCTAGCGTAAAATAACTTTGTGATGTCTGTTAATATTTATTGAGGAAAGTCTAGACATATCCTCCTATCTCACTGATAAGAGGCACAAATAGAAATCATTATCTTTTTGTGTAATCACACACATATCTGCTATTGTGTGCTGACAGCAGCAGTTTCTCGCTCTTTGGAACATTGAACAGACATTGCTGAGTGTTAAAAACAGCCAGAAAGCTTCAACACTGTCTCACACTCACATGCCAGATTCAGCCAAATACATTTAGTTCTACATACAAGTAGTATCGTTATGGTTAATGATAGCTAGCTTGTCGTGGTCTCTTACTTTTTTACCTAAAAGAAATGTAGACCTTGAATATTCACAGTTCAAGAGAAATGGACACACATATAAAAAATACTTTTCCTGTAATTGTGTCAATAACTGTAACATTATTGTTTACCAGTGTTAATGTGAATTTATAGCTGTCATGGAATTACATTTTTCTTTGTAAAGAAATTAATGTAAAAATGATTTTAAAATACAAATATTAATACAACTTATAATTTTATAAATATAAAATTGTAGAAATATTACATACACCACAACTATAACAGCACACAGGAATAACTTTGGAATCATTTTCACTTTTTTTTTTCATCCTGCTTTGAAGAGCTTGAGCATTTAAAGCGGCAGATGACGCTGCTTATAATAAACAGAATGTTATCATGCATTGGTATGGAAGCTAATATACTCATCGTTAAAATTATCTTTCATGAACGGGCCTTTACTGTTGAATCCTGTCTAGTTGGATTTATGATTGTAAAACAATTGTACATATTCTGCTGGCCCCCGATAATACCACCTGGCTAATTTTTGATTCGAGTCCCCTGTTTTAGAGGTTACAAGTTAACCATGCAGCAGAGCTCTCCGACAGTCTGGGCTCACGTTGACGGTAGTGGAACAAGCTGGTGGCGTCTAAATCACTAGAATACCTAAATGCTTCTGCAAACAGCTTCACTACCTGCAGAAAAGGGAAACAGGTATTTAATATTTAATACTAGAACAGAAATGAATTATGATACATTTAAGAGAGAAGACTAACCTGGAAGTTTGTTATAAGTGGTACTCCGTAATCCACCGCCATTCTGCGGATCTGGAAGTTGTCCTTAAGAAACTTGGTGTTGTTATTAGGTAAGTTGACCACAAGGTCAATATGTCCTTCACTGATAAGTCTATTTAAAACAGAACATAGAATGATGCATTAAAAACCTTTTATAAATTTCAAACAGTAGACTTCGTAAGTTTTTGCAACCCTTTCATATGGAAGCCTGTTTCCGCCACTGAATAAAAAATAAAAAATTGCGACTTTTTATATTTATTCTGACTTTTTTTCTCAGAATTGCGTAATATAAACTCGCAATTCTGACTTTCTCAAAATTGTGAGATATAAATTCACAATTGCAAGTTATAAAGTCAGAATTGCAGGATATAAACTTGCAATTGCGAGAAATAAAGTCAGAAATGCGAGATATAAACTCGCAATTGCGACTTTTTTTTCTTGCAAATCTTTTTTTCTTAGAATTGTGAGATATAAACTCACAATTGTGAGTTATAAAGTCCAGTTCTGAGGAGAAAAAAAGACGTCTCGAATTCTCACAATTCTGACCTAACTCACAATTGTGAGTTTATATCACACAATTCTGACTTCATTTCTCAGAATTGCGAGTTTATATCTTGCAATTCTGAGAAAAAAAGAATTCTGAGAAGTCAGAATCGTGAGATAAAAAGTCGCAATTACCTTTCATTTTTTTATTCAATTGCGGAAACGGGCTTTCAGACTTTCAATACAGAAATAAACCAGATTTTATTAGTCTACTACTACAAGTAGATTTTCGTGTGGGTGCACATGATTTTAAACATATTTCAAAAGTGTTATACATTATTTAGGATATACGCCTTTATACAAGTATCAAAAATGTTAATCATCTACACAAATATTCAAACCAGACACCAAACTTTAAACTGTGAACCCAAGTCTCAATAATGTATGTCAAGCTGTGTTAAAAGCGCCCTCTGATTAGTTATAAATGTGATTAGCTAAATCTGTGATCCAACTTTAGTAAACATCTCTTATTACAACAAAATAGCATAATAAGTCTGCAACCCTTGAGGGTAAATGGCAGAAATACTTGAAGTATCTCAGCATGCAGTGTCTATAATGTGCTGTCTGTTACAACAGAGCCGTGCACCAGAGCAGAATGCTAACATAAGTGACACAATAGTGCTTGAATGCCTCAAAGGTGACTGGATCCTCTGTTGACAGGCCTGATTTCTAGGGTTTCACGACAGCTGATCGGTGACTGTCACAGCTACATGTTTCCGGTAAACAAAGCCAACAATCAGGGCATGAAATCAGTACTATGTAATATAGCATGCAGCAGTAGTGATATGTAATACTAATATGTGGTACTATGCAGTACTACTGTAACAGTAGTGATGCTACTAATTTTTCTGTAGCATGAAAGTGGCTTTTTTATAACTGAACTGAATGAATGCTATTCAAATGTTTGGGATCATTAAAAAAATGTTAACACTTTCATTTAAGGTCACAGTAAATTATTTAAAAGTGACAAGGACATTTATAATATTTCAAAATATTTCTATTTGAAATAAAAGCTGTAGATCCATCAAATAGTCCTGAAAAAAAACGTATTGCTGTTTCCACAAAAATATTAAGCACCTCATGTTTTCAACATTTGAAATAATAAGAAATGTTTCTTGAGCACCAAATCAGCTTATTAATATGTATATATTACCATATTCTAAAGGATCATGTGACAGTGAAGACTGAAGTAACAACTGCTGAAAATTCAGCTTAGTCACCACAGGAATAAATTACATTTAAAAAATTAAGGTATAAAACAGTAACTTAAAATTGTAATAATATTTCCCAATATTAGTAATTTACTGTATTAGTTACAGAAATATTTAGTTTTCTTTTCTTAAAGGAAGTTTAAGTGTGAAAATTTTAAATAAATAAATATTTAATTGCAATTTTAATTTTATTAATTGCAATTTAGGACAAAATACTCTGATTTGAGCACTTTCAATTTTATTTGAATATTTATATCAGTTGAGAGCCATAATAAAACTAAAACTAAAAAGTACTCAGAAGTACTCAGAAAGTCAAAGTACTCACCTGTTGATGCTTGGTAATGTTGTATTTTTGCTTTCTTGGTTCGGCCAAGCAACAGGGATTGTTGGAACATCATTAGCATTGAGCCAAGCTGATGTACCCTCTGTGGCATAGAGCTAAAGACAAACAACAGAAGCAGATTTGTTTTTTATCCATGCAAGATGTAATTCAGCTACAGAAAAAAAAAAAAAAAAAAAAAAAAAAAAAACACTACCACAGAGTGTCTGCAGCTATTTTGTTGGTTCATGACTTTAACCAACTGTAAATCAAACCCAATGAAATAAGTGGATGGAAATAACTCACCTTAAATCCCTCCTCATGAAGCTGATGAGCAGTGGACAGGAAGTTAGGCCTGAATGAATGCTGGAGACAAAAACGTAAAATAACTGTGAAAGTAGAAAGAAAAATGGACAGACAGAAAAAAAAACATCACAGCCAAAAGGTCAGGTAGTCTGTGTGGATGGATGCAGAACAGGAAACTAGAAGAAAAGTCTTCCTCTAAGCACTTCCAGATCAATAGTGCAGCTCTGTGTTCACGGAGACTTAACCATGGGGTGGTAATCAGGCTTTAAAAAGCATGTCAGATCTGCAGTCCCCAGGTATGGCCATCAGGCAGGTAGTATCTACAGAACCGGGGGTTTGTTTCGAATGGGAATTTCATGCTCTCATTCATACCCGAGACTCCATTACAACATAGTGCTGTCTGAGCATCGTCAATGACCCTGACAAGATATTTGATTTCCACACTGAGAGTGGGCATGAATCGTAAACATCTGAGAGAGCACAGGAGGAAATGAAAGAGGGCATGCCGATGATGATATTACATCAAAACAGAAAACAAAGCCTCTGAATTCCAGTGTTATAGGCGAGGCTTAAAATGATGTGTGAACATCACACAGTTACAGCAAAGGAAGATGCACGATAAAATCATTTTGCCCACAGAAAACCATGTGAGGAAACTGATCAGAAAGTGCTTTGTATTTTAAGCATTTAAGAATTTCTTTATAAAGCCTGTTTTATACATCTGGTGCCTGCAGCACGAGGTTGTTGCATTTCATGGAGTAACTTTATCCAGTGAATATATGTCACGGTATTCACCCCTTCGGGATGGTTATACATTTATATGCAGCTGTAAGGAGATTTACATCCGAAAAACGTAACTGCTTTCTTATTTTAGCAGTTATGGACAATAATCAATTTTTGCCATATGCGGCTTCACATCTAATGAGGAAAAAGGTTAGATCGCTTCTGATCTTAATTGAACTGCATTGTATTTATATTATATTATAATATATTATATTATATTATTAATTTGCCTTTATTGTACATAAATGCAAAATAATATTTGCAAGCTATGGCGGGGGGCAAGATTTCCAAGAAGAAATACCCTAACTTTCAGGCTGTTCCTTCCACAAATCCGCTGTATATCTTCAGAAGACTCAGAATATAGTGCACAAGTATTACTGACCAAGGAGCATTTTGTAATTTTGTAGCTTGACAAAACTAGTTGCCATTCACTTTCATTGTATAGAAAAGAGCAGCCAGAACATTCAGTTTCACAGTTTTGTAACAACACAAAGGTGAGAAACTAACAGAATTTTTACATGTCAATTCTTAAGCTCATAAATGTGCACCAAATATATTCAGGAATTGTTTTCATACTTGAAAACCTCATATTATAGCTTTTATCATTTTATGAGGAAATAACACCTTGCAAAAAACAGCCTGCTCTGATCAAAACAAGCCAGAAATGTTCATGTTCTACTGAGCAAATCTGAGAGGATGCAGAATGCAGACAGTCCTCTGAGATTCAACCATTAAGGAAAGCAAAATAAAAATGTTTCTCCCTCACTTGTATCCCAATGAGAATCCCCTTCTGGGGAAGCTTGAATCCCGTAGAGAGCATGGCCTTCAGGAAGGCAGAGTAGATGTTTGGTCCAAAGCAAGCCACCTGCAGAGAGCAAGAGAAAAAAACAAGAGCAAGAAAGAAATATCTTGATCTTTTAAAATCATGAGCAAATCTGCAAATATTCATCACAGCACGCAGAAACTCCTGGATAAATTATTCATTTATATCCATTAGTACAATATTCAAAGCCAAGGTGAAATAAATCAAACATATTAAAGATGTTGCTGAATGAATGTAGACTTGTGTGATATTACAATTATGAAAAAACAGACAGAATGGGGCCATCATAAAATCTGGGGTGGAGATATTGTACTTCCTGTTCTAAAGCTAGAAATCAGTGCTGCACGATAAAACGGTCCTCCTGCTTCATTGTCCTCCAGGCTGGTTTCTATGGTTTTCCCGTTGCCAGGGAGAGCAGGTAAACCGGCCCTCATGGAAACATAAAAATACTCTTTGCTGGATTTGTACAGAGGACAGAAAAACTAGAAGTATTTGTCCATGAGCGCCACTGAACTAATAAGGCTACAATTGGTAAACAATATGTAAACATTTATCCCTGATGGACTGCTTCCCAGCAACCTTTGAAGAAGACACAAGCTGGGGACATTTCAGATTTTATGACAGATGTAACGGTAATCAATGCGTCTGAAGCAGCTCCATACCTCTCCGGTGGAGGCCATCTCACAACGCAGGACAGGGTCAGCTTCTCTCAACCGAGGCCAGGAAAACATAGGAGCCTAGCAAAGAGTATAAAAATATTTAATTTCAAAAAGAGGTCTTTCAATATGTTTTGTGGGTTTTTTTTTTTTTTTTTTAAACTGGCTGATGCACATACATTACCATTAAAAATTTTCTAAATGTTTTTGGAAAAAAAAAAAGTCTTCTCATCGAGGCTGCATTTATTAAATAAAAATACAATAAAAACAGGATTATTGTAAATTATTATTACAGTTTAAAACTTATCTATCCATCCATCTAGAGACAGACAGACAGACAGACAGACAAAAAGATAGACAGATACATAGATATTTTTACAGGACTGTTTTGTGGACAGAAAGTCCTGAAAGTAGACAAAGAGAACCCAATCAAACAAATGAAATTCTTTGTCATTTATTTATTGAGAAAATAAAAATGATCCATTGTTACATATGTGCGTTGCAAAAGTATGTGAATCTCTAGGATTAGCTGGTAATTTGAAGGTGAAATTGGAGTCCATCTGTTCAGAGGTGTTTTCAAACAGTGGGATGACTATCAGGTGTCATTACCTGCCCTGTTTAATTTAAAGAACAGGGATCTATCAAAGTTTGATCATGTTTGTGGAAGTGAATCATGGCACGAATAAAGGAGATCTCTGAGGACCTCGGAAAAAGACTTGATGTTGCTTATCAGGCTGGAAAAGGTCACAAAACCATCTCTAAAGGGTTTGGACTCCACAAATCCAGTCAGACAGATTGTGTACAAATGGAGGAAATTCAAGACCACGTCTAATAGTCTGCGAGATTGCAAAGGAACCCAGGGTAATTTCTAAGCAACTAAAGGCCTTTCTCACATTGGCTAATGTTAATGTTCATGAGTTCATCATCAGGAGAACACTGAACAACCAAGGTGTGCATGACAGAGTTGCAAGAAGAAAGCCACTGCTCTCCAAAAAGAATTGCTGCCCATCTGCAGTTTGCTAAAGATCATGTGGACAAGCCAGAGGGCTACTGGAGAAAAGCTTTGTGGACAGATGAGACCAAAATAGAACTTTTTGTTTTAAATTAGAAGTGTTACGTTTAGAAAAAAAAACACTGCATTCCAGCATAAGAAACCTATCCCATCTGTGAAACGTGGTGGTGGTAGTATCATGGTTTGGGCCTGTTTTGCTGCATCTTGGCCAGGACGACTTGCCATCATTGATGAAACAATGAATTCTGAATTATACCAGCAAATTCTAAAGGAAAATATCAGGACATCTGTACCAAGAGAAAGTGGGCCATGTAGCAAGACAACGACCCCAAGCATACAAGTCGTTTTATCAAAGAATGCTTCAAGAAAAACAAAGTTAATGTTTTGGAATGGCTGAGTCAAAGTCTGGACCTTAATCCAATTGAAATGTTGTGGAAGGAGCTGAAGCAAGCAGTTCAAAGGAGGAAACCCACCAACATCACAGAGTTGAAGTGGTTCTGTACTGAGGAATGGGCTGAAAGTCCTACAAGATGTTGTGCAGGACTGATCAGCCGTTAAAAGAAACTTTACCTGCAGTTATTGCTGAAAAATGGGGTCACACCAGATACTGAAATCAAAGATTCACATAATTTTGCAACGCACAGATATGTAACAATGGATCATTTTTCTCAATAAATAAAATATTTTTGTCTCATTTGTTTGATTGGGTTTTCTTTGTCTACTTTCAGGACTTGTGCAAAAATCTGATGATGTTTTGGGTCATATTTATGCAGAAATATAGATTGTTAAATTGTTTCAAGCAGCACTGTATATACACATTATAACAACAAAATTATGAATATGTTAAAAGATAAAATGTACAACAACTGATTCATTACACTGCTGTATCATCTAAGCATTTAGAATGATTTTGCTACACATGTAGGACTGAAAAAGAAACAGTTTGCTATATATTTATGCTAAGTTAGGAGATGTAGGCTTCCATTTATTTAGAAAAGCCATCTGATACAAATGCTGTTTACTTCCTGACACTTATCTGTGAAGCATTATTGCACGGTGCTTATCACGAATCCTGGGAACAAGAAAGCGAGAAAATGTATACAAGCCTAATGTGAAAGTCTAATGTGACTATTTTTAATATAGGGTTAATGGTTTCAAGAGCATTTGACATGTTAGGGTGATTCTCACCAATCAAAGGATATTATACAAGAACTTCTCATATGAAAGTGCATGAGAAAACGGTGAACCTGCTACACCACTGCCACCCACAGGCCAAAACATTACCAAACCTGAATCATCCACACCGGGGACATTCAAAAACATCAGTTTGTGGAAGAGACACAGCTCAAACTCAAAGGACACAATGAAACGACTTAAATTGAGGTAAACAACCTGATATTTTGAATAAGCAGAACACATACGTCAAAGAAAAAAAGATGAATTTTGGATAATGGGTGCTACTGAGTGTTGAATGAAACATGGTGAGACTGTTAAAAGTCTGAATGTTTTAGACTGGACCAACAGGGGAGAAGTTTGACTTCTATTCAAGCAGTTCTCGAGTGACGGGGTGAGCTGATGTGAGAAGTGACGTCCTTATCTCTCCAATTAAGAGCAGACAGCTCCCATTACCTGCACAGGGGACGTGGGATGCAGATTAACACGCCACCTCTGCCTCTACTGCAGAGCGCCACCAGGGGGAACTCATCCTTGAAGCCATCTAATCAGCCCTGGATAAGCCAGCCTCACTTACGCATGTAAATGCAAGAGAAGGCCACACCGGTGGGAATAAACACAAGCAGCTTTGATTCGTTCTGGTATGGAAGCACTGTTGGCTGTTAATGTGGCAGGAATCCCAGTGGGCACCTCCACCAGACTGAACTGTGGAGGTGAAGGACACTACTACTTCTACTACTACTGTTATTCCAAACCGGGCACCGTTCCAGAGCCAGTTCGCCAGTCATAGCAGATACATTATTTACAACTGAACCCCCTGAGGATTCACACTACCCTGTGAGGAGAATCCCAGAACATGAAGTAGCAAAGAGTGGTCTTCCCTATTACCAATTTATAGAGCTTCCTTTAAAGGCCTTCCTGGTCCCAACAAGTCCCTGCATATATTACAAGTGGAAAACTGCAAATATTGTACACCAACAATTGTATCACATAATGCCAGCAGAAACCTGAAGAAAAATCAGTGAGTAAATTTGTATTGGATCTTTAGAGAGATATCAGGATCATCTTGGTGGAACAATTACACAAAAACATGGTTCTGTGGTTAACGTGAGTCATTCTTAACAATGCCATACAATAAAGAAAGGGAAAATATCATAAATATTATGTATACACTACTGTTTAAAAGTTTTGGGTCTTATTTTGAAATATTTGAACAAAGTCTCTTATGCTCACCAAGCCTGCATTGAGTTGATATATACAGTAAAAACAGCTAAATATTGTGACATTATTACAGTTTACATATTATTACTGTTTCTATTTTAATGTATTTTAAAATGTAATTCATTCCTGTCATGGCAAAGCTGAATATTTAACAGGAATTACTTCAGTCTTCAGTGTCATATGATACTTCATAAATCATTCTAATATGCTGATTTGGTGCTCAAGAAACATTTACTATTATTAGAAATGTTAAAATATATTCCCAGTGTTAATATATATATTTTTTGTAACATTATAAACATCTTTGCTGTGACTTTTAATTAATGACAATTCATGTGAATGCCATATAAAAGTATACATTTCTTTGAAAAATATGCACTTGTATATTATATTATATTATATTATTCCATTTGCTCTTGTTGCCATCCAGAAGAAGAAACAACTGACTTGTAAGTGAGATTTCATTCATGACATCTTTTTCTTATGGGAAACTGAAGAAAAAGATCATGAGAGATGCAAAAGAGAGAGAGAATGAATCTTTAATCTTGCAAGAGTGTAAATCCCCTATACGTCTCTCTTCAACAGAAACATCCAGTTAGCTGTTTAAAATTCCTCTCAGCACTAAATGAGGTATTTAAAACTTTGAGATTGGCAGGAGACAGGGATTATTCCCTTGTGATTGGCTCCTCTTTGCGGCTATTGCACTGAAACTCCTTGATCATTTCACAGGAAATGACTTTGGGAGAATAGAGACACCATTCAGGCGGCAAGTGTCTTAGATTCACGTAACTACTTTGACTCCTGAACCTGTGATACAAACCAGCACTAACACTCTAGTAATTTAACTGTACAATCAATCACTTTTAAAGCCGATTAACTGGCTTGCTCAGTTAGTAACTAGTTACTTGAGAAATAAAAAGACAAATAAACCTCTAAACAGTATGTCGTATGCTATATTATGCTATATATTTTAATACTTTATTTAGCCAGGGATGCATTAAATCAGCTGATCTAATGTGACAGTAAAGATTTATGATACAAAAGATTTCTGTTTTAAATAATGCTGTTATTTTTATTCAAAGAACCCTAAAAATCCTGAAAAATCCCAGTTTCCTCAAAAATATTAAGTGGCAACTATTTTTGTAAGATTGATAAGAATTGTTTCATGAACATCAGTTTATCATATTAGAATAATTTCTGAAAGACCATGACACTGAAGACTGGAATAATGGCTGCTGAAAATTCAGCTTTGCCATCACAGGAAATAATTGCACTTTAAAATATATTAAAATAGAAAACAGATATTTTAAATTGTAGTAATTTTTCACAGTATTACTGTTTTACTGTATATAGTCAAATAAATGCAACCTAGTATACGGATAAATATATAAATAAAATCTTTTAAACAAGTTTTATATACATTTATTTTATTTGCCCATGTTTGATTTGTAATTTTTACTCTATATACAAACTATACTTTTGATTGATAGCATAAACTATAATTAAAAGCATGTGCGCTAACTGCTAGTTCATAGCTCTAACACATATTTACTTTATTCTACACACATACACACCTTAATGCCGACATAGTCGACTGGAATGATTGGGTTTTCTAGGGAGGGCAGACGAGACTCGTCCAGTGGCTCACCCACCATGACCCTGGTAGCCACATCAATGAAGTCCACACCAATAGTTTTAGAGACGAAAGGGAAAGATCGAGAGGCACGCAGGTTACACTCGATCACCTGAGACAGAAACACACGGTCCTGAGTAACCAGCAGACATATTTTACAAATTACAAATATAAAGTTGAATAAAAACTCAACAGCTTAGCGCGATTCATTTCTTCCTTACTATGACCCAATGTTTTTCAGTGGAAAGCATAATTTACAGAGTAAATAAAGAAGACAAAATGGAAATTAGTTCTAATAATAATTCTGGATCAAAAATGTTTCTAAATGATGTCGGTTCACTGGCCATGAAAAAGTAATGTTCAAATTCATATCTTTTAAAGTCACAGACACATTTTTCATGAAGCACCAATGACTTACCATTACATCATTGCCTTTCACCAAAAATTGGGTGTTAAATGGCCCTGAAATCTCAAATGCCTTTGCAATTTTCTGTGTAGCAGTCTTCACCTAAAATAAAAAAAATATATAAATAAAAACTACAAATAATAACTCAAAGTCTTTGCATATGCACAGACAGAAAACATCAATCACAGTCTGAGTTATGCATGTCCTCTCAAATATACAGCAATCAAATGTACATTTTAGGAATCCCAGAAAGTTTAATATCAACTAAACCGAGGCAGCTGAAAGAGAAGACTTTGATGGACTGCTGGCCCTCTGAGAGACTTTGCTGGAAATAAACACACTTTGTCAGATGCGTTTTAACAGGATGATTTCACAAACACTAGGGCTGTCACGATATTAGATTTTTCATATCACGGTTATTGTGGCCAAAAGAATTCACGATATTGATATATCGCGATATCTATAGAAACCTTGGGGGGACAAAAGATATCGGTCAAATTATTTTTTACTTTGAAAAAAAGACTCTGGCTTTCTCTGTCTTCTTTGGAGCTCCTATGAAATAACGAGAGAAAATACTGTCAAGTTCAACAGTATGATGAATAAATATTAATGGGAACACTTTACAATAAGTTGTCATTTGTTAACATTAGTTAATGTATTAACTAACATGAACAAACAATGAACGATACATTTATTACACAATTTATTAATCTTTGTTAGTGTTAGTTAATAAAAATACAGTCGTTCATTGTTCATGTTAGTTCACAGTGGATTAATGTTTACAAACACAACTTATTTAATAATGCATTAGTAAATGCTGAAATTAACATGAACTAAGATTAATAAATGCTGTAGAAGTATTGTTCATTCTTAGTTCATGTTAACTAATGTAATGAACTAATGTTAACTAATGAACCTTATTGTAAAGTGTTGCCATATTAACATCTAAACTGATACTTTAACCTGTTAACTTGTGTACCCGTGTTTTAAGATATTTAACCTATAGTTGCGCAAGCGCCACTGAAGTCATGCAGTAAGAGCGCTGCTAATTCAGTTTTAATGTGCGTCTAGAACGTGGTCGCTCAGTTTTTCTAGATCAGTTTTAATCGTTGAACTGTTAATAGATTTGAACAAAGAAATAAAGTGCTTCTACGCACAGGCCGTACTGATTGCAAATACAAAAATAAGACGAGTAAAGAAAACGCGGTACTTATTAAAATAATCACCCTTTACTTAAATATATGAACACAGAAAACCTCTGTTAACAGGTTAATGTACCATTTCCCATTCTATGACTAATAAAATAATCGCAACTTACTCTGTATAACTGAACACGGCTCTTCTCGGAGTAGCTGCGAGCGCTGCGTCTTCTTGTTTGACAGGTGTCAGTGTTAAGGCACAATACTGCCACCTGGAGGTCAACCAGGTACTGGCACTGGAGTATTTACATGTCGTGTTATCATAAGAGTCCTGTTCATTTTAAATATTGCGGTTATCGTCAATACCGGTATATCGTCACACACTAAATTAACACGATATCGATAATCGATGCTTTGAATATCACGGTTATCGTCAATACCGGTATATCGTGACACCCCTAACAAACACACAAACTATTTTTGAAGGTGGGCTTTGATTCAGCTCGAAGGAGAATGAAAAGTCACATCTGTGGCTCATGAAATACACAGTCAAGACCACACTGTTGTGAAGGGAAAGAAATTTTAGATTAAAAATGACACCAGCATATGTTTTATGTAGTCAGATTTGATTTTTTCTGCACAGACTGGATGTCACAGTAACATTGCAAAATTTAGTAATGGATGTTTCAGCATTATGTTCTTCATGCGGACAGATTCGCCACAGTCAAAAATGGGAAAAGGCACATTAAAGAAAACACCTGATGCAAAAAAATAAAAAATAAAAAAATCAGCCTGTCACACTACAACAAAAAAATGTTCTATGCTATGAAGGTGGTTTGGATGAGGCTTGAAAAAATGTGTTAAAATGTAATAAAAAAGCAATAAATAAATAAATAAATAAATAAATGTCTGGACAAGGTGCAAACCAGCTTCACACAGCAAGCTTTGTTGAATAGAAATGAGATTGGGACCTTCTCCAGAGCTCCCTGGCTGATGGTCTGGGTGGGTAGTATGAGTGTGGCGTCTCCTGAGTGCACTCCTGCATCCTCCACGTGCTCTGTGATAGCATGTGCCAGCACCTGTAACCACAATCATACTTAAAACAGCTGTTTAGCTATCGTTTATTTCAGCTCATATTTACTTTTGCATTTCGCAAATCATGGATGGGCTTGTGTGTTTGATTGCACTAACACATTTCCCAACCATCAACTGACTGCAATGGTTGCAACTTTATACATTTTGAAAGTGTCTTTATTAATTTTGTCTATGGTACTAGCCGTTTGTTCTTGTTAGCAAACACCAATTTCAAGACTCATGGTAAGACTCATGTAATACTGTATGTTTTATGCAGAAAATTTTAGATGTGATTTAATAAATGATCATGCAGTGGAAGTGGGATAGCTACAGTTTAGGCCTGAGCAGTCAGATACTTTGTTCAGCCAAAAGGGATAGTTCACCCAAAAATGTCAATTCTGTCATCATCATTTACTCACCTTAACTCAACCAAACAGCTGACAGTAGCCATTGACTTCCACAGTATTTTTTCCTTACTATGGAAGCCAATGGATACCATCAACTGTTTGATTACCAATATTCTTCAAAATATCTTCTTTTGTGTCCAACAGAAGAAAGACACTCAGATTTGGAACAACATGAGGTTAAGTAAATGATGACAATTTTCGTCACACTTTATTTTAATGTACAATTCCCACTGTTAACAAACTATTAACTATGACTTTTGCCTCAAACTCCTAATTACTGCCTGTTCATAGTTAGTAAGGTACTTAAGTTCAGGTATTGGGTAGGATTAAAGGAATAGTTCACCCAAAAATGAAATTTTGTCATCATTTATTCACCCTCATGTCGTTCCAAATCTGTATGAATTTCTTCCTTATGTTGAACACAAAAGAAGATATTTTGAAGAAAGAAGATATTTTATGTTGAACACAAAAGAAGATATTTTGAAGACCTTTGAAGAACCAAACAGTTGTTACTATGGAAGTCAATGGGGACCGTCAACTGTTCGATCACCAGCATTCTTCAAAATATCTTCTTTTATGTTCAACATAAGAAAGAAACACATACAGGTTTGGAACGACATGAGGGTGAGTAAATAATGACAAAATTTTCATTTTTAGGTGAACTATCCCTTATGTGTTTTATAAGTACTAACAAACAGCCAATATGCTAGTAATATGCATGCTAAAAAGCAACTAGTTAATTGTGAAAATTGGTCCCTAAACTAAAGTGTTACCCAGTATTCATTTTTGGGTGAACTACCCCTTTAAGATCAAAATCACTTTAGTGCAAAAGCTAGACGTCACATTATAATCCTAATTTTACTTACCACAAAAATGATGTGATGAAGCCATGATAAAGAAACAAAAAGAGAAGGAGCATACTTATAAGAATTCCAGACTGAAGCAGCCTGAGCCAGCTTTTATTATTTTTGGTTGTCTTGTTTTTATTTGTGGGTGTGTGGGATCACATAATGTTCTCAAAAGTGTTACACATCAAATTCACAATCAAACCACTGCAACATGGATCTTCGATTCGGGACAGTTTCAATCAAAACCTAGCATTCCATATTCTGTGTTCAGATTTCCATTTAGTGCCTGATATAATTATTTTACTCATTTTACCCATTTTCTGTTGGAAAATTATTCTAGCATCTCTCACCTTGCCCATTCTGGCCACTGCATCCACCTCCACTTCTCTGGCAACTCGGACGAATTTAGTGATGACCACAGGATGATCCTGTTACCGAGAAAATGCTGTAAATAACTGCTAAAAAACGGCTCTTGAGAATACTGCAAAGGGCATCGAAAATACTGTATTGAAAAGCTGATTCAAAGCACCTTTCAAGGCTATAGCTGTACATTAACAAGGACAGAGTGTTTGTGAAGTGCTTCCCAGAATTGTTAACCGTCTCTTACAGCCACACCAACTTGAACTTCATGCAGCACGGGGTCATTCTGTTACTTAAGTGAATACAAACATAATGCCATGCAGAACTAAACCCTTCCACCCAGCACCTGTCTGAAAGACCTCTCTATTCCAATCTTATAATATCCATTAGTCATTTGACTGGCTTTATAAGGCAACCTGACAGACACTAAAATCAGGATTTAGGTGGGAAAGTGAAGCTTTTAGGCTTTTAGATTTTCATTGAATAACGTACTGATGTACAGATGCAGATATTGATTATTTCAGCCTTTTACAGTTTAGTTAACCTGTTGTGGCAGTTGTAGTAACATACAGTAAATAACAGGATGACCCTTTGGCATGTATGTGGCTTGAATATCATATCATAAAATATATTAAAAATAGAAAATATTTTACTGTTATTCACTGTTTTTGAACAAACAAATGCAGCCTTACTGACCATAAGAGACTTTTCACAAACATAAACAAATCTTACGATCCCCAAACTTTTGAACGGTAGTATATAGAGAGTATGGAGAGACAGAATAAATAGCAAATACACTCACCTCTACCTGATGAAAGATGAACTAAGGCTAACTGAGTGCTTGAGAACATTATGCGTTCAGCTCAATCCAGCTTTTCATTTTACCAGAGCCATAAAAGGGTTCACAACTCTCTATAAATCTATATATATATATATATATATATATATATATATATATATATATATATATCATTGATCTGCACTGTTATAGGACTGTGAAATAAAAGACCTCATGAAATCACTGTTGGAGTTCTGTGGCTTTTAGTCCATGTTTGTTAGTTTAGAGGCTGTCTATATGCTAGAGTCAAAGTCAACAAATTTAACTTCTAGCACATTTTTACAAAGCAATAGTCTTTTATCAGACTTTTGGCAAAATAGACTAACATTAATTGAATTAGCAGAAGCATTGCTAAAATGCATTCAACCATTGATGAGGCATTTAACTTTATTTAACAACCTGCTATGCTTCACATTTCAGATATAAAGTTAATAGTCATTCTTCGGCAGAGGTTCATCTTGATTTGGTTTGAAGTAGAAAAAAAACATTGATTTTATGAAAATATTGCTGTGAACTGCAATACTTCAGTAGTTCTCTATATCCTGTAGCTACAAGTCTGAATTTACAAGCTCAACAATATAAAAACTAATTAAATTCATTTTTGCTAGTGATGGTAATTTAGAAAAAAATTATGGTGAAAAAAAACTCAGTATCTTTCCTTACGTACTCAGGAATGCCTCAGTGATGGTGACAGCGATAGTAAAGTGGTTTTGCTGGACTTAGGAAAACTATTGCACTCTTAAGTGAAAAACTGTAAGGGGATGAAAATCAATACTGGCCCTGAGGTACAGAAAAACTGGAGCTGCTGGAAATGTGATTGGTCTGTTTTTAAAAAATAAAAAGCTCTTTAGGGCATATATTCCTAAAGGCTGTGTACAGATAGGATGAAATGTAATTTTAAGAACATCAGCCATTTGTGATAATGGGTAAAAAAGGCTGCATGTTATATAATTCATGACTGAGCTTTTCATGTGGCAAAACCAACATGCTTCACATTAAGTTATTTATGCTGCAACCGGGCCAAATGGTTAAATGTGCAGATCTCACCTGTGACACCTGCGCGGCTTCCTCCAGGAAACGTTTCATCTCATCTTCACCGTACACCACATTCATGGCTGAGCCACTGTAAAAAGAAAGATTCTCATCATTCATCACTCTGACATTTAAATAAGCCCATCAGGAGACAAAAACATGATTCGATGGTTGTAGAGTCAAACCTAACAGACGGGAAGATATGTAGAGTTGTGTAAATGAAGAAAGGAAGCGAGAAAAAGCTAACTAGAGAAATATATTTGGGTCAGCTGTTCCTGGAGGCGATCAGCACTGAATGTGTTTCATATGGAGAGAAAAAAAGACAGAATTTTTTAGTGATTTTAATGGCATCAGCCCTGCAGCTAACATTTGTGGCGTAGCCAGATGTCTAACAGCTGCAGAAAGGAAACCGCACCTGATTAAATGATCATCCACATATATTGTCCATATATATGGACATATATGTGGACACATATGCCCATATATACATAAATAGAACAATTTGTTTTTTTTAAGAAATTAATACTTTTATTAAGATAAAAAGTTCATTTTAAACTCTGGTTGCATCCCATAATAAAATATTAGAGCAGGTGATCACTGCTTACCTTTACACTATTTAACTGACAGTCAGCAATATGTTTCACTAACACATCAAAATACAGTGAACACAGAGAGACAAGTGGGAAATATACTGAGACAGCCCTAAGCGTCTCTTCAGTATGAACCGTTCCACGGTCCAGATGAACTGGCAGTGTTTCTGTCAGGTTCTGTGTCGGAGCTGCAGTCCCTCAGTGTCTGAGCCTCAGGCACGGGTTTAGGCAATATAACGATGCCAAAACACAGCTGGCACCAAACACCCACAGAAACACAGAGCAGGACTCAAAACACAGGTCTCAACTGAGCAGCTAAGTGGTGATGGAGTCACACGGGGCAGTAAATATTCAAACGAATGAAAGACGTAAAACAGTCCTAGTTTTGGCAGTTGGGTTTTCTTGAAAACTACAAGCAAATCACTGTCTCTGCAAGAGACTGTATTGTATGTGGGTGTTGATTTATACCGTAAAATTGTATTAAGCTTTTGCTAGTGATAAATGAATGTGCAAAAGCACTTTACTTTCATTTAGCTTTAGTTTCATATGTTTTCAGTCTGTTTACAAAATTGAAATTTGCTCTGCACCTTCCACTGATAACTATTAGCTTCAAACTTGGCACAATATGAGTCCCTGTATTTTGACTACTGCGGTTCCCTGAGAAAAAAAAAAAAAAGCTCTAATCTTCTCTCGAAACAGACAGCGACCTTTGAGGCAACATCTAATGAGAACAAATAGAAAAGTGCTCCATTGATGAAAATGCTTTTATGATTGAGATGTGTATTGGGTAATAGTTAAAAGCAGATTTTTTTTAGCTATTTTATGTGTGCCCTATTGCTGCATATCGGACTGAGTGCCTGGTTTAAAAGGAACTTAATTTTCTCGACGCAGCACTCAAAATAGATGCCTGCTGTCTGATTATGTGCAAATTAGCTGTTCGCGTCCTGCCAATCGAGATTCTTATAATGTGGGTGAATTGAATCTTACCCAAGATTTCTACAGGCCGTCATTGAGAAGCCTGGAGTGACATTTCTCTTCTCCTGACAAATCAGCAGTTGACTGCTTTACACTGACTGATGTCTACTTTCATTTGGTTCAGGGCAGTCTACTTATAAACATGGGAGAGCTTTTAATGGAATAAAAAATTAAAACTTTTATGTTGTTGTTCCAAACGTACGCTGCGATTTTTTTTTTTCTTCCTGAAACACAACAGAAGAATTTTGAAGAATATTCACTTTGTCTTTTCCATACAATGACAGTTAATATTAGCAGAAAGGGACAATATTGTTGTTGTTGTTGTTAATTCAAATCATTAATTCACTGAAAATTATGCCCTATGGAGCTGATAACTGAACTTGAGAACTGGATCAGTGTCTTTTCATCACACAAAAGCCTCTGCCAAAAAGATACAAAAGCATCACATGGGAAGTCAATTGTGAAACCCATCTTCCGTAATGTGCTTGTGTCCTGAATTCACTGTTGTACTCACCTCAGAACATAGGATGGCCGCAGGAGGCAAGGGTAGCCCACAGTACTGGCAAAAGAAACAGCATCTTCCTGAAAAAGTCAGAAAGTTAGATATCTCTTTGCAATCATCTGCACGGCATCACCTAGTATGTGTTGCAGATGAGGTCAGGCTTCTTGTGCTCTTTTCTCCATTTGAATCCCAGACTGTGGGCAAAGGGCCAGACAATTACCGCTGACCACATCTATTCACCTTACTTTTAATGCTTTGTGAACTGGCTACTTAACAGAGAGAAAAGCTATAAGATTGAACAACCCTGTATTGGAGCAAACCGTTATTAGTAAGTGGAATTATCTTTTGCCGAATTTATTGGAGAAAATACTACCTAACTACAGCCAAAATGCACCCATAAAAGCATTATATTGTACAAATGGATGTGCTCTCTTCTGATTTAGTAAAAATCTTCTGATTCATTAAACATTAACATCTGAGTATCCAGTTGAGAGCTTACAGTAGAGGGATGGATCAACTAAAAAAATGACTTAAATTTAATCTGTACCTCACATAAAGATATAAAAGGGCTGCAAGAATGACATTTTTGTCAACTCAGAAGTTAGCATCACCCTGTTTCCTTCAGTAAAAAGACAGTCTACCAGTTGGATAATTGGAGTTAGAATAGTTTGCAAGAACGTGAGTATAAACACAAGGAGGCTATAAAAGCAAACTAATGAGTAGATAGATGAGTTTTCCTGCTCAGCATGATGATGTTTAATATCCCGACAACCTCTGTAGTCCCAAATAGCCACTGGTTAGAAAGCACATAAAAGCTTACTAAAAAGTATCACTGATGTATTTTATGATGTAGAATAAAATCTGAAAATATTTTTAGCTTGTGTTATCCACCTTATTTCGGGCATTTAACCAAAACCCATTTTAAAAACCCACTGACTTTAAGAGAATTCTTTAATCTTTTTTTTTTTTTTTTTTTCAAAGCTCATCTTTTTTGTACTATTAATTCTCCAATACAGTTCAACTGAAAGAAAACCCATTGACTTTGGGACAATGGAACCAGGAATGCAAAAATTCGAACTCGTTTCTGGGTTTTAGGACTCACTCCTGCAGAACTTTATTGTAAAGCTTTAAAAGATCTGGAATACAGTGCATCCAATGTCTAGACTTCTTTTATAGTAATTGTTTTTAATTTGTAGTAAGTGATATGGAAAAGGGGCATGCAGATATTCAGCAAAACATCTCCTTTTGCATTAGAAGAAAAATTATACAGGTTTAGAACAACACAATGATGACTAAATGCTGACTGAATTTGCATTTTTTGGTGGACTATCCCTTTAACCAAGAAGGAAATGCTGTGTGACATAAGGAAGCAACCGTATCCTCTCTCTTCACCTTTCCTAAGCACTGCCCTTCTAGCCAGAAACAGCACACAGAGAGAACCGCAGAATCCCAGAAGATTCTGCTGATCTCTACTGCCTTTCTGGCTTGTTTCAACAACAGGGAGACCATTAAAATGCTGGATGTACCCTCAGCAGCGAGACAGAGACCAGCGGAGGGTGAGTGGGCAGCGCCGTGGGGCAGAATGCCCCCTTCATCACACCAACTTCAGCTCTTCGCTTCCATGGCCCGCGGCAAGAAGGCTGGATGTAGCTAACGGACAAGCGAGCATGCTTCCAGTCAACATGTTTCAGCACTTCTAATGTTTACTGTTTGAAAGCACTCTGACACCTCTGGAGTATTGGGGTGAACGCAGCATTTGTAAAAGTGAAAAGTCTGGAAATGCAACTATATTGGAAGAACATCTGCGTGGTCGTGCGAGTGGGCGATTTCTTAAAAGCCTAGGATGAATGGAGCAATAAATGATTAATTAAACAAGAAAATGCATAGTAATGCAAAAGTAAAGTGGGTGGTGTTCACAATTACTGCAAAATCACATCTATATTATTCAACTGACCTAAATAAACAAACTCCAGCAAATCCTGTGCCCTTTATCCTTGAACAAGATGTAAATCATCAAGATTTCGGCATACAGAATAATTATTTAGTGGTTCAATTAAAAGCATTTAAAATAAGAAACCAGTAACAATACCCCTTTCATCTCTCCTGAAATAAACCACAGATGAAGGTTGTTTGAAGTGAAACTGGCCTTACCAGTGAGCTGAGAGCCCTCCACGGGGCCTGGCCTACACCCAGATCATCCAGTATGGAAGAGAATACAGATCTCTCTTCGGCACGATCGATTTGAAGAGGACTGGTTCCCAGAATCTTCACCCCGTTCAGGTGCAGGGGCATGGCCAGGTTATTAGGGATCTGCCCACCCACAGATACGATACAGCCGGTGCAGCCCTGTGGAGGAATGGAAATTCTCTGAAGTCTTAGTCTTGCATGAAACACTTCTGACTATCACCATAAATCCTGATCCACAATGCAAAGTATTCTGGTCAAGAACAGCCCACATAAATGGGAAGAAACATCTGACTGGATTGTAAAGTGACCATAAAGTGAATAATAAAAAGGACAAAAAAAAAAAAATACTCAATTCAAATAAAGGTGCGACCCTATGAGAAACTGCATAAAATAAATGTATAGACCTTGATTAGATATGTATAGTTTTTTTTTTTTTTTGAAAGATGTCAACTTGTGCACACCAAGGCTGCATTTATTTAATCACAAATGCAGTAAAAACATCAATTTTGTGATATATTACTATAATTTTTATTTTATCCATTTTATTTATATATATTTTTTCAACTATTATATCTAATATATTTGTAATTAGCCTATTATTAGACTTCTCTAAAAATACACACGACACGGTCTTTAATACATTATATTCTTAATAGAATTATATTCTTAATATTTTATTTTTGTTCTTACGTTTGAACTTATATACCTCCATAATAATAAATAACTCTGAGTAATAACAGTAATAACAGTCTGAGTAATTCATGATCCGTACATTCTCAGGCGCTGGCTGTTGTGTCTGTTTTGGGTATGTCCTTTATGCCCACTTTATGCCAAATGTGGGGTGCTTGAAAAGGGGTTAAAATATTTTAAAGTATGCAAAGCTGAATTTTCGGGCACCATTACTCGAGCCTTTAGCATCACATGATGCTTTAGAAATCATTCTAATATACTGATTTGGTGCTTAAGAAAAATTTCTAATTATTATCGCAATTGGCAACAGTTATGCTGCTTTATTTTTTTTATTTTTTCAGGATTCTTTGAAAAATAGAGTTCAGAAGTTCAAATGAACAGAATTTATTTGAAACTGAATTTTTATTGTAACAACGTAAGTGACTTTACTGTCCCTTTCCAGCAGTTCACTGCATCCTAGCTGAATTAAAGTCATTTGTTTAAAAAAAAAAAAAAACACCTTACTGATCTAAAAATTTTTGAACAGTAGTGTAGTTACTATTTACATGGTGCAAACAAGACCCACCTTAGTCTTTGCAACAAAGACATTTATCCACCAAAAAAATAAAGTTTTTACTTCCTAACTGATGCACTAAAAAGCTTAAAATTTCTGCTTTCATTGTGTGCACTGTAAATGCACTTCATGTCCTGTTTTACAAACTGAGCGACTAAATTTAGACTGAGTCTAAATTGTCTGTAATAATCTACACCATGTCAAAATTACTGGCAATAGACATTCATGAAATATTCCTATAATACCTAATTATTCCTTTCAGTAAACATACATCTACCAAATGACAAGTGCTTTTTATAATTACAGTTTCAACTCTACAATTTAACGTGACTGATTGTATCTGTCCATGACCAAAGACTACAAATAGTGCTACTTTCCTGACCCTGGGACATGACATGACATTATTTTATGCTCTGAGAGCTGTCATATACCTTTTGATCCCATTCATCACATTCCGATGGCAACCACATGTATGCACACTTCACCATTCATACACGGTTCCCTCCAGGTTTATCAGAGCGCGCTAACATGATGGTAATAAACCGCTACACAGCACCTGGGAATTTATTACAACCTCTGAGCAAAACAACAAACACTTGATCAACCCATGCTTTAATCACCACTTTAACTAGCTTATAATGTGTCAATGGAAAAGTCAATGGCTGTTAGAGAGGTCAGGTTTTGCATCATCAGTG
This sequence comes from Spinibarbus caldwelli, assembly GCA_039654775.1. NCBI lineage: Eukaryota > Metazoa > Chordata > Actinopteri > Cypriniformes > Cyprinidae > Spinibarbus > Spinibarbus caldwelli. The sequence continues at coordinate 10,437,712 of CM077232.1, forward strand.
AAGACTTTAGTGGCTCTGTCTCTATAAAGGGAATACAAATGAGCTTAGATGCTTAGAGGCATTTCCTGGTTAGTCTCTTGAGATAATGGCATCTAGAACTCAAGCTGCATAAAAACTGCATTTGTTCTCTCTATAGAAAACACTCTCATAATATATATTTTAATCTTTTCACTCAGAGGTTTTTAAGTGATGGTATATGATTCTGTAGCAGTGTGATTTCAACTTCATTTAACAAATTTTTTAATTGCCAAATTCCCGGTGAAGAACTGCTCTTCACATAATACTGAAGAATGACAAATCACAGAATTTTGTTACCGTGGAAACAGAAACTGCAGGAAAAGAGCTCGGCAGCGACTCCTCATTCTCATAAAACTTTTCAAATGACATAAGTATACAGTCAGGTCCATAAATATTGGGACATCGACACAATTCTAACATTTTTGGCTCTATACACCACCACAATGGATTTCAAATGAAAAGAAACAAGATGTGCTTTAACTGCAGACTGTCAGCTTTAATTTGAGGGTATTTACATCCAAATCAGGTGAACGGTGTAGGAATTACAACAGTTTGCATATGTGCTTCCCACTTGTTAAGGGACCAAAAGTAATGGGACAGAATAATAATCATAAATCAAACTTTCACTTTTTAATACTTGATTGCAAATCCTTTGCAGTCAATTACAGCCTGAAGTCTGGAACGCATAGACATCACCAGACACTGGGTTTCATCCCTGGTGATGCTCTGCCAGGCCTCTACTGCAACCGTCTTCAGTTCCTGATTGTTCTTGGGGCATTTTCCCTTCAGTTTTGTCTTCAGCAAGTGAAATGCATGCTCAATCGGATTCAGGTCAGGTGATTGACTTGGCCATTGCATAACAATCCACTTCTTTCCCTTCAAAAACTCTTTGGTTGCTTTTGCAGTATGCTTTGAGTCATTGTCCATCTGCACTGTGAAGCGCCGTCCAATGAGTTCTGAAGCATTTGGCTGAATATGAGCAGATAATATTGCCCGAAACACTTCAGAATTCATCCTGCTGCTTTTGTCAGCAGTCACATCATCAATAAATACAAGAGAACCAGTTCCACTGGTAGCCATACATGCCCACCACCACCATGCTTCACTGATGAGGTGGTATGCTTAGGATCATGAGCAGTTCCTTTCTTTCTCCATACTCTTCTCTTCCCATCACTCTGGTACAAGTTTATCTTGGTCTCATCTGTCCATAGGATGTTGTTCCAGAACTGTGAAGTCGTTTGGCAAACTCTAATCTAGCCTTCCTGTTTTTGAGGCTCACCAATGGTTTACATCTTGTGGTGAACCCTCTGTATTCACTCTGGTGAAGTCTTCTCTTGATTGTTGACTTTGACACACATACACCTGCCTCCTGGAGAGTGTTCTTGATCTGGCCAACTGTTGTGAAGGGTGTTTTCTTCACCAGGGAAAGAATTCTTCGGTCATCCACCACAGTTGTTTTCCGTGGTCTTCCGGGTCTTTTGGTGTTGCTGAGCTCAACGGTGCGTTCCTTCTTTTTAAGAATGTTCCAAACAGTTGTTTTGGCCACGCCTAATGTTTTTGCTATCTCTCTGATGGGTTTTTTTGTTTTTTCAGCCTAATGATGGCTTGCTTCACTGATAGTGACAGCTCTTAGATCTCATCTTGACAGTTGACAGCAACAGATTCCAAATGCAAATAGCACACTTGAAATGAACTCTGGACCTTTTATCTGCTCATTGTAATTGGGATAATGAGGGAATAACACACACCTGGTCATGGAACAGCTGAGAAGCCAATTGTCCCATTACTTTTGGTGCCTTAACAAGTGGGAGGCACATATGCAAACTGTTGTAATTCACCTGATTTGGATGTAAATACCCTCAAATTAAAGCTGACAGTCTGCAGTTAAAGCACATCTTGTTCGTTTCATTTGAAATCCATTGTGGTGGTGTATAGAGCCAAAAATGTTAGAATTGTGTCGATGTCCCAATATTTATGGACCTGACTGTATTATATACTTATCTATAGCATGTATTATATATAAAATATCGCAAATAATCACAAATGTACAAATCACAATATGCATTTGCATAGCAGACCAGTGTGAGGAGATGAGTCATCTATGTTGTTTATATCATTTTCAGCTTTTAAATATAATTTCAATGTATTTTACACACCTACAGCATTGTATCACATTCATATTAAGAAGTTATCACATCACATTTTTCTTCTTTAAAGAAAACCTATTATGTCCCTTTTTACAACATGTAATATAAGTCTCAGGTGCCCCCAGAATGTGTCTGTGAAGTTTCAGCTCAAAATACCACAGATCACTTATTATATTATTTTGAAAATGCCTATTTTTGAGTGCATGTCCCTTTAAATGCAAATGAGCTGCTGCTCCCTGCCCCCTTTTGCAGAATAGGGCTGTGCCTTTACAGCTCGTCTCAGATACTCTGCTAAAAAACATCTGTTTGGGTTTGATTATCATGTCTATCGCACTGAAATGAAGGGTTTTAAACCATATTAGTTTAAACTTGTGATATACGGTTTTCTGAGCACGCACACACACAGAAAGCAGCTGTCACACGGCATGTGAGTACTAAACTATTTCTACTTTCATGTCTAACTGCGCTTAAACTGTCAAATACACACAAGTTTGTTAAAAACACAGGAATTACAAAAACAGTCAGTTATGTCTTTGAAGGTAAACAGCTGGAAAAGAAATCACGTTTATATTAGATCTGTGTGGCAGCAGCGTAATATACAGCAAATAAGTCAATAAATCCATTGCTCGCTTGTCTCTTCTGAGGCTGGGACTCTAAATAGGGTTCTGTGCTCATCAGTGCAGCCAAATACAGAACAGTTGGCATGCTATGCTCGAACTTTCACCGTGGTGTTAGAACTGGTACTCCGTTGTCGCTTACGAAAACACAAGGCAGTGCCGTGGGTGGAAACTTGCAGATTAAGGGGTGGTAATATTATAATAAGACTTACCAAAAAAAAATTTATTGCCTTGTTCTTTTTCACGTTTTCTGGGCTGGTAGATGCACCGGGGACCCGATTATAGCACTTACCGGAAAGTATTCACAGCGCTTCACTTTTTCCACATTTTGTTATGTTACAGCCTTATTCCAAAATGGATTAAATTCATTATTTTCCTCAAAATTCTACAAACAATTCCCTATAATGACAACATGAAAGAGGTTTGTTTGAAATCTTTGCAAATTTATTAAAAATAAACAATGATTGTTTGTATTGTTTGTAGAATTTAGAGGAAAATAATGAATTTAATCCATATTGGAATAAAGCTGTAACATAACAAAATGTGGAAAAAGTGAAGTGCTGTGAATACTTTCCGGATGCACTGTAAACACTGAAAAAGTCAGATTTTCATGATATGTCACCTTTAAAATGCAGCCTAGTGTTAATAACTTAAAACCACTGACAGTATTATGTACCGTATTGTATTTTTGAATCTGCATTCTGTAACATACCAGCAAACATACTTGTATTTACGGCAGAAATAGTACAGAATAGTAATATGCTATTCTGAACATAGCATGTCTATTTTTCTGGTTTTCAAAAACATTTTTTGCTGAGACTCAAATGCTGTAATACTGTGATTCCTTTTGAAATGCCTATGGAGAAAATGAATGGGAAAACTATTTCAAGAAGCAATGCAGCTGAAAACATGTGCCATCACTGTTGTGCTTGAATATCCCTTCAAAATGTGATGAGATTTTAAAATACCAGTCCAGGCATTAAAGAATTCATATGCAGTGGAAACACATGATCTTGTTTGTATAGCACACTGCTGCATAAACAGTCTAATGCTGGTGGCAGCAGCTGTGGAGTTAGTCCTGCTGTGATATTCATATTAAGAACAGTGGACCAGTCGGCTCTTGTCTACAGTCACACATTGCTGAACATCAAAGAAGAAAATGAGGAATTGCTCGCATTCTAAAGACTGTCTGCTGCCGGTTTTATAAAGGAAATTGCTACTTTTTCAACAGTGGAAAAAAATAACACATTCACTCTTACATACTTTCAGACACAAGATAACATGGGAGTTTGGAACATTGTATTAAGCAGGTTATTTCTTATGAAGCAGGGAACAAAATGGGAAAAAATCCATTTCCACAGCTCGAAAATGGTAGCAGGCAGCCTGATAAGATCAGCCTAATTTTTTAGGATGTAAGGATGGTGAACAAAAACAGGTTTAGTATAACGTCAATGCATACGCCTCGTATTAGGCTATAGAGTTAGAGTTATAAAATATGAATATTAAAAACTACTATTAAAAATTATCAAAAGCACAAATTACTATCAAAACTACAATTACAATGAAAACTGAAAATATAAAAATAAAAGATCATTCAAAATATTAATAAATACTTTAATAGCAAATAATAGTAACAGTGTAACACTACCCTAGTGAAAAAAGTATATATAATAAAATGTATTTGAATTAAATTTATTTTGTGATAAGTATACTACAAATATGTTAATGGATTTGAAGTATACTTGGTATGAAATAAATGTATTTTAAATAAATTATGGCGTAGGATTTTTTTTACTAGGGTAAAGTAACACTGCACCAAACAGGGCAAAGTCCTTCAGTCTGTTCTATTTTTTATGCAATTTTTTAGTAATAATAAATCGCAATACACTGACTTAGCCTTTCTCAACCAATCAGATTTTAGATCAAGAACTATCCACTTTATAATAGAATTTTCAGAAATGGGACCATATCGTAATGTCCTTGTCAAATACGAAAGTGAATAATACCTTTCAGTTACTTAAAGGCACCAGGTGCATGGGCTGAACTTTGACCTCTCACCTCCTGCTGTGTGATGTCCAGGATGCGCTCCAGGGTTAACTCCTCAAAGTACAGACGGTCACACTCATCAAAGTCCGTACTGACCGTCTCTGGGTTATGGTTCACCACCACTGTACGCTTGCCCATCTGTCTAAGGGCACGAATGCTTGACACCGCACACCAGTCAAACTCCACACTGCTGCCTGTGGGGGGAGTAGAGCGAAACGCTGCCCTGACCCACTCTTGAACTAATTGCTCATTAAAACTAATGAAGATATGAAGATAATGAAAATCAGACTCAGAGGATGATTAGGTAAAAAAGATTTGAACTCACCAATGTGATACGGACCACAACCCACAATCATGATACCATGATCCTTAAAATCCAAGTCATGCTCCTGTTGAGAAGGACAAACTAAAATTGGGTTCATCCTCACACATATACCACAAGTTCCAATCTTCACAATGAATTGTAAAATTTTTATTTCATTTTACTTTTTTATTTTATTTTCTTCTTTTTTCATTTTATTTTATGCCACAAGCACCAATTTCTACAATGAATTTTAAAATTGTATTTATTTTATTTATAGATTTTTTTTACATTTTTTTTTTTTTTGTGTATTTATGCAACAAGCTTTGAATTTCACAATGAATTATATTTTATCCTGTTGCCTTTATTTTTTTTCATTCCTTTTATTTTATTTTTATTTTCATTTTATTTTTTCACAAGTGCCAATTCCCACAATGAATTTCGAAATTGTATTCATTTATTTATATTTTATAGATTTTTTTTTGTTTCAGTTTTTTATGCCACAAGCTCCAAATTCTATCTTCAAATTTTATTTTATCCCATTTCCTTTATTTTTTCCATTCCTTTTTAGAATTGAGCATTAAATTATTATTTTTTAAATCTTATTTTTCCCTTTTCAACTTACATATTTATTAAATCCACCTTATTTATTTTCTGTATTGTGCATTTGGGTACTCTAATGTTTACCAATACTGCAAATGTTAACAATCATGATGATAAAGCTTTCCATCAATTTCTCTTGTGTACTAAAATTGTCTAGCAAAATACTGTGGAAAAGTCTAGACAGGAAAATACACAAAATGCCCAACACTTCAACCATCAAAGACCCTGTATAAAGGCTAGACAGAGTGGTTTACCTGACCATGGTAAGTGCAATACAAATAGTTGGTGGCTGCAGGGTATTCAGCAGCAAGTGTATCAATCTGAAAGTAAGCACAAAAACCATTCATCATGAAGCAAAGGTCATTATAACCACTGCGTCTCAATCATATCTCAAACAGATATATCTGGCAATGGGTTCAAACCTGTTTGACCCAAGGTCTGATGTCCTGGCTGAGCCTGAGCGTCCGAGCTTCTCCTTCTGACATGTTCAGAACCTGGCCAACCTGCCGGTCTGAGAAACCATCCATCTTGGCCTTCAGAAGTAGATCTCTCGGCACTGTGGTGCTGAGGGCGGAAACCACATTAAGAAACTCATCAAGACAAATGCGCTGACCCTAAAAATTAGCAGAATATTAACTATTTATTTCTCTGAGCTGCTTGGTTACATAGCATTTTCTAAGCTGGTTTTTATTTTTATTTATTTTTATTTTATTTTTTTTGGTAAATACATGCAAAATCATTAGAGGAAAAATGTTTTTAAGATAAATAACAAACTGTGGACCTTTGATCATCAGAGGGTTCAAGCTTCAGTGTACATAGAAGGAAAGAGAAATCTCAAAAAAGAAAAATCCTGGCTAAAGATGCTTAATACTTTTTTTTTTTTTTTTAAATCAATACAACATTTGAACAAAGATCAAAGAGAACTGGAATCAAAATTTGTGGATTTTTCTTTCTTAACAATCATATTTTATAAGCTCTGCGTGGACATAAAACAATTAAAACAGCTGTTCAACTTTTTGATCTATTTTCATGTAAAAAAAAAAAAAAAAAGTAGTAGCTCTAAAAACTCTTTAATTATTTTTTTTAAAAATGTATACAGCAAGCCCTCAGTATATGTAATGGTCTGGCCATTGTTTATTAACAAAGTAAAGGGCATTAAATCTGGCCATTGTTTATTAACAAAGTAAAGGGCATTAAAACCAGCAGTAGAGTGAGACAGTAAAGCGTCAGTCACAATGGACAGAGACAACCAGTCCTCACTATCCCACGCACCAAATGTGAGACTTCACTCCATACTGTGCTTAAAGAGGTCAGCGCTCACCTGAAAGTAGTTTATTGGTTGTAACTGAAAACCTGAAGGTTGAATCTTAGATTTTTGAGTCCTTAACCACAGAACAAGCTCGAGCTCAGGTTGTGCTCTATGTTTTTAAGCTATACTCTGAGCAAGTGCATCTGAGAAGCAGGCAAAGTGCTGGAAATTGGTTGTCAGGAACAACCAGTCAATTACACACTTCAGTGGTCATTACACAAAAATATTTGACCGCAGACTATTGCAACTGACCAATCAGAATCATCCTGACTGATCCTGTATAGTAATCCATTATGGATTAAATTTACACAACGATTTTGCATAAACAAAGCATATTTATAGAACCATTAAGATATTTTCCACTGCAGCATTATTTTTATTACAATTAAAACTATTTTTGACCACAAATTCACATAATTATAATGCGTCCAGACATTTTTATTTTTTTGTAATACAGCAATTTTTTATGTTTTCAAGGCAATACAATGAATACTTACCACATGTAATTTCAGTAATTCAATAAATCTAGGCATTACACTTATGAGAATGACTTTTCAGAATTACAGTAATGAAATTTTATTAAATTGTTAGTTATTCATTTATCTGTTATAATAAAATAAAAAAAGCTTAATTTTCAACAAGTAAAAAAATCATTATTTCCACTGATTTTGGTGTGAAATGATTGGGACATGATCTTGATTATATTATATTCACCCTCTTGTACTTTAATACATAAAACTTCTCTTTGGCTAATACCAATAATAAAGTTTTCAAAAAAGAATAAATTATAGAAAAAAGTGGTGATCAACTTAATTTTGCTGCCATGTACTTAGTTTATTTTAAGTTTGGTGGTCCAGTGGTGTGCAGTTCTGTCAATTAATATCAGTTCTGAATGTAGTTCTGAGTGTCAATGTAATTGTTGCTCTCTCACCTGTTATACTGACCCAGGAGCTGCTCCATCACAGTAATGTGCTTCAGTTTGTGCAGGAACCACTTGTCTATGGCAGTGAGGTCATGGATCTGATCGACAGTCACACCACTGTGAAGGGCCTTGAGAAACCAAACAATCAACATAATGCCTCAAATCAGCAGACGATATTATAAATGGCATGAACATAAACAGGATTTTCTAATAAATGATTGTGATCTACAAGAAATTGTTGGGTCATTGTTAAATGAGAAATAATGGCTCGATTGTTGGCTGTTAGCCTGTGGTGTTCCTTGAATACAGAGCAGAGCCCAATGAGCTGTAACTGGCTGTTACCGTAGTGCTGTGGGGGGGACGGGGCTCCTGGCCAATCAGGACACAGTGCTTAATAGCCTGTCTGCTTAATAGGAGGCATAACCTGCTCTGAATGAAATGATGTGCCTGGAGAATAACATCAAACTCCAGTACTACAACTGAGACCAACCTTGAGAGTTATTGATGTCTCATGTCTTGATAGGATTTGCCCTATTAGTCCTTAATAAATCTGCCAGCATCAACGTGTTCATTTGACACTCACATGACACATTTTTTTTGACAAAAAGTAGGCTGTTTTCTCTTTAGGCAGACAGGTAATTTTAATTTTTAATGAATGCCTAGGACAGGGTGTCTACAGATATGAACAAGTTAAATTTAACACTTTTTAAGACCTTTTTAATGCCACCTTATATGAAATTTAAAACCAAACCTCTGATGGAAATCATATTATTTTACATGCGTATAATATAATATTTAATTTTTGTAAATGTAATATATATATATATATATATATATATATATATATATATATATATATGTCTGGTGTTTACCAGAATACTTGCTAAAACGGGTATTTTAACATAACTTTGTGTGTATGTATCCATCCATTGAGGGGGGAATCTGTCTGTCCAATGATTGTAAACAGTCACAGGTCCGTCAGACTGGAGAAATTTTTGTGGAATTGGGACCAGAAATATTTAAGACCCATCAAATCTGAATTTAAGACATTTTAAGACTTTTTAAGGACCTACGGCCACCCTGTAGGAGATACAGAGGGTTCTTGTATCAACCTAAAGGGGTTTATTTTGCATTAATGGCCAACTAACTGTACACTACCCTACTGCATAGCTACTTACAAAAGTAAATAAATGGACACAAAACATTGATTCAAATGTAAACAGAAAAATGAGTACGGAAAGAGTTCACTTAGAAACTAGGAAATCGGTGACAATAAGATAATTCTACACTTAAGTGGTCATCATCATACAAAAAATATCTGACCACAAATTTCTGAGACAAACCAATCAGAATCCACAAAATTCTGTGACTGACCAATCAGAATCAAGAATTTCATAAAATAATTATTTAAAATTAAGGTTTACATGATCTTACAAACCCACAGGATATTTACCCTACCATTTGCACCAAATTACTATTTCCTAAGGTAGTTTTGGCTTTTTCTTTGTCTCTGGATTCAACTCTGATCAATATATCATAGTTAACTCCATTAAATGTTTTAAATTAGTACAATTTTATAGTACTATACAATTGTATCTAGATAATTTTAGCTAAAACAGGACACAGGATTGTATTGCAAAGTTAATAAATTATATACACTTCCTTTCAAAAGTGTGGGGTCAGTAAGGTTTTTTTTTTTTAATGTTTCTGAATATTTTTAATGTCTCTAATGCTCACCAAGGCTGCAATTATTTGACAAAAATACAGTAAAAACAGTATTATTTTGAAATATTGTTACACTTATACATAAGAGTTTTCTATTTCAATAAACTTTAAAATGTAATTTTTTTTCTGTAACGGTCAAATTGAACAGCCCTCAGTGTCCCTATTTTGTGCTCAAGAACCATTTATTCTTATTAATAATGTTGAAAGCAGTTTTATTTTTGTGTAAACCATGAACATTTTTTCGGTATTCTTTCATATAAAGTTCAAAAGAACAGCATTTATTAGGTATTTTTACAGTAAATTTGATCAATTTAATGTTAATTCAATTTAAAGTATTCATTTCTTAATTTCTTTAAAAAATAAATAAATTTACTAAAAAATTACTGACCCCAAACTTCTATATGGTAGTGTATGTACACTGTCTAGCCTGGACACAAAGGGTAAGGACAGATATAAAAACTGCTGTCTCATTGATTCATAAATCATGAGCCTGAATTAAACATGGCTTTTATATTAATTTGAACACAATCAGAATCTATCATCTCTGAGTCACACACCTGGGCGAGGGAGAAGATACGAGTACTTGAAGGCAGGGAGAGCTCTCGCTGAAGGTCTCGCTGCTCTGCCCAGGCTCTTTTCAGAGGCAGACGCGTTACAAAGCCATCCACTGAGGGGTGGCACATCCGCAAGGCCTTCTGGATGCTCTCCTCAAAGGTTCGGCCAACTGCCATGACCTGTGAGGGGCGGAAAATTAGAGGATGGAGATAGAAGTCTTTCTATTTCTGTAAATCAACAGCACTGAATTAACTGTGATACAGAGTTAAATAAAATTGGCAATGAAAAATCAAAATCATAATTTGGTCCTGGATTAGTTTTAATCTGTGTTAGAAAGCGGCAGAGTTTGGTTGCCATGGCAACTCGCACCTCTCCAACACTCTTCATGGCACTGCCGATCTCCCGAGACATCCCATGGAAGCGGTCCAGATCCCAGCGAGGTATTTTGGTGACAATGTAATCCAAACTGGGCTCAAAACAGGCCGTGGTCTGCTCCGAAACTGCATTCTTTATGTCTGGCAGTGGGATGCCCAGTGCTAGTTTAGCAGCTACAAATGCTAGCGGATACCTAATGAGAAAGAGACAGAAAGTAGCCATGTTATGATGAATAACATTTGCTACAATAATAGAACAATAGTAACTGCAGCTTATATTCAACTGTTTCTCCTAGACAGCAATAAAATTTCATGGAGAGCAAATCGTGACTTTCTGTGATTTCATTTCACATGTGTCTCCTCTTGAGTTTCAGAAAGATCTCAACAGTGTCTCAAACTGTGTTCCAGTTTGTCAAGATACCAAAAATCCTAAATGTTTCCAAGATCAAACTATCTAAACTATGATATGCATTTATAACCTCTATTCTCTTACTGTGAATCAACCATTATCTCATTTGTGACCAGTGTTGGGTAAGTTGCTCAAAAAAAAGTAATCCACTACAAATTACTAATTACTTCTTTAAAATTGTAATTTGATTACAATACTGATTACTGCATTTAAAAAGTAATCAGATTACTAATTACTTTACTTTCAAGTTTACTTTAAGTTATCAAACCTAAAAAAAATACACTACAAAGTGAAACTCAGTTCTTTCAGTAATTTAATATTGACTGAATATTACATAAATATCAAAACAGCAAATTGAATGATCACTTGCATTTTTCCTGATAAAAGCAAAAAAGAACTTTTAATGTTTTGTATTTTTATACAGATAAGAGTAATACATCATCTGTAAAAAGTCTACTTTTATTTGTATACACTCAACAAAACATTGTGCATTTGTAAAATAAATAAAACAAATAGGGTGTGCATTCTGCAGTCTCATTCTCTGCGAATAGCTTCCTGATACACGTCACTAAAATGAACGAAAAAATCAGGGAATAGGCCTACTTGACACACAGATATGAGAAATATATTAAAGAAAGCTTGAAGTGTCTACTTTTAAATGAAGTAAGTCATGTCGAAAACTAATATTCCATGATAAAGTAATCCGTATGAAATCAACATGAGGTACAGTCTTTCCCGTCTGAGCTCATGTAATGTGTTCACACCCACACGCATTGCGCTCTATATGATAATCATCCACGTGAAAACAAGCTTGAGAACATGTAAACACCCATATCACCTCCGTAAACAAAGCATTAAAATTCATCAAGTTCATCTCGGCTACTTTTCGTTTTTGGAAGAAGACACGCTGTGAGGAATAAGCCTTGAATTTACCTCAGAAGAAGAATGCGATGCGACGCATGGCTTAAGCGGAGGATATCATTCTGATGAGTAATTTATTTTTACTTATATTAGTGTTATTGTGACAAACTTGTACACATTTACTAGTTGAACTTTTCCCATACTATAATGCCAGACTAAAATAGGTTAAATCAAGTGCAACCTTCCATTGCATATAAATGTTTAGGTCTGCATTATAGCTCGCATTCTCCTGTGATTTATTAAAGGGCATATTGATGCGCAAAACATGATTTTTACTTCATATTTTCTTAACACTCCATTTGTAACTTAAGTAATGTAATTTTATTGACATTAGTAATTGTAATCAAATTATATAAATTTAAAATATAATGCATTACATTACTGCTTTACCAGGAAAAGTAATTAGAATACAGTAACGTTACTGTGTAAAGCGTTATACCCAACTCTGCTTGTGACTACTTGTATTTCTCCTAAAGAATTTAATAAACATCTGAGAAAGTTAAAAGTTAATAAACTTATTTAGTACCTAAATTAATAATCTTAAATAAAATTACTTTAATTTTCCTCTTGAGATTTAGAAAAGACTAATAAACCTGCCCTTAGCACAGTCTAAAGAACAATGCTTTCCAAAAAACCCTCCATAATGATTTTTAGAAAAAAAAAAAAAAAAAGTAATAATTGCCCCACAAGGTATTAAAACTATTTTTGCCTCTTCACACTGATCTTTTTATAAGACAACAAAATCTGTTCTGTTTATGCCACACAATTTGTTTGTCTTCTTACAGAGCGTGTGGTTCGAAGCTTTCAAAGGATATGGATTCATTTCACACTGAACAGACAGAGTGGTGGGTGGGTGTTTTTTAGAGTCTGGCTCTTAACATACACAGAACTTTGGCTGCAGTCAGTTCTCAATATTTTGGTGACGAAAAACGCAAAACCAACGATGGTGTGAAACTGACACCTTTAGCTGATCACAGAGAAATGTCTGTTTTGCAGGTAAAACTCTAACCAAGCCAAAGAATGTAGTCTTAAATCTGTAACCATACAGTGTTAAATGTACTCAAGACTTAACTAACCACCCATAATGCTTGCATGCCTATATACTTTAAAAAATACTGACATATTATGATCTCACCCTGTGGCTTTGGATGCCAGTGCTGAACTTCTGGAGAGGCGGGCATTCACCTCAATGATACAGTACTCCAGAGAGGAAGGATGCAGGGCATACTGGATATTGCACTCTCCCACAATGCCCAGATGACGCACTACTTTAATTGCGGTCTCTCTCAGCATGTGGTACTCCTCATTGGACAGAGTCTGGCTGGGTGCAACCACGATGGAGTCACCTTTGAGATGACCAGAAAGGGCTATCAACTGAAGCTCTTGAGGATTTACAATGCATGTCCTCATGCGATGTAACTGGTGTTTAAATTCACATGACTTTATGGGTTATGAATATGGATGTGTGTATGCAGGGATCAATGTCAAAGATGATGAGAAGGAGACGTCTTTTGAAAATCTAGTTTAACACACATGTACCATGTTCTTAAAAATATAATTTTTGATTTCAATTAAAAAAGAAAGAAAGAAACCTTTTTTTTTTTTTTTTATAATTTTAAATATTTTTTTTATGAATATCACTGGAGTTTTCTGAATGGAAAATGAATTCCATTTGACAACCTAAATTAATATAAAAAGATTTTATTAAAGACTTAAAAGTAAATATATATTTGAAAGATTATAATAAATAGTCAAAAATTCTAATATATTTATGATATATTTGATTTTTTATTTAAATAATACAAAAAATGAAACCTTAACCTTTTATTTTCTGAATAATGTAACAAAACAATGAGCATAACATCAGTAACCTGAAAGCAAGATTATGTTCTACATAGACAGTATGGTACCTGTATGGATGCCCAGAGGGTCAAAGTTCTCCATATTGCAGACAGTGACACAGTTATCAGCAACATCTCTAACCACCTCATATTCCACTTCCTTCCAGCCCAGCAGGGACTTTTCCACCAGGATCTGACTGCTCATGGCCAGGGCCTGTAACAGAACAGCGCAAGGGTGAATGGACTTAACCCACTTTCATCATGCCAAACCATCTCAAATGCAGCCATATCAAGAGGAATCAAATTTTCCTTGATCTTCTTGAGATAAAAGAGTGTGCTATGAACACATACCGTAGCTTTCAGAACTCAACATCATACCCAGTGAAAAAAAAAAAGAGCATTTATTGAGACTTTAAGCTACAAAAATGCGGGTTGATTGATGGATGAAGCAGTTAAAAATTCTATTGGAACAGACAGCAAACCCACAGCAGACAAATATGTTAAAAATGTCTTAAAAATATTTATAAAGGGTGAAAAACAATTCCATTATAAAATAATAGTTAAAAATACTTGGCAAAAAAAACTAACATTAGTGGATATTGGGAAAAAACAATAAAATATATTTTTGTATTGTATATAAAATATATAAATTTACATATACAATAAGATCTCTTACATCAAACATTAAACAACCTTTAACAAAACTCTCTTTGTTCAGGAACAAACATTCAGCTTTTTTTGCCCTATACCTGATCATAAAGCAGATCATTTTTAAATTCAGAGCATCAGCATTAATGCAACGGATTAACATTATGTTATTTCATGTTTTACAGTGCTTACCTTGCAAGCTGTGTCCTCTAGCTTCTCTTTATTAGCACACAGGCCTGAGCCAAGGCCACCCAGGGCATAAGCTGATCTCAACATGACAGGGTAGCCAATCTCATCTGCTGCCTTCAAGGCATCTGCCACCTTCCAGACAAAAACGGTCATCAGTACATAATCACCAACAAATATCTATTTAACCAGTGTCCAAACGCAGCATCTACACTGAAAGGTTTTCAAAATCACAACTTTGAGCAGTGGCACATTTTGCAAATGTTCATCTCACTGTTTTAACAGCAATACTCGGAGCGATCTTTTCATTGATCTCCATTAATTTATCTGAAAAGAGTTGCCGGTCTTCAGTGGCCATGATGGACTCCACAGGTGTGCCCAAAACTTGCACTCCATACTTCTGCAGGACGCCACTCTGAAAGAGCTCCACCCCTGACACAATGGACAGGAACATAATGCACCATCAATCAAGCCTTTCAGTGTTGGTGAATTTGGTAAAGTTTGATGCTGAATGCTCACCGCAGTTGAGAGCCGTCTGTCCTCCCATGGAGAGCAGGATGCCGTCGGGTCGCTCTACTTTGATCACCTCCGTTACAAACTCAGGAGTGATGGGAAGGAAGTACACAGAGTCTGCCTGCTTGGTGCCAACCTCGTTAGTCTGTACCGAGGCAATGTTGGGGTTAATCAGCACAGTTTGTAGGTTTTCCTCCTGTAGACAGAAACAAGAAATAAGAAACACTGCCGTGAGCAAGAACACCTATACTGTTGCTTCAAGTAGGTCAGTGGTTCTCAAATACAAGATATGATTCTTTATGAACAAGATACGAGTTCTTTTATGAACTCTTTCCTGGAAAATGTACAATAAAAAAATATATAATAAATAAATTATAATAACAACAAAATCCTAGGAACATTTGAAAAAATAAACTTGATATAGTGAACATTGAAGTTGTTATTGTTACCTAAAACTAAAATTATTTAAAAAAAATTGTTAATTGAATTAAAGCCGAAATAAAATAACATTTAATTAAATTACATGAAAAAAAAAATCACATTTAGAAATGATGCCTTAGGCAACTAATTTAAATAAGTTTACGTACTAAAACTGCAAAAACAAAAAAAAAATAAGCAAGCTAGAGCTAAATCTAATAAAAATGACAAAAGCACATAATAAAACTACTAAAACTAAAAGGCAAAGACTCACCAAAAAGCCCAACAAAAGCCAGAAAAAAATATCAAGAGAGATTTTTAAATTGATTTCAAAATTGATATAAAAAATATATACATAGCATTATGTGTATGTTACTAGCAGCCCTTAAGTTTGCCCTGTTGTTGCGTTTTGCTGATGTGCTAGTGTCCCAACTAGCTTAACAAGCTTTACCAGCAAGACTTCCTTGGTTAACCAGCTTCACCAAAAAAAAAACATTTTTGCTGATGAACAATGCTAAGGATAGCACAGCAGCAACAAACTAGCATTAACTAGCATACTGTATACAGTACCATCTTAAACTTGCATAGACATTTATGCCAAGGCCTAAATGGTTTTTGTCAACAAAATGTGCTCAAAAAGACTGTTTTTGCTGCTAAACGTTAAAAAAAAAAAGTCAGGGCAAGCATGTCTATGGAAAAGTGGTACTTTGATGATCTGATTTGATCAAAGGTAGTACTTGACCTGAAATATCCGAAAAGGAGTGAACTAGGTCATTGAATAGAGGCACAACTAGCAGAGATTAACAAAATTTCTCACCTTCATAGCTTTGACAGCCTGGGATCCGGAGTAGTCAAACTCTCCCGCCTGACCGATGGACAGGCCTCCAGATCCCAGAACCAGCACTTTGGACACCTGGGTAAAACAAGGACAACAAACAAGTATCTGCATCTGTCCTCAACACAACGGGCCAGCAGACAAGACTTCCAACTTATGTAGTTTGTCTCCCCCACCTGGATTCTCTGAGGAACAGCAGGTTTCTTTGGCATCACAGATGCTATGCTCCCCTCCTTCCCCTTCCTTATCAGAGAGATGAAAGCATCAAACAGGAACTATAAAAGATAATTGAAGAAAGTGCTCAAGTACACTGGCTGTTTTTAGTGAAATAATCAGCACCCTGTTGTGTAGGGCAGCCATGTATGAATCCCTACAGAGGATTCAACACAACATGATCAAGAGAGAACATTCAGGCATGAAAAACAAAAAGATCAGACTCTTCACGATCCTCTGACAGTGCTGCGGTACCTCTGTGTCTGTGGGTCCTCCTTTGGCCTCGGGGTGGAACTGCGCTGTGAACACTGGCTTGGTATTATGCATAATGCCCTGAAAGAGAAGAAGAGAAAACAGTGTTAGACTTTAACCCAGATTCCTCTAAAAACAAAACAAAGCTTTTTACAAATATAAATCTTTTCTAAACAGCCTAAGAGTTCTTTAGCAATAACAACTGATGCCATCAAACCAGTGCTGAGGTATGTTACTTTAACAGCAAAATGCATTACTAAAAAACCTTCCAGGCTCTTGCAATTCATTTTTCACCAGGCAGTCACAGTTCAAGCAAAAGTTCGCCCAACAATGAAAAACTTTTCATTACTTATGGTGGGTTTTTTTTTTTTTTTGAGCCTGACAGACTAAGTCCCCATTACTGTCATTATATAGAAAAGCCAACCCAAAAATCCACATTTTCACTCGTATTCCACGGAGGAGAGAAAGTCATGCAGGTTTGGAACGACTCGAGGATGGTTAAATGATGAAAAATTAAATCCAGACCTCATTGGTTCCATCATTTGCGTTGATGAAGAGAGGACTCCAGCCTGGAGGAAGGGACTCGCTGTCTATGCCATACCCATGATTCTGAGCTGTGATGAAGGCTTGGCCAGTCATCACGTTCACAACTGGCTGGTTTTGGCCCCTGTACAAAATGAGTACACATTTTTTAATTAGTCTAAGGACAAGGACACAAATGACAAAAGTTAAGTATTTTTGCATTGAATTTTATTCCCTGACCCACATTAAAACAAATTTGACATATTATCTGTAAATTATGGTCAATATACTATAAAATATGTTGTATAATAATAATTTGTACCTGTTTCCCATTGGTAGTTTATAAGACTGTGCACCAGCTGCCAGAGCTGTGATTTGATTCCCCATACAGATACCAAACACTGGCTGAGGACGGTCACTTTCCAGCACCTGACGGTCATTATGATGGTGGGGAAAAAAGATGAACATAGTGTGACAATTTATTGATTTTCAAATATCCATATTAGTTAGTGTGGCTTAATTGAATCTTTTTTCACTTGTTTTCCAATGGAAATAATAGTCTATGTCAACTGTAATATGACATTTTTCTAAGAAAAAAAAACACATTAACACCTGCAATTGATTACTGGTTACCAGTATGGCCTAATTGATGTCTGCAGTAAATGTCATTTTAGATTAAAGATATTTTCTTTTTTTGAAATAACATGCACAGATGAATTGTTAACATAAAGACAATGCTATCTTTCATTCTGTACCTTGCGGACATTTTGAATCAGGGTCTTTGCCAGTGAAGGATCTCCTGGGCCGTTGGAGATGAAGAGACCGTCATACTCCAGACTCATCAGGTCTTGGTCCCATGGCACTAAATGCACTTCTGCTCCACGCTAGGATATAAAAATGAAAAGTCTTGAAATATGACAAGCTATATTGTCTACTGCTTCCACATCTTTCTAGGAGGAGACCACAACCACAATTCCTTACCTTGGCAAGTAGTCGTATAATGTTGTGCTTGATTCCACAATCAACAGCAACCACTTTGATAGGATTGCCTTTCCCAAAAACTTGAATATCCTTAAAGCAGGAAAAGACATGGTGAACTCTCACTGAAAATGCAATGCACAGCAAACTGACCAAGTATGCTGGTTACCTTGGTTGAGACCTCAGCTACGAGATTTCGGTGGTTTGGGTCTGTGATCTCCACTGGCTGTCCATCAAATTCAATCTTCCCCAAAGCAGTACCCTTATTCGAAGAAAAACAATAGGAACCTTCAATATGTATTTAAAGCATAATTTTGGACAAACTGCATACTTCAAAGTAGTGTAAATGCTGACTTTGTCTCTAATGATCTTTGTTAGCATCCTGGTATCTATCCCAAAAAGAGCCGGCACCTGCAAGCACAGGAAAAAAAGATACAGTATGCTTTAAATTACTTACTGCAGAATTGAACAGAAGTAAGAATATATGAAAACCCACCTTTTCTTCTTGAAGCCACTGTGCCAGTGATTTTACAGAGTTCCAGTGACTGTACTCAGAACTGTAGTCCTGAACCAGCAGTCCTGACACCTTCGAAAAACAAAAATGTGGAAACAAACCATCATTGCTGCAGATAAGGGTTGAATATACACTAATGGTCAAAATTTGGAATATTTGCGATTTTTTAAATGTTTTTAAAATAAATCTCTTGTTGAATGCTCACAAAGACTACAATTATTTGATCAAAAATACAGGAAAAGATTTGAAATTGTGAAAAATTATTACAATTTAAAATACCTGTTTTCTATTGGAATATTTTAGTTTTTAAAGTGATTTTATCTGACACTGAAGAGTAGAGTAATGGAAGCTGAAAATTCAACTTTGCCATCACAGTAATGAATGTTTTTAAATATATTAATATAGAAAACTGTTATTAAATGTTAATAATATTCCATAATATTACTGTTTTTATTGACTTTTTGATCTAATAAATGCAAGCATTGGCGAGCATAAGACTTTCAACAACATTTTAATTATTCCATACTTTTGACAAGTAATGTAAATTTACATTTATGTATTTGGCAGATGAGTGACTTATATTGCACTCCAGGTATATATTTTGTCATTTTGCACATTCCATAAGGAATCAAACCCATGATTTTGGCATTGCTAGTACCTGAATGCGATCGGACTCCACATTTTTCTTCAATCCCAGCTCATCCAGTTCCTGTGTATTGGGAACACCATAGTTTCCCACAATGGGGTAGGTGAAGGTCAGGATCTGCCCTCTGTAACTAGGGTCTGTCAGAGCCTCAGGATAGCTGGAGATGATACACAAATTTTAAGACAATACTAATTCTAAAATACTAAAAACTAATATGACAACCTCAAAACAAAAATAGGAAACTGGAAATACTAACTTGCCAAAAAAAAAAAAAGCATCCAAGTCTCATGTATCTAAAACTTTTGACAAGAGATTTTAAGTTTGAAAACTTTGTGTCTGCAAGAGCATCTGGATGGCTGGTAGACTGATGCCAGCCTGAAGGACTTGAACGCTTGAAAGATTTAGAAGGAGTTACAGATGAAGTATTTGGACTATTTTGGACTACAAAACACTATGGCCACATTCAGAGGGTCCCTTCTTACCCAACTAGTCCTGTGTTGAAGACCAGCTCTCCAGCTGCAGAGTGATCATGGCCAAACGAGTAGCCCTTCATCTTCGTGCCATCTTCAAGCACCAGGTGTGCAGTCTGAGCCTGGAAATTACACTACATTTAAAGGCAACTAATATGTGGATTCATGATGTAAAACATGCATATGTAGGCTAAGGCAGATTTACAGGATTTCTGACTGTCAGTTTTCACCAAAGCTTCTATACCTCGTATCACTCAACCAATTAACTCCAAGTTAACACACCTTCATGCTGAGCAATCTTGTCGATGTTCTCCAGTTGCGCCATCCCAGCCTCAGTGATTTGGCAACTCCACAGACTGTTAAGATTTTTGACATATTCTGTCCAGAAGTGTTCTTTTCTCCTTAATAATATGCGCTATTGTCAAACTACCTCTGAATATCAGCTATGACAGGGTTTCAAAAATATCCACGCACCGGTGAATACAGTGTGCTCTATTCACCTGCTGCCGCTGTGAGTGAAGCTGTAAATCAGCTCCGTCTGCTCACTCTCTCACCGCTTACTCATCGCGCTGTGCTCTGATTGGCCAGTTTGACTTCAATGGCTGAAGACGATAATAATCAGCATTTTAAGTCTGTATCATGTTTAAGTCTCCATGTAAAATAATTAAATACTACACACCACTACTTTTAAGCTATATTTTCAAATATATTACTATGAAAACTTGCAAATAAATAACTGCAGTCTAATTTATGCCACTATAATGTGATGTTATTGTTATCTAAAACTAAAACCTTTAAAATCGTTTTCGTTTAATGAATTAAACCTAAAAATAAAACTAGATATTTTGCCTAACTGAAAAAAATTAAAATAAAATAAAAGACTAAGACAAATGGCAAAACATAAGATAAATTACCAAAACTAAAATTAAAATTAAAAATAAAAAAATAATAATACTAAAATACAATGATTAAAAGCATTAATGCAGTTTTATTGTGGTAACTGGCAATATGCATGCACATTATATAGTGTATTTATAGTAAGTTGGTTTGATAATAACATCTATTAACCTTCAAATATCACCAAAAAATGTAATAGAGAAGAATCATAAATAATAAAATATAATGAAATGTATAAATCTGTCTAGTAATGCAGTTTCAATAGCACTTTAACCATGTTATATCATCATGCAATTTTAAAATATTTCATCAATGCAATAGGTTGTATTTTTACACAGAGAGAAGTACAGAGGAGTTTACATTTACATTTACATTTAATCATTTAGCAGACACTTTTATCCAAAGCGACGTACGTTTAGTTGCTTAGTTTAAGTGCTTGTGCAAATCACAGGCTAAAGTAAATGTCATATGTTCTTATATTTAGGATTTTTAAATGAAAGCTGTAATATGCCTACTAAAAGAGATGCACACAGACTTCTGATGAAACTACAGTGCTCCCCAACCATGCATTCACATTTGCAACTCAGATTCACAGTTTGCTACAGTGAGCAAATCCCTGCTCTTTTCCTCTCCTTCTGACAATAGCGGGAGCCCCTATCAGGGGATTAATGCTGGTGCAGGACTTTTGCTGAGCATGCTGGGAGGGCTCAGTGCCAAGGCCGCCACTCTGGTGGATTCAGCAGTCTGTCAGAACCACACATAATGTGTGGCACCATTCAGCAAAGACACAGACCTCAGGCAGGAACAATATACATAAACTCCATGTGAATTAAATGACCCCTGAGCTAACATGTGGAGGTCATGGGTCAAAGCTGTGGAAGGTTGTAAGCAGTGACAACTTGACAAATCATGGTTTACTATGTGTGTGTAGCACACTGCATAATAAAATCCATACGCATGAGTGTAACTGATCCTACCAACAGTTTGATTTGTTATATTAGGCTATATTAGTTCGTGTATGTAATTTATGCACATTTTAAACTCATTAAAATTAGCCTACCAAACTTCAACAACTTACAGTAGGTGGTTTACTTGTGCACTTAATCAAGCCCAAAAGAGGGCCTCTCATTCTTCAGTAGCGAGGTTCTTGAAGCAGTTCAGCTTAAAGATTCTCAATTAGTAGACTCTGCTGCTGAACACTGCTGAGAGACGCACAGACGCAGGTGCGTTAGACTGCATTAATAACTGCATTAACCTGCATATCTATGGCTCAAGCCTCTGTAATTAGCTCAAAAATGACGTTTTGGAATTTGCAACGGAAGGCTTGGGATGAGGTGCGTAAGAAATTAGTTCAACACACGAGATTCAGGACGGAAACAAGATTGTCTTAAAATAAATCATCTGAATAATGTCTGGTGTGGTTGTATAGGCCGTTAAAATGAGAGAAATAATGCACTCCCGAATGGAACGGTCTTTCTCCATTCTCAAACAAATGAAGACATTCGATTTTTATTGACTGAACGCAAGCGCTTATTGCGATAGAAAACACTGTCACGGTTTCCACTGATTACGAAATATTTTTGTTTGCTGGGGTGGTAATATATTAAATAGGGAAGGGGGGGCCCAAAAATGTGTTTTGCCTATGTCACGATAAGATGTTAATTCGGCCCTGCATTTACTTGTTCACGTTTTTGCAAAAAATAAATAAATAAATAAAAATACAGTAATTTGTGTATCATATGTAGTATATTTTTTAATTTTTTAAATTATACAAAAATAACAGTGGTCAAAGAAAAAACATGTTTTTTTTTTTCTACCTGCAGGGGCTTTACAGTAGAAAATAACAAGCCAAACCCTGATGTATTGTTTTGTACTGTCCACTGCCCTCTAGTTGTCATCCTATGAAAATTCATCTTCTGTTGAGATTCCATAAAACAAATCTAATGTGATCTTTAATTTGAAGTCAGTATTTTAGATTTAACATTATTAAAAGGAAAAACCCTCAAGATAAAGAATATGGTATCCATTGACTTATTATATTGAAATTCCTCTTAATTTAAATATGTAAATATACATTTCATGTCATATAGAGCAAAGCATTAATTCAGCATTGTGCTTCAGTATCAGTGTTATGTATCTTAAAAGGCCATGTTATGAGATCAAATTATCATGTTTACATTAACTAATTCTCCTGGAATATGATCCCTGTGTCTACAGTACATGAGAAACTGAATGGAGAGAACATCCCTGTCTGCAATACTTCTGTGCTCCTTTTCTATTCTCAGAGCCTGTTGGCATAATAAGATGGAAAATTGCTGAGTGATTAGAGGGTATGGGGGTGCTTCAGAAATGCATAGCTTTCTAATACAGCTCAGCTCTGGATCCTCACACTCTACTGGCGTCTTAACAAATATGGCGAGTTTCTCCTTCTGGATTTTGGCTTGGATCCCATTTGCTGTTTTCAAAGATCCCCAGCCATATACAAGGGTCTGAAAATAACCAAGGCCATGTTGGTCTCTATCTAAACGCTCATTAGGCGTGCCTCTCCTCTTGATGAGGAGATGACAACAGAAAAAAAATGAATGACCATTTTTCAACACCAAACTATTTTTAAATGAATATAGCCATTTCAGAAGATTTGATTTCAGAAACTCTTATAAATAAATAATAAATATATAAATAGTTTGAGGTTTGCATTTATTTATTATTTAGATTTATGGATGAGATTTGGGGCCTGACATTGTAATAGCTGTTTTCTTTTGTTTTTTTGTTTTTAAATCATGCTAAAGAGTTTATCCACATCTCAGGATATCTAATGCAGCACTAGAACATTCTAGCAGCCTCCAGAAAATGCAAATGATTACTTTGTATTTAATTCCATCTCAACACTTGAACCAGGAGTGATGGGCAGTCCTCTTTAATGACGTGTGTTCGTGACTTCAGCAATTCCAAGGAACTATAATAGGTATTCTTTTACAGTAAGGGCTGCTTGGAGACCCTCACTGGGAGTTACAGCCACTTTTCAAGGCTGTGTGCTGCTTTGTTTAGTTGTACCCTTTATAATCTCTCTGAGACGGCTTTTAGGGATAGGCAGGTGACGCTGAATCAACCCCCTTAAGGAGTTGTGGGCCCCCCTCAGAGAGATCCCAAGAAAACTTCGCACCTCTTCAGAAAGGGTTATAAATAGGGCCCATCTGTCCAGGGGCTAAGTTACAATCCCATTCCTTATGGAATTAGTAAGGAGTCCAGGAGGGTGAGTGGCACTGTTAGTTATGGGGGCTCACATCAGAATCACTGAGGTTTGAGCTATGCAGAATCTGTGACCTCTAAGTCAGAATGCTTCTGTTGCTCTGCCTTAAGGTTATCTGAAAATAACGCCACACACCTCCCACTCCATTCTTAAGACAGCAGCACCACGTTTCGTTCACCAGAATGCAGTTTGTCCTTTAAGATCTCTTTAATTCTTGAGTCATATACTGATGTAAATACACTATTCGCACTATTTTATATGCAGGATTTGAGAAGACATCTACAAATGGATACTTGTATATATGAGCGGTATTTAAAATATATCTAGTCATACATTATGAAGGCAAAAGTGCTTTTCAGGGGAGTGTTAAAGGCCCCAGCTCAGATGTACTTCCTGTTCTACACAGAAAATGACAGAAAAAAAAAAGAGACGGCTTCAGAGTCATTTAGATAAAAAATAACCAAATAAAACAAAATAAAAAACATAGGCAAAGAGAGCCACAAATACAAGATAACATGCCTTCAGAATGTTTTTTACAGATGAACTGTGGGTATATACAGATAATATCATATTAATGTGTTTTATTTATATATTTATTTATAATTTACATATTGCATTTAGACATTGCACATAAATTCTATTACACAATGTCTCTGAAATATAGGTTGTATCTATGAGAGAGGTGGCCTGTGAAAAGAAACTCATTGGTTAAAAACAACTAGAGGAGCTGTTTTTGAAAACAGTGACCCATATCTGTCTCTTAATGTCATAAGACACTCATGACTAATGCCTCAAATAGTTTTTCAATATTTTTAGACACAGGAAAGACACTCTATACTAATCACTTTCACTTTATGTGTAATTTTAGTCATAGTTACAACTTAAGCTAGGATCAAAAATGACTTCACCAAGTGCTAAGTTTAATCAAAAATCTTACAAACAAAATAAGCAGCATGGTATTTAGCAGATAGAAAACGTGTGCTATCGAAGAAAAACATGGTAATTTCCTCAGCCACACATGGAGAAGTGTTTCACCGTAAGACCTTTTCACCTCTCCTCGGAGTGCCTGTCTTCTCCCTCACGGCTGGCACGTCTTCCCTGTTGCACTCTTGAAAAGATACTAAATTAATCCGGAGATGTGCGTCACTTTGACATGACACCCTGCAGGCTTTTAACTGTATGATGGGCATAAACTCGCTTACCTCATTAGCATAGCTTGTGAAGTTTGAGGAGAGTCAGACGGGGATGTTTTCATATCTGAGTTGGAGTAGCATGTTTATGACGTTTTACTTCATGTTTTACTTCATGTTTATGAAGTTTTATATTGAAGCTTCACATGCAGAATATTCTTGTGCAGAATATTCTTGTGCAGATCACATGATGAAAGCAGAATATTCTTGTGCAGATCACATGATACACCTTCACTGAAAACATATGATTGAATGACGTAAAACAAGCACAGGTGTTTATACTATTGGTTTACACTAAGTTGTTTCATCTTACTATGCTTCAGTTCGTGTTTTAACTATATGAATGGCTTTTGTGATACATTTAAACATGCTAGTCCACCCCGAAAATGAATATTCTGTCTTCATTTACTCACCCTAAAGTTGTTCCAAACCTGTTTAACTTTCTTTCTTTCTTTGGTCACCAAGAATGTTGGTGACCAAACAGTTTTGTTTCCCACTGACTTCCATTATATTTTTGACTATACAATAGATTTTGAAGAATGTTGGTAACCAAACAGTTACGGTTATGTTTTTTTATTTTTTTTTACCACAATGGAAGTCAATGGGAACTAAAGTGTTTGGTTAGCAACATTCTTCAAAATGTCTTCTGTAGTATTTCACAGAAGAAAGTAAATCATACAGGTTTGAAATGAAGACCAAAAATTTCTGGTACGCCAAACCTGACCCATACTAGAGAAGTTATCTCGGGACATCTTGCATCTTCCATTAAACTTAATGACTCCTCCCCATCCCAACAACCATACCAAATAACCAAGTAGGCTAAAAGTGAATTAGCTGCTAAAATCATTAAGAGCTGGAGAGGGGGTTGTTGGTTCTGGTGGGCAGGTGGATGGGGGCAGGTTTTTAGAGAAGGTGTTTCTAGATGGCAGGGGTGAGCCCTGATGACAGCTGGGGGGCTACAACTGAAAGGGGGTCAGAGAAAGTGGGTTCAAAGGGAAAGCAGGGGGTTGAGAAGGGTGAATGAATATCTCCAGTCTCTACGTTACTGGCCCACCTCTGGGGGTGGGGAAAAAGGCCTGCAAGACATATTTAGATGGGAGAGAGGGGGAAAACTCACTCTGTGCGCTCTGAGGGGTAACGGGCATCAGCAGCTGAGGCCTCCTTAAGACTTCCAGACTCCACTAACTCCCTTTCCCAAGAGTCCAGGCTGAGATGAACAAAGACGTTTACTCACTCATTGTCACTATCAGCTTTCATTCACTTCACAGTTTGATTTCTCTCTGCCTCTCTGTGTCATTTCTCAAACTGTCTGCACTTTGCTTACACACTTCCATGTATAACATGATGACGGACACTGACGAATTTGGATGCTGGAAGAGTTCCACTCTTCGACAAACATCTCTCTCTGCTCAGACAACCCATAACTGAGAAAACCCCTGGGCTTTGAGCACATAGAGGTCTGATGAAACACAGTTTGCATTCAGTGCATGGGATTTTTTTTTTTCTTTCATCTTCCAGTTTATTTTATTTTTCCCTTTTATTTAATTTTTGAATAATTCAATTATAATCAGTTCAGACAACATAGATTGAATTATGTGATCTGAACACACACATGCAATGGATTTACATCAGTTAAGTTTAGACCTACTTATTCTTTGTGTTTAACTATTTTCCATATTTTAGAATAACAGTGGAAAATGGAACAAAAATACCACATAAAGTAGAGAATAATAGAACAAAATATCCACAACATAATAGAACAATGTTATCCCAAAAATTGAAGTATATGGGAAATATGTAGCAACCAAAAAAATTAAAGTTTATATCCGTATTTTTTTTTTAATTATCCTATATTTTTGCTTCAACAAAGTAGCCACCTTTCATTAACTCTCATCAAATTTGCACATTTTAGATCATTTATTTAGTTGAACACTGATGCTTTGCAGATAACTTCCTTGTTTGGTCTTTGTCTGTCACTTACACTGAAGTGACAACATACCACATGAGACTTTCATTTATTTTGAAGAAAGTGGTCACTTAGCCATCTGTCCTGGTATTTATAGCCATCAGCTGCTGGCATTTCCCATTATTTGAAACATTATTGTAAGCATGTTGCCATTATTAATGTTGGTGTAGACTAATATAACTCAAGCTACACTATAAAAGATTTTGTCAAATAACCTTAAAGTAAATAGTGTGAATTATATGGCTAATGTCATAGAATAGCACGGCAGGGCACATTGTAACGCAGTGTTACAACATACCCCATCTGCGCAACTGGAATTTAAAACCGGTTATTGTCTTCTGCTAGTTATCAAAGCATTAAAAAATAATCTAAATTGATAAATAACAAATTGGAGATAATCTATAAAATAATAGCAGATTTGTCTCATTTTAAATGAGTAATAAAAACTGAGATGAAAAATTTACTTAAGCCAGAAATATAATTTTACTATGGTAAAATAAATGTTCAGCGATATCTTCAAAAGAATTTTGAATTTTGGCGCACTTTTTTTTTCTCTATATAATGTTGATATGGTAACTAGTAAATACTGTAAATTTGGTTATGCTAGCATGTGTGGAAATATTTAAACCACGTGTGTTACAACTAACCCCGCGTTACTTTGTACCCCGCGCTCCCCCGCGTGAAGATTTGTAACCACAGCATAGTTTTTCAAAGGCTGTTCTGCGTTGTAGCAGTTTTCTTAAGCAGTATCATAATCAGAAGGAAGTTTGACAAAACAAACATTTTCATTA
The DNA here is from genome assembly GCA_039654775.1 of Spinibarbus caldwelli. NCBI lineage: Eukaryota > Metazoa > Chordata > Actinopteri > Cypriniformes > Cyprinidae > Spinibarbus > Spinibarbus caldwelli. Next base: position 10,465,788 of record CM077232.1, read on the forward strand.
AGATGTGAAATGTCACTAGCAAAAAAGGTCCATGAAGCATAGCACAGCTCACACAGAAATCACTTTCAATAGTACATACAGTATTTTTATTACATTTAAATATTACAGGACTTATATTTGCATCACTCATATTACATGTATTTTTAAGCCAGTTCAGTTAGCTATTAACACATGAAGCACTTTTTAATACATTTTAATGAGAAACAGGTGAATAAAGACTGACAGTTAATGTTTAATGTTCAGAAATGATTATTTCAAGACATGTAAAGCATTTTGGCTCGTTGATGTGGGCCGTCCCAAGCATGGTTTCAATGTGTTCATTGTCAAACTCAAAAATCAGATTATTTTTAATTTTTAAAAAACGACATTGTTTTATTTAAAATAAATAATTATTTTATTTTATTGAAAAAATATTTTAGCTTGTTTTGTATATTTTTTTCATGAGATCAGATAACATTTTAAGCTGTCATATGGTCATGTTACAACGTGCCCCTCAGATGTTACAATTTACCCCACCTACGGGGCATGTTGTCACATTTCACTTCCAATTTTTGAGGGCAAATAAAGAAAAACGTATACATTGTAAATATGAAACAAAGCGGCATATTTGTACTACACAAGTGTGAAATTACTGTGGATAAAAAATTATACTCTGAACCCTATGTGGATTTAGACAATTTGAGAAAGTCAAAAAGTGTTACTTTGTGCCCCACTCTCCACTACGCGATTCACCTCGTCTAAAGAGTTACATTTAGCTACCTCCGAGGAAATGGTGCCCGCGTTACATCTTGACTCTGCACGTGAATTATCATCAATATTACAATCAATACCTTGAAGAAAATTCCCGGGTTGTTGTCTCCCCCTGAAGCTGAAATGAGATTTACGACCCTTGGCTGTCCCCGCGCTTCGCCCCCTTCTCCATTTGGGGCGCTCGACCCCTCCCCTCTGTGACCAGCGACCCAATCCGCGCGTGTATCAGTCTGACATCAACTCTGAAGTAAATTATACGCGTATATAAACATCTATACTTACCTTGAGAATGCTGAGTATCCTCCAAGCTGTGGTCCACTCCCTGTGTTGACTTCCCTCCCGGCGGACAAATAGACTAAAAAATGGCACCTAAGAAGGACGTTAAGAAGCCCGAGCCTGCCAAGAAAGCAGAGCCCGCACCTGCCCCCGCTCCTGCGCCCGCACCCGAGGCCCCACCTAAACCCGCAGCAGTAGATCTGTCCGGTGTGAAGGTAACGACCACTCCTGTGATACATCACATAACAGATAGTTCAACTGTGAAACTTTATTGATTTTTTCTTCCCTCGGACTTTAAAGGCAATTTATTTATTTACGTTTAGCTGAAATTAAAGTTTTTGCAGTTTTTACTAAATTATGAATGGGGATAAAATGAATAGTTCAGGTCCTGAATGCTGATTGGTTCAAACATGATTCCAATTCTACCAAAATAATGTTCTGTTATTATTTACATGTCAGGTATTACATGAATGTGCTTTTAATGAAGCAAAAAGTCCATTATATTTGTACTCTGAAGCCTCCTATGTCGTATTGTTTATTTATGAAAATGCCTGCATTAAAGTTGCGTTACACTTTATAGCTAATTGCTTTCATAACGTGTTTTACAAAAGGACAGTATGTATGTAATGCAGATGTCATAAAAGTTTGAGCCATATATTTAAATGTACATAACCTAATGATCTGTTAAACATATTATATTGGTTAATGAGTTAAATCATTATAAGCAGCTGCCTAAGGTTATTCTGTGCCTGATGACTGCAGAAAATATCTATTATTGGCAGATGATTCAGGGATAGTTCAGGATAAGTGCTGTTTTTTTCTGTGTAATTACAATCAAACGTAACACCCCTTTTCTGATTGGTCCAGATAGCCAAAATTGGAGTAGGTTCACATGGCCAAACATGGAGCACCTAACTGTTCTGTAAGCAGCTGAGGGACTAAATTAAGCATACCAAGATCTGGGGCTCTCACTGTCCAGTTTTCTATGAAAGCAGCTGTTTGTGAACCTGTCATAACACTGTTAGTGATGTGATGGATTTTCTCAGGTCCTGAAAATCGTTCAGCATCTTCAGGCCATGCACATAGTCTCCCTGTTTTATGTTGTTGAAAATTCATTTGCATTACTGATTATTATTTTACAAAAGTGATATTTGCCATTCTCAATATATATTCTTTGCCTACACTATGTAGTATAAAACAGACTCGAACGGAGCGGTCATGAAATTTTGATCCATATGTTTGAATTTACATAACACACTGATCTGTTAAGCATATTATATTATGTTTGATTTATGGGATAGAATAAAAAGTACCTCTGTTTTCCTGCAGGTCGATTTCAGCCAGGACCAGATGGAAGGTGAGACTATTTTTTATAGATTCTATGACCTTTGCTTACATACATGTACTGAGTTTACATGGGGTGCGGTGCTTAAAATAATGAATAGAATAGAATAGGGAAAGAATCCTGCAGAAGGAAAATTAGATATTAAATACCCTAACTAATTATAATCTGCCTCCAGGCAGGAATTTAATGGCACCAGCCATATTAATTCAAAAGCTTAGAACATTTTAAGTGGTTTGAAGTAAGCGACCTGTGTCAAATTCCCAAAGTGTTCTGGGATTTACTTCCATTGTGGAATAAAGGTCAAGCAGTTCCATGCAACTTCACAGTTAATTTGCACCATTGTCCAGGTCTGCGTCTTACATGGAAGAATGTGGTCGTTGCTCAGTGAGGGGGAGCTTTCAGCAGCCTGGGTGTGAGTTACACTGCAGTCAGCATTCTAGCCTCACATGGTACTGCCTTTATATGGAGGGGGTTATATTCTTGGGAGAGCATATCAATTCCAAGATGACTCTTTGAATCCCCCCCCCTCCTCTTCCCTGTCACGTCTTTGGTGGCAGCTGGCTTTGTACGGAAATCAGATGAAGCTATTAATCTTTTAGCAGATCATCTTCCAGTGAGCCAGTAGACTCATTGCCATGACGTTCATAGAAATAGTGAGCACTGATTATTATTCAGTCTGCTCATTTTCATCTTAAATTTGCAGATTTTAATAAGATTGATAGGTAGAGATTAACAATGGAAACTGGTATTTTGTAAGTGCCTGTTAGTTTGAGAGACCCAAATAAAAATGGTCTACAAATGCAAAATACAGTAACTATACATTTTATTTTATTAAAATGGGTATAAAAACTGAGACTATAATCTGACCAAAGGCAGACAACTTTACCTTAATATGTATAGATTTAGAGAAAACGGACATCAAATCAGTAAAATAGCCATTATCAAAGTAAATGGGTTTTGCTGTCGTTGGGGCAATGTTCATTTAATCTTTCAATCTTTCATTTAATATTCAAATTATACATTTAAATTGCCTCATTAAAGGTAAATTTTTCAAAGAAGCATAACTATAAGCCATTAAGATGTTGATCCCCAATAGGGTTATAGTTAACTAAAACTATTAAAACCATTAAAAAAATGATACTTTAAATAAAATTAATTAACTGAAATAACTTAAATGAAATACATTAAAATATATATAAAATATATTTAAAAAAAATTGCATACATTTATTTTAGGTAGGTTCCAAGGAACAATTTTCATGTACTTTAACTTGATGTAATAATAAGCTGAAAATAATATATTTATAATGAAAATAATAAATATGAAAATAAAAATGAATAAAACTATATAGACATTTACTGTAAAAACAAAACAAAAACTAATAAAAATGACAAAAACACACAACAAAATTACTAAAACTTTATCTAAATTTAAAAGCAAAAAATATAAAAATAAAATCTACTTCAAAACATTAACAAAACTATTCTACTATCTCAATGATACTAAAAAAAACACTGATCCCTAAAATGTCTAAAACCGTGCAGAGAAGAAAGCTGTTTCATGTGAATGTGCGAAATTCAGATTCATTAATGATATATCAAACAGTTAGAAAAATAACAAAGTGCAGTAAGTGGACAAATAATAATATAATAAGTAACAACAGTTTGCATAATAAAGGCCAGTTTTTGTCCAGCTAAAATAACTAGAAGCAGCAAATAACTGGAAGCCTTGCACACTGAAGTTAAAAATCCACTCTCAAAATTAGGTGTAGAGCACAGTGTAAAACAGTATAATTGGTATCAACCAAGTGTGTGAGTTGTGGGTGGGATTATCGGTTTGATCAACCAATGGCAGAGAGGGATGTGTTCAGGAAACCTGTTGGAAACTAATGTGCACAGAAATGACCTTTTTCATCTTTGCCTAAAATAATCTCTCCACAATTCCAGATTACAAGGAGGCCTTCGGACTTTTCGACAGAGTTGGTGACAGCAAAGTAGCCTACAACCAGATTGCAGATATCATGCGTGCACTGGGACAGAACCCAACCAACAAAGAGGTTACAAAGATCCTGGGCAACCCTACCGCTGATGGTAAGTGGATTTGTTTTTCATTTTCATTTACACTTTTAATGAGCTACTCCTCTAGTCAGCATTAGCACTGTCAGGGGCATTCACCATGACATAGTTCACATGCCTATTTCTTTAACTGTAATTGGTAGCAGGCTGGTGACAGGTGCTTGCAGTGCATTGTTTCACTACATTTGCCCTCCTGTGACCCCTTTATTCACTTTTGACCCCGTTTACAGAAATGGCAAACAAGAGAGTCGACTTTGAGGGTTTTTTGCCCATGCTGCAGTATGTGGTCAACAGCCCAAACAAGGCAACATACGAAGACTATGTTGAGGGTCTGCGTGTATTCGATAAGGAGGGCAACGGAACAGTAATGGGTGCTGAGCTGCGTATCGTCTTGTCAACACTGGGTAAGTGGCCAAAATGAACAGGCTGATTGCATTACCACTGCAGTTCCATATCAGTATCTTTATTGGAAGTGGATTAATTGGAAACAACATGTGACCCACTCTATCCATCTTTTCTTCTTCTTTTTTTTTTTACCAAGAAACATTGAATGAATTGAATGTGAAAGGAAAGTCTCTGCTTTGTAATTATATATATCATTAAATTATATAAATTAATATATACTGTATAGGTTGGTTCAGTGATGTTAAGTATTTTTGAATCGAATAAACCAGTTCATTTAGATGTTACCATTTTTGGGTTACCATTTTTTTCAGTGTAGTTTCAGTGTACCTTTAATATCATAAAATATTTTGGCAAAATTACCTCTATAGATTTCAAAGATTTCAATTTTCACCATTTTTGACAATTTGTACTGTATCTTTCAACATACCTTATTCTACATATTCTATTCAAAAATTTCAGTAAAAAAATAGTGAAAGTACAATTTTTTAATGATCTTGTTTCCCACAAACAGCTCATTGATACTTTAGAATAAATCATAGATCCAGCCAAATAACCAATTTCAGAGTTTAAATGCATTTTTATGACATGCATCAGTCTTTCAGTTAGTTTAATGACTTGACCAACCAATTTTCCTCTTTTTTCCTACAGGTGAGAAAATGAATGAAGTTGAGATCGATGCTCTCATGCAAGGCCAGGAGGATGAAAATGGCTGTGTGAACTACGAGGGTCAGTTAAAATCCTTTCTTTATATCACTGAACATTTATTAACTATAGTAAAATTGTTCATGTTTGTTGTACTGTAATTCTAATCCAGTTTAATCTCTCCATTCTGAATAGCTTTCGTCAAACACATCATGTCTGTGTAAGAAGTCGGATTTGTGAGGAAACTGAAGCGTTTCTCCAGATTCCATGATGTCAGGACATCCACACAATGTTTCCAAAACCAACTCAGAAACGGATGAAAGGGACACGGGATGTTAGTCATAAACAATTATTTTGTTATTTGTGTTTCCTATTTTTTTTTTTTTTTTGTCCATTCTTGGAAGCCATTCATATTTTTTCCAGCTAATTTTCTTGGTGTTGTTCGTGTCTGGACAAGCCTCTCCATAGCGGAATGGCTGTGAGGGGTGGGGGGTGTAGGGGGGCATCATAGTTACACAAAAATACAAACCTTGGCCCCTCACTGCCTGGACTGCAAAGTCAAAGGTGCTAAATATACTGCCATTAATGGACTGGCTGCAAAACCTCCTTCCCCTTTCCCCAGAATCTTAATTTATTTTTTGCCTCTGTCAGTTCTCATAATAAACTTTTCACAAAGTATCAGCCTTGTTGTGATTGATGTTCCCATATTCAGCACACAAGGCAGAAAGGGAAGTGATAGGTTAAGTGGAAAAGTTAGGTAAACATGACTGATAATTTAAATAGCATAGCAGTAGACTTTAACTTAGGGGCGCTGGGAAATTAAAAGCAACATAAAACCATATTCACTACCCGTTTTACTTCCATAATCTATTGTAACTTAGAATAAAAGAGTATATTCAACAAGAAAAAAGGGTAGGATGGGACTTTTGATGTGGATTTTATTGATTTTTTGTGGATTTTCAGGATTTCACTGGATCAGGAAAAATAGGAAAGAAAAGATGTTTACAATAAGACCAGAAATGTGTATCAAGAAAGTAAATGGGTTTAATTGGTCAGAAATTTAAATATACAAACTTTTCACATTTTGGCCATGTCACCTGCATTTAAAATCCAATATAAACTCAACAAAAGAGAAGCTTGAAGGTTTCCCTGAATAAAAGCTCAAAGGTTTAAGGTTGATAAAAGCAAAGATATTAAGACAGCCATAAATATTATTAATGTAATTTTACTGTTATGTAAAAGTTTTATTAAACATTTAATTTTTTGTTTTACAGTACAATAGTGTCATAACTATAGCAACATTTTCTTTTTGATTTATAATTTAAGTTATATTATTTATTATTGCTATATGATGATGATTATTTATTATTATTATTATTATTATTATTATTACTGCAGTCATATTGAATGAGTTCCATAAAAACAAATGTGAATGTGACCTGAGACAACAGAAGTGGAGAGATTTTTTTAACTGTTAAAAAATTCTCACCATATCCTGATGCTAAAATACTAAGAAAAAGTCATAATCTTTCAACAGAAATCTATTAAACATCTATCTGTAAACACTCAATTCAAAACATGAGGCCTGCAACAAATTATTAATAACGAAAAGCTTTAAAATGACATTTAAGTTTAAACTGAGTTACCATGGTCAAGGAGCAGTTTTCCACTTACCTTTTCTAAAACAACTATAACGTATAGCTTATAACGTTCTGTAACATGGCTTATTGCTTTTTAAACCTGTAAGGAGGCAATAATACCACAACCATAAGTCATTACACATTTCACAAGCACAAAGTCCAAAAAAAAACAGTTCACATAAATGTTTTGTTGATTTTCTGTATTTTTATTGTCATAACTGTTAAGGGCATTTATAATCCGTATCATACCAACAGGAGAAAAACTGCGTACATCTATGTGACCTTTTAAATACATTTACAGCAGCTGAGGGAATCAGGGAAAGGCTCAGAGGGGCCGAGAAAACACAGAAGCCTACGAATGACAGCTGTTCTAGAGGAAAAGGGGCCGGGGAGAACCACAAATGACGAGAAAAAATATACTGGAGTACTGTGTTCAAACAGATGCGAGCGGAGTGTGTACCCTTTTTAATGTTTTGATTTGTGTGTTCCTTTTTCCACTTCCTAAGAAAGAAAACTAAGCATCCAAGCAGGAATCAGCAAACAAACACAGGGCCTAACACACCGACAGAGTCCCAAGGAGTTGCTCCCTACATTTAAGAATCAAATGAGGGCTACGGCACCACCAGTCTTGCTCGGACAGATCCGTCAGATCCATCTTAACTCTGAAAAATGGCGGTACGGTTCATCTTAACTCTGAAAAATGGCAGTACGGTTCACACTTCAAGACTTTTGAGCAAATTCAAGCAGATCTTACATGATTCATGTATACCTGGAGCCCTTGAATGTCTTTGCGTAACCGTAACATTATCATTTTGTGTAAATCGACGCACGAATCTGCTTAAACTGTGTTTAACCGACAAAGATCCACAGAAGCAACGGTTTCTTAACGACAGCGAAGGCAGGAGTGCGGTCATCCGAAAAAATGTACAAGCTAAACATCGTCGCTAGTATCTACAAAACATGATGTGTTCATTTTATTCAATGTTTCAGCAAATAACTTACTAAAATCCCTTGAAATAGAAAATAGTCTCTTTTGTGTACTAGAATACATGCTCGTCATACAATCTAGGTTTTTTTTTAATGCAATTGTACAGGTATAAGTTGTCGAAGGAGTAATTGTTTCTTTTTTCGACTGAGCATTAGATGTTGAAACGAAGAGCTGGCATATTTATAAATATATTCCCTTCTAATGTATATCGTGTTTGATCGTACGTCACTCGCAGATGAGATGTTGTAGAGTCCATGCACTGAATGGGCAAAATAACACGTGCAGCATGAGATCGTCGCGCCACATTCCCGTATATAAACACACCTGACGCTGACCCTAAACCAGCTTTTGAGGCCACTGTCTGTACACAACCATAAAAAGTCACATGTAACATGGGTAATAAAAAGCACTGGTACCTCTCTAGCTAAGTCGTTATTCATTAAAATGAACAAAAATAAAATAAAATAAAACGGATACCATTTTTTCCATTTCCGATAGTCACAACAGGGTTCTGCGAGATTGTTGGTTGAAGAAGAGGAAAGAGTGAATATGAGAAGTGAATCTTTTGTGTTCCATAAATACCAGAGGGAGGAAAGGTGAACTGTGACACCACTGAAGGGGACTACTGTAGACTGAGCGGAGGGAGACGTTTTGGGGGATTCACAAGCCTTGTTTGGCCAGGGCGGCGGTCACATCCTCGGCCAGCGTGGCCAGCTGTGGCGACTCCAGCATGTTGATGCTTCCGGATGAAGACATGTGGCTGTGCCGGTGAGGGGAGGTGCCGCCCGACAGCCTGAGTGTCTCGATCACAATCTCTGCTCCGTGATCCACACGTGCTTTAGCCACGTCACGGAACATCAGCTTATGGCTTTCGATCTTAGGAAGCAGGAAACAGGAAGTCGGTAATGATCACTTAACATGACTTCCTGTATGATGTGGTTTTTGTGCACTCACCTGTACATGTCCTCCTCCAGGCGTATGGTGGGCATTTTCCAGGGAGCGCACCTTTGCATGGGCTTTTTCTCTGAAGTCCAGCTTCACACTCTCAATGCGCACATTACCACCGCCTGAGACACAGACAGAGTCATAAAAGAGTCATTTAATCAATTTCTCATTTCTCTGCTGGTGCAATCTTAAAGAAACAAAACAACTTGAGTTTTTCAGAATGTAAAGATCTACACTACAGTTTTAAAAGCTTTAAATGTTTTTTTTTTTATGTTTCTAAAAAGTCTTTAATGTTCACCAAGGCTGCATATTATTTGATAAAACATACAGTTAAAACAGAAAAAGATTGTGAAATATTATTACAATTTAAAGTAACTGTTTCTAGCTTAACATATTTTAATTTATTCATGTGATGGCAAAGCTGAATTTTTAGCAGTCATTATTCCAGGCTTCAGTGTCACGTGATCCTTCAGAAATCAATCTAATATTATGATTTGATGCTCAAGAAACTTTTCTTACTATTATCAATGTTAAAAACAGATGTGTTGCTTAATATTTTTTGTGGAAGACATGATACATTTTTTAGAATTCTTTGATGAATATAAAGTTCCAAATAACAGAATTTATTTAAAATAGAAATCAATTTTGAACCTTTTTATAAATGTAAAAGGCATCAATATTATGCTTTTAATCAATTTAATGCACCCTTCATTTCTTACACTGGCAAAAATGGCAAAATTTATTTGAAATTTACTATCACTATCAACTGTACATTAGTAGAAAGAGCTGAGATTGGTATAAACGGAGGTCGGAGCCAGCTCCAAATAGGCAGGTCAGTTCCAAATGGGTGGGACTTGTTAATATTGCCCACACCAAACCCAACCCTAAACCTGATATTAAAAATTTACCACAAGATGGCACTGTTACATTATCCAATAATCTAGGTTGGTTTAAAAGCAACCTACATGACACTGCAAATTTCCAATCTGTGGTTAAAATTTCTAGAACTCCTTGGCTTAGCATACTCACCTGGCCTGTGGCGGATGTTGTCCAATGATCCACACTTGGAGGTCACATGACTAAGATCAATCTTCTTAGACTGAATTTGAACCTGTGAGAAACACCAGGGGATGAGAACAAAACATAAAACATAAACTGAATATTAAACACGAGGAGTCGCCCACTTCTTCTTCACATATGATGCTGCAATGTAAAAAACAGCTTTGCCTAAAAAAAATACTGAGCAATAACTGATGAGTTAAACAGTTCAAAAGTCACCCGAGAACTACTCCACAGCGAAACGCATAAAAATGGTTAGCTGAGCTGCAAATCAAGCAGAACTGATCCATATGCTGAAGATGCCACAACATTAAGAAAACCAACAACCGCAATGAACAGCACAAATACAGCATCAGATCACTGAATCAAATGACAGACATTCAGCTGTTTAGAAATTCATGCCGAAGTTAACATTGCAGTGATTACGGTGTATCTGGACAAAAACAAAGTCAAATTTCAGTTATTTCAGAATATTAAATAACTGTTCTTATTCAGGAGCTTGATGAATATTTATAAGAGTCTTTCATTTCTGTTGCATAAAAGTGATATAGACCTCCATCAAATACTTAACATAAACTAAACAGACAGCATAAGTAATATTTTCTGCAAATCAAACCCATGACCTTGGCGTTGCTAGCATCCTGCTCTACACAGTGTGCTCATTATACAGTAGCTTTGTTGTAATAATGACAGTGACTGACTGCTGCTGTGAGGGGAAGAAAAGGCAAATCTGATTGAAGTACAGACATGACTCAGCACATACCAGCTCTGACATTTAGAAAACACCGGTCAAGACATTTCTGTTGGCAATATGCACTATCAGAAACAAGTGAGAGACTACAACTCTATCCTGAAACCTAGTGAGCTGACTATGTAACATCATAGCCCTTTGGGATTTTTAGGCATAATTATACTGCTGCCTTGGTCAAATTGTGAGGCAGCATTGTATTTATCCTTTGCAGGGAAAGCATTTCCATAAATGCACTGCAAAAATAAAATTAAATCAATCTGGATGGCAGACAAAGTGAGAGAAATGTTAATTATTAATCAATGTAATAATATAAATAATAAAAAAAATTACTAAAATACTTAAATCTAATTCAGAATTTAATATTGTGACACCGAAGACTGGAGTAAAGGCTGCTAAAATTAAGCTTTTCCATCACAGGAATAAATTACATTTGAAAATATATCTAAATAGAGAACAGCTATTTTAAATTGTAATAATATTTCAAAATATTACTGTTTTTACTGCATTTTGAAAGACTTCTTTCAAAACATTAAATAATCTTACTGACCCCAAACTGTTGAAGTGTAGTGTACATAACAGACATATAGTTATTAGGTTCCACTTTAGTTAGGATGCTGCCTATGTAGGCAGCAGACAGTAAGGCAGCTCACTAGGTTTTGGAACAAAACCCAAAAAGTAATTGTAATACAGGAGACTTTGAAACCTAAAGAAAACAAGAGTAAGAAGCCATGAAGGTTGCTGCAACTACTCCATGATACAGTCTATTGAGTAAATATATAAATTAAATTCATAAATTAATAAATTCTTTTCTCAAACAGAGAAATATTGAAAAGAAGGGTTGATGATGTATTGTCTTATTTTGATATGACTTCCATACAGTTGACACACAAGTGTTGATAGGTCAACATCAAACACCTGCATTACAGTCTACAAATATATACATATGGCGTGTATATATTTTCACAAGATGAACAACAAGAAGGGACTTCAGTTTTGTGTATTAGCCCATATACAGGTTTTCCATGTTATATCTGATGTGTGTGTGCATTGAAAATTGTCTGTATCTATACAATGTTTGATTCTGCCATGGTAGGCATTTTGTCTTATCTGTAGCATTGAGCATCCAGTGCAGCAGAAATGTGTCTGGAACATTTCTAAGTTGGAAATCTAGGACCCTCAGATCCAGAAAGGAAGCAAAATGTTCAGATTTAATCTTAATGTACAGAGTAAAGGGTAAAAAACCGTGGAGGTCTATTGGCTTTGGAAAAGAAGGAGAGACAGACATAGGGAGACAGGGAACAGTACATACATTGCCTCCACGGGGCGAATGCTTCAGATTATCCTTGGATCCGCACTTTGACTGTACGTGACTGAAGTCCAGCTTCTTGTTTAAAATTTGAATCTAGAAAAATACAAAGATATGTGGCTCTTTTAATGAAGATGGAAACACACACACATTCATGCACACGCACATACAGACAGCTGGTAGCCGTGCATTGGTAAGACAGATCAGTATTCACAGGCGGTTAGATGACAACGTATAACTTGATCCCTTTGTCGATGTTCTCACAGCACCTGCAGCCAAAAATCAACCAGGCAATGCTCAGTCGATAAAAATGAAGCACCGACGAAGCAACAAAGTTGAACAGAGGTCAACTTTATGCAAATGTGCAGCAACACAATGGGGAGACTACCAATCCGTAGTGGAGAGAAATGTCTGCCTACCAGCAACCAACAGTGCGGAGATGTTGTGATTTAATCACTGTCAACATGAACACCCCTTAAGGGTTAAACTGCAGCTGTACTCATTGTTGATACTCTTTCCAACAGTTAGACCCCCATATGCTGCATCAACACAAATAAGAAAAGCTTTCACTTATTTTATGCTAATTAATGCTGAAAGTTTCTCCATTTAGTGGAAGCATCACACTGAAGGGCTGAATAGATGAACACGGAGTTAATTCCAGATAAACATTTCAAATTTAATTAACTGTAACATGTAAAACTCTCCCTCGTCCTAACGCCTGCAAATGTCAGCTTGACTTCTTGCTGGGGTCCTGATTAGCAACATTTTCAAGAATCCCCAAGAGATCGAACTATTAAATAAGGATTTTGTGAGTCACTCAGCAGGTCTCACTAATTGGTGACAAAACAGTATAATAATAGCAACTTTTTTTTCATTTACATTTTAACATAAAGGTGTATGCTATTAGAATTTAAAAATAATAATAATAATAATAATAATAAAATAAAATAAAAGTTAAAAATATATAACTTTAAAAAATATATAAACACATTTATACTTATACACTTATATAACAATATAAAATAATGAATATAACATAATATGTACTGCCCAAATCAAATAAAATCAAATTATAACTAATAATAAAAAACAGATTATTTTATAATCTTTATAATATATAATTTTTATAAATATTTTTATAATACATAAGTAAATATGTAATATTATATATATAACATAATATGTAAAAACATAACCAGTCAAATTAAATTAAATTAAATAGATTATTTTACACATTTATATAAAATCTGTGTTCTTGATAAATAATTATGAAAATATAAGTGAAGTGGCTTTTTTTTTCTGTGAGGACAGTACATCTATTTGCATACTGCAAGAAAATAAAGGAAAAAACTGGGCCTTTAGAAGAATAGAAGAAGCCCCTCTCCAATATAATGTGTGTAAGAATAAGAAATATGAGGCCCAGGAAAATCATTTTTAGGTATGAAGTATAGTCTATAAAGGGTAACTGTTCTACAGTCCATCAGACCTCAAGTCAAACAATAACATCTGACTGCTGTAGTCAATGTACAGTGACAGTTTCACACATCATCTGATGCACAATCCATTTAGCTGTTACTGCAGTGGAACAGAAGCCTTCAACGGTGCGCTCACTACCAAGCTGTTGTAGTAGCATGCTTTTAACTGGCCTCAGCTGTTTTCAAAGACAGTGTTAATTTATTAGTGAATAGGGATTTGGACCCGGGCTGGTTCAGAAAGCAGGTCAAAGTGAACAACTGTAGTCAATGTTACTGAAATCTCTTGAACACACACATATCTGTCTACCGAGAGACTGCAAACCTGAATGAGGTGCACATAATATCGACGCAGAGGGGCTGATGGAGAACAAAGCACAGATGATGACCCTTCAGGGAGAGAGACAGCTGCACTGGAGCCAGAGCGAACGTCTGTGTTTGCTCTCCAGAGATACACGAGTCATGAAAGTTCTCGACTCTACATACACTCTTCAACCTATGACATAGTCAAATCTGGTAGGTTCAACTCTGAGTGCCATGAAACATACACAAACACACACACACACACACACACACACACACACAGTTGATGTTAAATGTTCACATAATGAGGAATCTATGAACATGAATACAAATTACAACATTCAGAACTCAAAACTTCCACCAAAGTTCAGAGCATTTATTTAAACTAAGCTGCAAAAAAGAGCTTGTTTTGAATGTACATTTTAGCAACAATGTTTTCAAAGTCTTAAAGTCACAGCCGAACAAACAGTTAATTTGTTTTTTGGGGGGTTGGAAAGTTGGAAGTGAAATATGATCATGAAAAACAAAATTTTGAAAATTGTAAAAAGAAAAATCTCAGTGGGAATGTTACTCTGCAGGACACACTAACTGGTGACAAAATAATTTAGTAATAGTAACTTTTTTTCTCTTTACATTTTAAAATAATACAGTGTGTACATTTATGTCAAATAATAAAATAAAAAATTAAATTAAATTAAATTTTAACAACTTATATTTCCTTATTTTTTCTTTATTTTTCTGGTTGTAAACTAAATTCTGATAGTCTTATATACTAAGATTTAAGAAATGAGGTATGATATGATCTCAACTGGAATGTCAAAATGGTATATATTGCATGAAATAAATATCATTACATTAAAAATGTAAAATTATGATGAAAAACACTGAGGGAAAAAAGAAAAAAGGTATGATACAACCTTAAAATCACAATCATTCTTAAAATGATACATTACACATTAAAGTACACATTACTATTAATTTGATCTGTAAAGTATATCCGTAAAGTAAAAAGATTTCAGATTTGTTTGAAAGAGAACAGATGCAAATATCCACTTAATAGCTCTAGAGTTGATGCAACTTTTAGATATTTTAGAATATTAATCTAATGAAAGGTTCTGACATTATTAAACATGCACATGCTTTTCCAAGTTTCCGTGTTTTCAGACTGTCCCCGTCCGCTTCAGTGGCCCTCAGTAGACATATTATGTCATTAAGGCACAGACAGGCACAGCACTCTTACCCAGTTTCACCCTTGGGCAAACACAGACTGGCAGTGGCCGCCACATGCCTGGTCACTCAACCCTGAGAGATTGTGGCTCATGTCACTGTCTCTTAGACCTGTTCTGTGAGTGACTATGCTGGGGAGACACCCGCTGTCATCCAGGGGTGAGGGACCATTTGGGCCCAGACAGATTCAGGCCATGGCAGAGGTTATACAACACGCCGCTCCTCAGGGTGTCCTGAGTGCCCTGAAATGAACTCCAATGCCATTTTCACTAGATCATTCATCACTGTAAAGTCTACAGGTCTCAGGAGGAGTTCATAAACTAGAGACAAATCTGAAAAGTGATGATGATGATTGAATGGATGCTTTTCAGTATTTTTAATTATTTTTTTATTATTTTTGTTATTTTGTTGGTTAAGGATTGTTTTGTTTGTTTGCTTTTTGACAAAGAACCTCTGTAATTAATTTTAAATAAAATAATTTTTTCCTACTGTATTTTTTAAAATCAAGGTCTTATACACTGTATTAGGTTAATATCACTGTTAATTATATTTAAAAAAAAAAAATAATAATAATAATTATGATTGTTCTGATGGGAAAAAACATTATTACTAATATTATTCATTCTCTGATCTTTAGAATTAATTTGGCCTTTAGAATTCATTTTGAATAAAATTAACTTTTCTCTACTAATGTACTTTTAAGTTCAACATGAAATCAAAGTCTTATACACTGTATTAAGAAAACATAACTGTCAATTATATTTAAAAAAATCTCCATTAACATATTAAATAGCTTAACTGGTGGGAAAAAGTAAGTAAAATTATAAGATAAAAAATAATACAACCTCAATAGAAATGTTATCAAATGAATTCTTAAAAACATATAAATTATAAAAATATGTAAAGATTTTCACACTTTTCCCCAATACAATCATTTCATTATAGAAAAAATAAGTCCCATCCAACATTTTTCCTCATTTAACACTGTTTAAATTTGAATCATTTACTATTTTGTCAAAGTTTTTACTTTAAAAGTGCAAGAAAAACTGGTCTTCCCCTATTAAAAAAAATAATAATAATTCTCAAGAATTTAAATCTTACACACTGTCTCTAACTCCACAAAGAAACAAATTCCTCCAATGTCACTTAATGTCCTTCCTCATAGTTTCTCACTGCAGTCTCCCACCCCAGTAACCTCATAATCTCCCACTCCTCTGGCTGATGAAATCCTTTTCTCTGCACTGCTGCACTCTGCCACAAGCCAGACATAAACATGTCACTCCAACATGCAGCCTACACCCTGGTCATTACAGCAAGCTTGCATGAAATACCCTAAAAACACAAGGGGTGTTTACATCACGAGCCTGTCCCCATCGTCCCAGCTGAACTCTGTTCAACCCGGAACACAAACCCCCCTGGTGCATATCTGTTTGTGCATTTATGTGTGTATACTTGAAGCTTCCACAATTCCAGAATGCAATCCAGTTGTTCTACAATTTACTACACAATCCAAGAATTTCAAAACAGGGTTCTGTGATAGACCAGTCTATTAAGCAAAATACTAAACACGTTCACACAAATGTCACATTACTTATTTTTTTTAAGTACTCAGACAAAACTTAACAGCATTTGATAGTGTTAAAAATGTGCATATTTAAATTTAAATGCATATTTTTAAACTACCGTTCAAACGTTTGGGGTCAATATGATTTAATGTTTTTGAAAAAGTCTCATTTTCTTACCAAGGCAGCATTTATTTGATCAAAAATACAGCTAAAAAAGTAATATGGTGAAATATCTTTACTATTTAAACTTCTAAATATTTATTTAAATGTATATATGTGTGTTTGTGTGTAAAGAAATATTTTTACTGACACTTTTGATTATTTTAATGCATCCTTGATAAAAGTATTAATTTAGATTTTTTAAAAATCTTACTGACCCAAACTTTTCAATGTTAGTGTATATATTAAAGAAAAAAACATAAATTAAAACATTATGTAATAAATGATACATTTACTATATCATGACTGTATAACTTTTATAATATACCGTTTAACTCTAATTAGGGCTGTTAATTTAATAATTAATTATATTAAAAAATAAATATATTTTAAATATATTTTTAAAAAATATGTAATTAATTGAATCTATCTGCCATATAATGTTTTTTTTTATTTATTTTATTTATTTACTGGCAC
Organism: Spinibarbus caldwelli; assembly: GCA_039654775.1. Taxonomy (NCBI): domain Eukaryota; kingdom Metazoa; phylum Chordata; class Actinopteri; order Cypriniformes; family Cyprinidae; genus Spinibarbus; species Spinibarbus caldwelli. The sequence goes on from CM077232.1 coordinate 10,483,173, forward strand.
CCCTAATATTAATTTATAAGAAGTAAAGAGCTATGGTCTGATGACAGGTAACATGAGTGATAATGTCATGATTTTGATTCAAAAAATAAAGAGAAAATCAAATGAAATACTTTATGTTATGAATGTTCTATTAAATGTTACTATTTTAGATATTTAAATGAATGTGTAATAGGAGGTAAAAGTTTTGGAGCAAGTTTTGTTCCATGTCATAGGAATAAAAGCCATGTCATAAGAATTCATTACCTTCTAGTCAGGCAAGGTACAAGTCAATCTAAGACGAGTGAACTGCCCCAACAGCCATTAGTATGCACACAGTGAATTGATACATGCGGACACAAGGCAATAGTGATGAGTGCGAGACACAGTAAAGCACACTTGAAAGGACAGTGTGCCCACAGGGGACAGAATCGACCCTGAAGGAGCATAACAACAGCCAGAAAGACAGATGGGGAGGGAAAAGGAGAGTGGATAGTTGCTATTAGCTTCAGCTGAGGTGAAATCAGGATGAATTGAGAGCATTGGACTTGCCTGGCCCCCCTTGGGCTGGTACTTGATGTTGTCAATAGAACCGATCTTGGATTTGACGTTCTTGAGGTCAGGCAGTGGCTGGTTAATGACGCGCAGCTGTTTGGGTGTAGTCGCCGGGGATTTTGGAGGAGTTCGGATGATGGCCACTTTCTTTTCCTGGGACAGCAGGCTGAGAGATTTGGGGGTGCCCGGAGTGTGGGGGGTGCCCGGAGTACGGCAGGAGTAGCTGGGAGGGGTTCCAGGGGTGATGGCTGTGGACCCGGGTGTGTGGGGTGTGGAGGTGCCACTGCGGGCCGAGCGGGACCTAGTAGTCTCAACACCTTCAGTGGAAACACAAGTTATCAGTTTAAATGCTAGGAATTAGTAAGCGCAACATCAGCAAACGAATGTGAAGATGACTTGTTCGTATTTTCTCACTTAAAATATACAGTGGAGTCTAAAGTCCATTAGTGAAAATGCTCCTTTTCTAATTTTATACTTTTTATTTATTTGAAGTTTTATTATCAGCATTACAATTTAAGAGAAAATAACAGCAACACCGCATAAGATACTGAGACTTGTTTTCAGAAAGCTGTTTTTAATTTACACTGATATACTATGTTATATTATTTCTTCTATTCAGCAAGGATGCATAAAATTGATTGAAATTGACAGTAAAGACATTTTAAGTTATAAAAAAATTACTTAACTTTCATTAAAGAACCCTGAAAAAAGCATCAACTTTCTACCAAAATATTAAGCAGCACAATTGTTTTCATTATTAATAATAAGAAATGTTTCTTGAACACCAAATCAGCATATTAGAATGATTTTTCAAGGATGATATTTTAAAATACATTCAAATAGAAAATATTTACTTTAAATGCCAATATTATTTACCAATATTACTGTTTTTATTGTATTTTTGATCAAATAAATGTGGACCTGGTGAGCATAAAAGGCTTCTTTCAAAAACTTTTTTTTTTAAAAGTACCCCAAGACCACACATTTTTAAATAAATAATATATTTAATACTAAAAAATGCAAATATTATATTTAATATTTGGTCTTACTACAGATTTTTCACTTGCTTTGTATAAAAAAGTTTAATATAATTAAAAACTTAGGCAATGTTGCTTCTCAAGCAAGTGTATCTTGTTTTAAAGATTTTTAAATATTTTTTACTTGAAAACAAGTGAAAGAAAACTAGTCAGAAGCTTAAGTAGTAATAGACTTTAAAAGACTTTTGGTCCCCACTGTAGATGATGACAATGATAGATTAAATCATATCATTGATTTTAAAGGTCAAAATGTATACAAACATTTTTAATGAACTTGAAATGGCACAAACACATAAAGGAAGAGTGTTTATACTATACGTGCATAACAGAAAAGGTAAGGTGTAGACAAAAAAAGTGAAAAAAATCCTTACGTATAACAGTGCCATGAAAATTATTCACCCTTTTTGGATTAGTTAGTTTAGTACAGGACATACATAGATGAGTGGCGAACATTGTGGTTGCAATGCTGTAACTAAATGTGCAATAGAGGTAAATAACTTTTAATGGCACTGTATTTTTTATGCTGACTGTATCGTTGCACAGGACAGCAGGTATGAAAGACCGACAACAAACAGGGTGAAACATTAGGGACTGATACTCTATACCTGTCATACTATGAGACCTGCCTGTCCTGTGCTCTGCTTTGACTTCAGTACGGAACGCTACAGGAGCAGGGGAAGAGAGGGGGTGAGTATATAGTGAGTATGAGTTAAAGACAGTTCGTAGATACGGAAACAGAGATTGAACGTGTCCTAAAATAGAACTGAATGTGTCCAGAAAGCTTTAAAAACACTTCAGATTCCTCACAAAAAGAGTTTAGATTAGTGCTTCTTTCATAAATTTTGCAGTGCATCCAGGCTTTTTGTGAAAGAATATGCAAATAAAAACCATGCAATATTAATAAAATGACTACAATATTAATAGTATAATCAAAATCAGTGATAAAGTCTGATCATTGTCAAATATTATTACATTATGTGGTTGTACTTGTATTTAAAAAAATAAAGATGCATATTGCTTTTCTGCTGGTTATTTTTAAAGGGGTCATATGACGTTGCTAAAAAGAACATTATTTTGTGTATTTGGTGTAATGCAATGTGTTTAAGGTTCAAAAAACACATTATTTTCCACATACTGTACATTATTGTTGCTCCTCTATGCCTCGCCTTTCTGAAACACAACGATTTTTACAAAGCTCATTGTTCTGAGAAGCGAGGCGTGCTCTGATTGGCCAGCTATCCAGTGTGTTGTGATTGGCCGAATACCTCAAGCGTGAGACGGAAATGTTATGCCCCTTACCGTATTGTGATGCCATGTCCCGGCGCGATGACACAAAAACAATAAAACTGCATTTGTTGCATCCAGTGGGGACATAATTAATGGCTATAATGACTTATACTGTCTTTTTATGTGTCGCGTTGCATCGCGCCGCCTAAACATTACCATGTCTGCATTTGTGATCGGATAAAACGACAAACAACAAGCTACTCTTCACAGCTCAAAACTCGCGTTTGAATAGTCAGTGGCAAATTCTTTAAATATGAAAACATACTTACAGGCTGTGAGTCAGAAGCGCCAGACTGTCCTTGCAAAGTTGGAATTGCCCCACTTTATAGAAACAGCCTTTGAGCACAGCTGACAGGCTACTCCCAGGAAATAGTCCTCCGTAAAATGTGCTGCACACACTCAATTATTTGGGTTGAACTGTTCTGGAACAGTGCTGTAAACACAACTTAACCACTGATTTCTAGTTGTGTCCTCTTTTGGAAGCCCAAACAAAGTAGTTTCGCTTTCACAACAAAACACAGCATCTCCAGGACATGGCGCCGACGGCAGCAACATCACTACAGCGAGAATAAAAGTCCCGCCCTCTTTCATTGCGTTTGCAAATGTCTTTCATATACATTTGGGCAGTGTTTTGCAAATCTCCCCACACCATGACATAGACATGTGGGGGCGTGTTTGAATGAGCCGTTTTAGGGGGCGTGGTCGAGTCTTAACTTTTATAAAGAATATCTCTTTGGTTTTGAGACTTTAGTCTTTGCAACTTCAGGGATCTTATCTATGCACAAACAGCTTGTAATACTCCAAAGAGAAAGGAAAACTTGAAATCGCATCATATGACCCCTTTAATTTTATAAGCCATGTTACTTCAGTATTGTGTTATAGATGTCAGGATGTGCATTAAAAAAAAACTTGTTAAGTAATAGTCATTTGTCTCATACTTCCGATTCAATCGAAATAAAAAAAAAAAAACACTATTTTTATTTCTATCTAGAGATAGACTCAATTTAAAATATAGAGATTTTACAGGTACGTTCTCACATGTGGGCCTGCGTGGTGCTGTGGACCCAGAGCTGGTAATGGAAGTGGAGCTCTCCTCATGATCAGCCATGTTTGGGCGGCGAGTTAGTATGGATGCTGGCCGTGGAAGGGACGACCTTTTCTCTGGGCTCCGAGAACCACCATCCTGAGGACAGAGTCATTAATCCTGTTAGAATCATGGTGAACTTAATGCAATTAAAATTTACTCCCCCTCATGTCATTATTTGGAATTTAGCATTACTTCTTCCAATTAACAAAATGTTACGGAAAATACCTCTTTATAAATCATAATACTTCAACAATTCTTTTTTTTCTCTTTTGTTTTCTACAGAAGAAAGTCATGCAGATTTGGAACAACATGAGGTGAGAAAATCATTAATTTTCACTTTTAGGTTAACAATTTTTAGGATGGCTTGCTCTTTGGAAAGCTCTTGATTAGTTAGTATTGTGCAGAAGCAAATCGTTTTTTGAAACATCTCGCTCCCTGCTTACCTTTACAGCATATGAATTTAGCGATACTTGTGGGCCCGCTGAAGAAGGGCGGGGCCCATAAAGATCTGCCTCCACCAACGGGCTCCTTTTATTGGAGGAGCTGGCCGAGTTTGGCCGGCGTGGCAGCAAAGCCTCTGCCCGAATTTTAGAAGTGGGGATCTTTGTTAGTGTTGTGGGATTGGAGGTCTATGATGAGAGGAACACGGACAGATGAGCCATTCATGCACAGTGAAAATGAAACCAAAAACATGAACAGAAAATGAAATGAAAATCAGCATGACAGCATGTTTAACCAAACGAAATGAGCAACATCTGACCACACATTTGGGGATACAAGGGCATTTACCAGAATGCATAACCACTCAGGAATTAAAAATAAACAAGCACAAAAAGAAGAAAACGTCTAGTTTCTCTAAATGTAGTATTAGTATATGGGCCATTAAACCGCTTGAGGGGGCACTATGTAGCCTATGTGTCACTTCAAGGTTAAAGGAAATAAGGCAAAAAGGTCATGCAAACATGTAAAGCAAACACAAAACAGATATGAGATGGGATGTGCATGTGCAGGCAATACAAAGAGTGGAAACCAGGGAGGCATCTGAGGCGCAAAGAAGCTGTACTATATATTGAATTCATTATTGGTACCACCAACAATTATAGCGTAACAAATGACAAAATGAAAAGAGGACCTTTGGTATGTTTGTGTGTTGCTGTTATTTGATCTATGTGAAATGTTTGGAAGTTAATTAAAAAAAATAAATAATTACACTAAAATAAAATAAAAACCAAGCCATAATTTGTGCCTTTCATTATTAATTATTGCTGTCATTTCTGAGTACTTGAGCCGATTTCTAGTATATAGACTTGACTATCTATTGACAACCTACTAATAACCTAATTTTACACTTGGGATCATCTTATTTGTATATGATTGAAATCTAATATGATGCTTACAGATGCTCGGTCTCTGGAGTGCCTGGCCACACTGAAGGGCAGTCGACCATCTGCAGACACTGCAGAGAGAAAAAAAGAGAGGCTGAGAATGATAAAGAGAAGAAATACATATTGTGACCATGACCATGACAATTGAGTTTTATGCTCTCCAATGAAAATAAAACAAGCTGAACATTACACACAAGCAAATACACTGCAAATGCAATCTTGCATACAAAAGCAGCCACATGTCCTTGAAACATAGTCTGATTTTAAGTGTGCAATGTGACAGGTATGACTTGTCGAACAGACAGTCCTGCCTCAAACTCACGTCATTAGTTGAGTTAATGTTGCTAAGTGAGCTGGTCAGATGTTCCAACTAACAAAGCAATGTTCAAAAACGTCACAGAACCACAGTGTTTAACTTTTCAAGCAAATCAACATATAAATGGCTTACTTGTAGTTGTCCCTGAATATTAAACTGGGATTTTTGATTCACTTATGTTTTCAAGACTTAACCACAATCCGGTTATTTATTTATTTATTTTTTAAATACTCAAGCCAAGGTACTTCTAATTGGGCTATTTAGGATCAAAAATGAAATTGACTGTTACCCACAGCTAAATATTTTGTAGCTACTGGAAAGCTCTGCTCTGAAACTGCTTGGCACAGAATAACAGAGAATTTGAAAATGAACTGTATTACATAAAAGGCTGTTCAGCAAAGTCTAATTGGGGCATTGCAGCAACATATCAGATGTCTACCATAAAATCAAGCTCAGTTCCCAGAAATCTAACAGTGGAACTTCATTATGGCACAGTGAGTTCTCTTAACTGAGCACCCAGAACTCACTTAAACCACCAGTTGCCTGGCAACCAGTTCGATTGGTCCCTGAATGCTGTATACAACAGAATAGAAATGTTACAAAAGGAGAGGAAATAGTGATTACTCTATGCTGCACCTCATAAATTGTCTAACACATTTAAGTCAAAAGGACATCCTTTAAAATTAACCCACAGACAAACACACAAAATGATTGGATGCACCGCATTTTCACAATATTGAATAAGCAGTGCCGCTTTGAAAAGAAAACTAAGTGAGAATAAGCATGGAAACTGAGAGAACATATGCAGACAACAAAAAGAAAGGTCAAGCGATAAGAAAATGAAAACATTATAAGCAAAACAATTGAATAAAACACCAGTGAGCCTCATTACAAACACTTGCATAACTTATACAATTTGCTATGTAAAATACATAAAAAGAAAAACAAATCAAATAGACAAGCATCACTCTTAAAACAACATGCCAGTGCCCATGTTTGCCAGCCACATTGCAAAACAGCTTGTGACAGAGATCACCTGTGGGTTTCCGTTTAACACACGCGTGATGTTGGGTAGGTCTAGGGTGCCTTACGGTAGCCTTTAAAACACTCTTCCGGGAAGGAGAGCACGTCTGAATATCAGATTTTTTTGTGAGCTCAGCCTTCTTAATCACAGCTACAACAGGGAAACACAGAATCAAGGACAGGCACAACAGCAGTACAATTCAGGACGACAGGAGATACAGTCACTCCCCTTATCAATGATCAAATAATGTTTTACTAAAACACTAATTTAACAAAGATGTAATGAAAAAAGCAAATGTGATTGGTTGAAGCATGACAATTGCATTGAAATTTAATTGAAATTCAGAATAATGTAACTACTATAAAATCACATGCACTTCGTAGGTTTAGTTAAATCTGTCCCTCTGTTGCCTCAAAAAATAATAATAAAATAAAATTAATACAAAGTTTTAGATTTTATACAAGACATCTAACCAAAGTGGAAATAAACATTAAGATTTAAACATTCAATTTGTTGAAAAATGTGAAGTAAAAATGTCATAATGAAAAAAAAAAAAATACAGAATATACAAACAAAAAACACAATGTCACTTTCAGCAACAAAAACCTTTTTTCTTCTTCATCTCATCCTTCTGGATGGGCACAGGCTCCTTGCGAACAGGTTTGTGTTCAGGGGTGGTGATTCGTCCTTTGGTCCTGCCGCCTTTAGCCCTCTGTTTCGCTGGTTTCTCTGCGGGTGGTTTCTTGACAGGGCTCATCACTCTGGGTAGAGGCTCAATTTTCTCTGTAGCCATGCTCTTATCATCATCTACAGAGTACATGAGGTGAAACAGGCAAGCTACTCTTATACCAGGCTGTAAACATGCATTTACTTGAAATCCAAAATGCCCTGACAGAAACGAAAAAATCGGTATTGCTGTATACTGGCAAGCCAACTAATATACAACTGTTACCTAAAAAGATAGGAAAATTCTGAAAAGTTTTGTCATTTTCTCAGCAAATTTCATGCAAACATATTAAAATCACACCTTGAGTATCCACCCAGGAGCTGTCTAAGATGGAGTCATCAATGGTGGTTTCATCTTTGTAGTCATCGTAGCTTTGGGTTGGAGCCTCACTCTCTGGTACTTCTATCTCTTTAGCTGGACATACAGGAGGCTCAACAGGCTCTGGAACATCTACAAATTCTTCCAAACTGGGAGCCTCCATCTCTACTTCCTGTGCCATTTCCACAGACTCCTCCTCCTCTTCGTCCTCTTGGAGGAGCTGTGGAGGTTCCTCCTCAGGGGGAGCTGAGAAGCGTACACTGTGAACAGAGACTTCGCTCTCATCAATGGTCTGCACTACTGTAATAAAGTCATCTTCCACTGTCACTACTGACTCAATCGCAGCTCTAGGCTCAACAGTGTCTTCTGCAGCTTTGGCCCCTTCCAAGACTTCCTCGTCTTCCACTTCTTCTTTCTCAACTACTTTCTCAACCACTTTTTCCTCCTCTTTTTCGACCACAACCTCATCTGGTTCAGTTTTATCTACCACCGGCTTCTCTTCCACATTAACAGCTGGTGATGGTGATGGTTCTGGCATGACCTCATCAGGCTCCTCAGCAAGCTCTACCTCTTCCTCTACTTCTTGAGTCACTGTGGTGTCCAGAGGAGCCTCGTCTGTCTTTGAAGGAGCTGGCTGAGGTTTCTCCTCAGCAACTTTCTCTTTGAGGGGCTGCACTGAATCTTTCTGCTTTACCTCCTGCTCAGAAGGTCTCTCCTCTCTAAAATATTTCTCAAAAGACCCAACAGGAGATAATCTGTTAGGATCGGTTTTAAGAGCCTCTTTCTCACCTGGTGATCTAGGTTTTTCAGTGTCACTAACATGCATTTTCTCCTCATCGGTAGCACTTTCTACAGAAGATGCTGGGGATGGTCTGATGGGCCGAGCAATTCTGTCCTTTGCTGCTCCAGTGAGCTGGTACGCATCCTCTGCATCCACCTCTTCATAAGCTTCCTGATGCACAAGGTCTGGTTTATTCTTCACCTTCTCCCTGAGTTCCTGGAGCTCCCTTTCCTCCTCTACGCTCAAAGGCCGGTCCTCCATTTCCAATTTGCGAATCTGCCTCTCATAGTCAGCTATTTCAGCTTCGGTTTCAGCTGCAAGTTTGGAACCTGCATCAAGATCAGGCTTTGCTTCCTCAAGAGTAACCATCACCTTCGGCGTGATAAAGGTTTCAGCTTGTTTTTCTAACTGTCCTTTCTCATTATCAGGTAAAGTTGGCCTTTTGGTTTCTTCCAAATGTTCAGTCTTCAAAAGATCAGACTCCTCTTGCTTAGTCTCTACAGAAGGTTTTTCAGAAGGTGCACTTTCGATTTCAAGGGAATCTTCATTCTTCGGCTTTTCCTCTTCTGGTTTTGCCTGTGGTGTAACAACCTCTGTTGGTTTCAGATCTTCAGTCGATGGACACTCCTGTTGTCCAATTGCAACAAGACCAGTTTCCTTCTCTTCTGATATCACAGTGTTGAAGATTTGAGGAGATGAGTCCATTGGACTGTGCACATCCGCAGGCGATGGCATAGGACCAGAGTATTCACTAAAGACACAATATCCTTGCTCCTCCAACTGCATTTCTCTCTTTGTAGCCATCTGGCCCTGGTCACCTTTGAACAAATGTGCAAAAGAATCACTTACTAGAGAAGACATGTCCATTGGGACAGACTTCCTTCTCATAATCTCTGGGTCTGTGTTGTCAGATGTCAACCTTGATCGAGTACCTGCAAGGTCCAGCATTTCAGGCAGGTCTGGGGCCATGACGGTGCCGTTCTTATAACAGCTCTTATCTTGGACAGGGGATTCTGGAGACTCTGACTGTGGACTTGTCTTTACATCAGTGATTGTTGCCTGGGGAGGTGAAGATGATGAAGCTGTGGCAGAGGCAGTTGTCTCCAGGATCATTGGTGGAAATTGAGGGAGCTTCTCTACTGAGGGAGTGGTGACAGGAAGGTAATCGGCAGATTCGTCAAGGCTCCCACTAGTTTGAGACATGATGTCAGTGGCTAACGGAGAGAAGTCTCTTGGGCGTCCTTGGGCATCACCATGATCCATTGCCCCAATGGTGATATTTAAAGAGTAACTTCGTTGCTCTAGTGCCAGTTTTCCAGGAGACAGTCTGCAGTCATCTCTTCTGTCTACAGGTGAAGCGATGTGTAGTGTGTCTGCGCTACTTTTCGGAAGATCTGGTTGGACTTCCGATGAGTGTGTTTGAGCCAAGGTACTGTAACTGATTTCAGGAAGTGGTAGGTCACCAACAGAGTCCTTTTGTTCTTCTGATTTAGTACTCAGCTCATAATACCCTTCTTCTTGAGACCCGGTAGCATCTGTCTTAATTGTAGTGGTCTCAAAATATGCAGACATGCCAGATTTGTCCTTCATGTCCCCCTGCATTGTTATTTCCATTTGTTTGTCTTCAATTTGCCCTGGTTTGACCTCATGGATATTGCTGGATTCACATGTTTCAGTTGAAGGCTGTTTCACAGCACCACTTTGTCCATCAGGCTTTTCAGTTGGAGCCTCGCAAGGTTCTTTGGCATGACCCTGGTCACTTGGAGGCACTTCAAAATCCTCCATGGGGCATGTTCGAGCAAAGGGGCTTTCTGGCATATCTGTGTCTCTGACAAGGCTCTGGTAAGATGGGAGTTCATCATCTAGATGCATTGCAGATTCAGTGAAGTCCATGCCAATGGGATCTGTCCTCTCACTGTCTGGTCGCTCTGCTTCCATCTTCACAGCTGAAAGCAAATCTCAAGTAGTCTGCATTGTATAGTATCATTAATAATTCAAAGTACAATATGTTTGCCAGGCCAACCACCACACAGACAGGCAAAGCTCTTGGTCAAATGAACTTCCACTTTCAAATAGCAGCAGCCGATGAGACACACATACCAATTCAGTGATGGAGTGATGGCATGGATATGACAGGACCAGCATGCAGACCCAGAACATTTAATGTTGCGTGGATGAGGTCCAGAAAATGAGGATGAAATATCCAAGGAAGTGGTCCGAACACGATACTGATCTCATTACACCAGCAGCAAGATGGAATAGCTGATCTAAAAACTTCTGCCAAATACATATTCAGAGATTATGGAAAATGCATAGTAATTTTCATGTTCATATAACCAAATATTACACATACACACGTGGTTATAATTGTCTTAAATTGCCACTGAAATAATACAGCGTTTTTAATTATTCAAAATTGTTCTGCATTTTGCATAATAAAAAGAATAAAAAACACTTATATAAACAATGTGAAATGGCAATGTTATGAAAAAAATGAAATGAAAATGAAATACAATTTAAATTAAATCATCAAGCTTAGCTTTTCAAAAGCCTTTGAAAATGAAGCATAACACAATATCACAATATCACAATATCACAAAAACAGAGGATTCTCATAGAATCCCACATGTAAAAACGCAGGTGTTTTGTTGCATGCAGCAAAAATCACCCACAAACTGGCAATGTAGCTGGCAAATAAAAATTAACTGAGCAATGGATAACGATATATGGAAGCAGTCGACCTGGCAGCAGTAGCATCAATAGAGAAACAAGCAGTAAAGTTCAGAAAAAGCTTAATCAGATAGCTAGCAGATGGCAGCTGCTCTGGGAAAAGCTTTAAGAAGAAAGACATTGACAGACAGACACACAGCTCTGGCCACAGAAGCTGGTCACCATCAAGCCTGTGTTGCCTTGCAGCATCAGCAGATAGAGGAGATATTTGAGCCATCCACCCACATTCCCTCAGAAAGCTGTCACGGTGCTTTCGCTTTGCTTTTTTTGTGATGGGAGAGAGAAACATGCAGGTTGTGAGAAGGATGGACACACCTTCTGCAGGGCTTTCTTGCCCCCCTGCCTCCTCAGCTCTCCCATTAGGGGCCTCATCGGCAGCAGTAGCTGCCTGTGTGTGAACCTCAGCCTGCAGGCCGGGCAGAGCCTGGGCCTCGCCTATGACCTCTGCCCGCTCTAGGAGCTCAGATGGGGGTTCCTGCTCAGGCTCCTCCCCACTCCACTGCTCCTCCTCCTCCTCTTCCTCTAGAGCTGCTGCTGTTGCTGCGGCTTCTGAAGTCTCCTCCTCTTCCTCCTCTGCTGCTGAGAGACTCTCTATGGTCTCCTCTTCTTCATAGAGAGGGAGACAAGTGGAAACATCAAGACTATAGACAACACAGACTTGGGTTATTCAGGAATAAAAAGGTGGGACACTTTCAGCTCTATCAGTTATGAGGACATATCCAATGCAATTATGTCTTTTGTAGAATGTATATGTGGAGTTTTCTCTGACCTTGAGTATATGAAGTAGTGGTAGATAGAGGTGAATAAGGAAGATGTTCATGCACATCAAACAAGATTTTTATTAAAGCATTTAAGATGTTCTTCCACAATATATCTACTTTATCAACTAATGGAAACTGATTCTGCACATACTGTTTTAGAATTTTATTTTTAAAATGAAAATAAACAAAGGTAACTTGTTTTCAGAACTGCTACCTACATCCAGTAAAATCATGCTGATATTCAAGAGAAAACCAATCTTGCTTCTGTGGTAGTGCTTAAATCAGTTTTTCAGACAATAAGCAATGGCAGTTCCCTATAGGCTGAAAAAAGAAAAAAATCTAAATCCAAATATGTACCTCTCAGATACATTATTAATGCTTCTTTCAAAAGTTTATATATATCAGCTCCTTCATTTGTTCAATTTTATTCTTGAACATGAAAATATGACTTGCACACAATGCTGCGTGCATCTGCATTGTCTCTGTTAACTGAGACTGAACGAAACGCACAGCGACATAATAATGCCGGCCAGGGAGTTATTGAGATGTCAGTATGAATGTAAAACCAGGGATGCAGAATTCTTGCTCAGAACAAAGCTTATGATGTAGTTCATTCTCAGAGAGAGAGCGAGGGAGACAGAGAAAAAGAGATAAGGAACAGCAACAGTCTCTGCTGGGAGCCAGGCTAGAGGAGACGCAGACCACACCAGGTCATATCTCAGCAGGATGCTGCAGTGGAACGAGGGATGAGAGAAGAGAGAGTATATGAGGGAGAGAAAAAGGGAGAGGAGGACAAATTGGCAGCAAACAAATGTTTTAAGGGATTTAATGATTCTAATTCTACTTAATGATCCCGTTAATGGATTATTTGAATACTTTTAAGGAAGCAACACAACCTACATTTAAAACTAAAAGTATTAATAAAGTAATCATAAAATAAAATAAAATAAAACATTAGATGAAAAACTTCAACCTAAAAATATTTGAAAGAAAATTAGAAACTTTGCCCTTGCAACTAATTTAAATAAAATAAATTAAAATAGAAGTACTAAAATTACTAAAATGAAAACTGTAAAATAAATTAAAGCTGAATAGAAATACTTTGAAATGACCAAAGCATGTAACAAAACTAAAATAAAAAAAATAAAAGCTCAAAATGTGATTAAATACTATAATAGTATATAAATAATTCTAAAATAACACTGCTTTAACTAAATGTTGTCATATTAGTCAGTAGTCTCACAAGCAATATCATACATAACTCATGAACAGTTTTCAGTTAATTTCGAATTGGACATAAATGAGTTTTTCATTGATTCATTATTGTCTACTGATTCTTATTTTGCACTTTCTCATCATATTTAATTCAGATTACAAGCTCACAGCTTAGCTAAAATGAAGCAATAAAGATGTTTCGAAAAAAAACAAAAAAACACTGCAAAACATTTGGTGTCCTGATCCCCAACCCTAGTTAAATTGGAAACACAAGCCACAGTGTAGAAATGGTTTTGGTGCTGAAAGTGATTAACCTTTCTTCACTGATGCAATAAGGTCAGAGATGCTTGTGTGTGTGTGGGCCACCATGTGAAGAGCTGAAAGTCTTCCTGTGATCTACAGCATGTGTACATCAGCAGGTTGGAGAAATGTGAGGGGCCTGTTGAGACGCATGGGTACGTTTTGGGCCTGATGAGGGACAATCAAAAATACAAATGGACAGACAGGCTAACATACGGGCCGACAGATGCAGAGACAAGAAGACGGCAAACAGGCAAAGGAGAAAATGTGCACAGCATGCACAAATGTCCTGCTGATGCTGCAAGTCATTTGGATTTCATTTTCAGAGTCAGTGATTTTCCTCCTTCAACTGAGCACTACATAGCAGTGGGGATTTTGCCTAAAAACACAAACGCTCGTGCACAAATGTTGTGCAAAATCCAAATGACTTGCAATGAACAAGGTACTAAAACAGATACCACCCCCACAAGACACGCTTCGGTCAGAGTGGGCACGACACAACGGAGACAAAAGACAGGAAGAGGCGGACCAGAGAGAGAGAGCGAGAGTGAGAGAGAGAGGTGTTGATGCTGAGCTAAAGAAAGAAGTGGAAGGAAAGATAGAGAAAAAGGAGGAGGAGGGGAGAAGAGAATGGCAGAGAGGAACCATGCGAGGTTCACCTTCGATCTGTCTAAACGCGGCGGCCTGCCCTGGGGGGCGAGAGCCAGAGCGCGTCCACTCTGGGCTGAATAAAGGGTGCTCATAGTATTCCTCGTCAGAGTGGTAGGGGTCATCCTCAGGCACAGACACTGAGATGGAGGGGGCGAGGAACTTGCACCTCTCGCGAGAATTTTGGAAGCGGCGGAGAGGACCTGCTTCCTCCTCATCCCCTACATCTACAAATAGACACAAGGAAAAGAACTGCAGGGAAATCTGGACAAAGAGACAGAGACAAAGAGACAGAGAGGAAAAGGAAGGAAGCTAGAAAGGGTGGAGCAAGTAAGGGAGGAAAAAGGAACAAGTGAAAGAGAGAAAGTAAAAAAAGAGGTGAATCAGAATATGCTAAAATTGAGAAGGGAAGGGAGGAGATAAAGAGAAAGCCAGAGAGAGAGAGAGAATAAGGAGCTAAAAAAAGTCAGGTGGAGAAAAATAAAACAAGACAGGACTATGTGTACGAAAAAAGACATAGACACACACAACACAAACACAGTGTCGAGAAACACAAAGTGTGACTGTAGCGGTGTTATGCCATAACCAGAGACGGAACATCTCGAATGACATTTTAGAGGTTTGTCTGAAAGTGAAGAAGATCTAAAGCAGATGAAACTGCATCAATATTAAGTTTCTGCTTAAAGTCAACATGAAGTTTACTTTTGTTATGTGAAATATTTATGAGTGAAACATTATATAACTAGTAAAATAATAATAGGGATGCACAAATAGTCAAATTATGTCTGATAAGTGAGTGCCAGTAAGTCTTAGCCGATAACCGATAATTGGCCAATAGAAAAATTCCATATTATGTTGCATAAAAAATTAAATAATAAAACACACAAGAAATAAAATGATTAATATTTAATTAATTTATATTTTATATTTATAATTATATATTTTATATTTTATAATTCTGTTGAATAAATTTAATGTTGTTTTATGTAAGGTTATTGCCATATCATTTTCACAGGCTATTTCACAGCCGATACAGATTCAACACTCAGTAAATTCAAGCAGTATAATAAATGTAAAGATTAAACAATTATGTGTGTGTGTGTGTGTGTTTTTTTTTTTTTTTTTTGGTATATAATTTTAACTTTAAATGAGCATAGCTGACAGCAAAGTTAAAATGCCTCAATGTAAAAATAGGTGGAAATGAGTGTATATAATTAAGTAGTCAATTCTATATTCATTATGGACCCATACCCATACATTACAAAAAAAAAAAAAAACTGTAATATCAGCCAAAAATTTCATCCACAAAGGAAAGTTGCTCAAAAGTTGAGAAATTCTAAAAATGTCAACAAATTGTGCACAATAATACCAGGAAAATAAATAGAGTCAATTTTGATTTCATGCTGACTTTAAGTATGCACTTAATGACTGTGTTTAGCGTAGCTCCTCCTAAAGGCTGTTAGTGATTGTGTTAATGACATTAATGTTTAGTTTAGTATCTTCAGAGAGTGATCTGAGCATGGCATTGACCTACCACAGGCAGTACAGACAGACACAGTCAAAATGACGAACGAGCACAAGCCCGCAACATCAACAGCATCTACGATACAACATGCAAAACTAAAGACAAGGACGCACAGAGGAAGAAAGGTTTGGAGCAATCAACAGATCTGGTTTTGGAGAGAGGATGAGCAGGCAACCTGAATGGCACACAGTTTCAGAAACAGCCTGGAAACATGAGCTGCAGGTGAGACAGTGCAGCATTCAGTTCAAGATTTAAGGCTTTCATGCAGGGTGGAGTCAAGATCCATGGTTTGGCGGGGGTTGAGTTTGATTGGTTAAGAGAACTGGAAAGGGGTTGGGTCACTTTGGCGTGAGTTTTTGATCAAGATAAGCTCCCGGAGTTAGCAATGATGAAGATGAGGCCATGTTTAAGAGCTGGAGATGCTGGATGAGGAAGAGGAGGCCGACTTGAATGATGTCAACAAAGGAGGCAAAGTTGATCCTGCAAACACAACTCCATCAATCTTTGGACTGGCCCCACAGATCAGTGGACCGTGGGCATTTGTAGGGCACTGTGACGGAGTGAAATCAGCTTAGAAGGGGTGGGACTAGCAGGCGTCCCCATATAGAACCCTCTCATTCAAGCCAGGGTCAGAGGGCGACAGGAATACTCATGGAAAAAAAGGTGTTCAAGTTCTTTCAGTGTGTTTCTCACCTCACCTCTCTCCATACACACAAGAAGCATGACCCTACCTTGATCCAAAGGCCCAAAATGCTCTGCTGCTGGGGACGGAGGAGGTGAGGGCGGCAGGTTTGCAGAGTCCTCCACTGCAAACAAACAGAAGAAAAGAAGAAGAGATCAAGGCAATGTTCAAGATCAGATCAACACATTTACAATGGGGCATCCCATTGTGGGTCTGTTATAAAACCAGCTGAACTGCCTACAGAGAAAGAATTTTAAGGCAACATAGGACAACAAAGTTCCAAGGTTATTCAAATTCTAAGAAAATGTTGCATGTATCCTTCATGAAGAAGGTGAAAAACATCTATCCAAGATGGCAGACAAAGCAAGAGAAATATTAATTATAACTAAACTAAATTAAACAATAATACTAAAAAGTACAAAAAATTTTTTTTACCAAATTAAAAACTTGATTTTTCCCTCAATATTTATATGTGCCATTACTAGAGTGTCATATCATGGTGACAACAAACTCTATAAAAATCAACTGTGAGTCCAGTTTAAAAATAAATATCTTAAAACATTCTAAAATGTAATTAGTTTGTATTCCAAATAGGTTACATCTTTACATCCTAATTAATACTTTTATATAAATAGGACACCTTAAATTGCTCAGAAGTCACAATAAAACATTTATAATATTGCAAAAGGTTTCTATTTTTAAATAAATGCTAAATGTATCATAGATTCTACAAAAGTATTAAGCAGCACAACTGTTTTTCAACATTGATCATCATTAGAATGATTTCTGAAGAATGGAGTAATGGCTGCTGAGAAATGGGCCCAGACTTTTAAAAGGGTATTGTACAAAAAGTAAGCAAGGTTTTTGAAATATGAGCATACAAATTTGAGGGTTTTTTTTTTTTTTACCTTTAAATAGTAACTATGGTAAAGAACAGACAGGTAATGATGATGAGAAGTAGAGAGAACTAGATCAGGAAATGCAAGCCAGCTCTAATGTGACATTTTCTTAATCTTAAGTATGCAAAATTTCTGTAAATGCCCACGCAAGAAAAATAAACCCTGTGAAACCCAGTGGGCATGTTTTAACAAGGAAAAATAGATTCATGAAGTGATAAAATTGTATCTTAAATTGCAATTAGCTTGTATTAGCTTATCAGGGGGCTCCAAGGGGCAAGCAGTTTAATAACAATAGATTTGAATGTAACGCCCCCCACCAACACACACACAAAAATATATAAATGGGGTTGTGTGTGCGAGAGTTATTTCTAAGGATATGCTGAGCGGAGAGGAGTCAGGGCTCAGGATTGGTATACCGAATACTTTGCCGTCTCTAATCCTTTGAGCTCTTCTGACAGACCGACTCAACATCAAGCGTGTTAGTGCAGAAATCATTATCTAATTTTGCTGACTAATTCCAGCTCAGCAAGTGGAAACTTGAAGCTATAGATTTTATTTCATTTTTACTTTTTATTTGAAGTTTGACAATGAAGCATCTGAACATTTTGAACTGAATTTGTAATGGAAGAATGGATAACTGCAAGTTCATGTTCATGTGTGCCATTAGATGTACTCTTTTAGTTTTCTAATGATGTTAACAATTATGCATTATCACATACAGCTCTGCAATAAGTAAATTCACAACCTAATGTCACCAGCATACCACACAGTCCTCATAAAGTCATTGTCAAAACACTGAAACTGACATACAGTAGTAACACATGTTCACGAATGAACTTTTAAAACCAAGAAAGCTCAGATAAAACCACGTCACAAAACACATGCAGCAAGATCACAAAAACCAGGAAAAAAAAGTCCACCACTTTTACTATGATACCAGGCAGCCATAAAAGACAGAGAGGGCTATAGGTTCACCCTAATGCTGACCTTCTCTGCCCTGTGTTGTTGCCACACACACAAACACAAACACACACACACACAGATAGCCAGGGGCGGGTGGGTACAGAAATCAAGCAGAGAGGAGCTGGGACAAGCCAGCTGTCAGGGCAGATATGCCATTATAAAGGAAAAGAAAGTGCCCTGCTGATGCCTTCCACAGCTTTGATCATTTTACACACAGAACGAGGAACGGACACACAGAACAACAATGATCACATACCACAGAGATAGGAAAGCAAAAATAAATCTTATTTGAGTACTGTCTCTCCATGTTGTGTTTGACAAACACAAAAATATATAAACACTTAAAGGAACAGTTCACCTGAAAATGAAAATTAACTAAAAATCTTGACATCTGCACTAGCTCACCTAGTGTGTGATAAGTAGTGATGTCTGATTCATGAAGGGTTGTTATTTTAAATTCATGACATAAAGTTATTATATGGTTTTAGAAGACTTGCAATGTAGTGCACAAGACACCTGGACTATTTTTCTTATACCTTTATGGGTTTTTTTTTTTTTTTGCATCTTTTCTGAAACTTAAAAGCAACAGTTTCCAATAACTATTAAAGTACACTACTGTTCAAAGGTTGCAGTAAAATACAGTTAGTAATATTATGAAATATTACAAATTAAAAACTACTAACTACACCTGTCACGGTTATCTGTTTTCAGTTAGTTTTCTATGTCCCCGTCATCCTACCTAGTTTGTTTCCATGGTAATTAGTTAATTAGCTCCACACCTGTTTCTGTTTCTCCCTGATTGCGTTTTGTATTTAAAGCCTGTGTTCTCCCCTCTGCCTTGGTCTGCTATTTCGTTTAGTTCTCCGTATGGATTTGTGTTTGGTGGTACCTGTCTTCTCCTGTGGATTATTAAAAAGAACTCTTTTGTTTGTACTCCTTCGTCGTGCGCTATTTTATACACCAGACACGTAACAACACCTACTATTCTATTATATTTTTAAATGTCATTTATTCCTGTGCTGAACTTTCTGCATCCATTACTTCAGTCTTCAGTGTCACATGATCCTTGAGAAATCATTCTAAAATCATTTTAATATCTAATCATTCTATTACTGTCACTTTAATCTTTGCTGAATAAAAGTATTCATTTCTAAAAGATTTTACTTGAACGGTAGTGTACATACATTTCATTTTAGGTGAATTATAAATTACCTCAAGGTGTAAAATAATTTACAAAGATTCACTACCCAGGATTTTGTGATTATAAACAGTCGAAATACTTGTGACCAGTGTCTTTACACTTTGCTAACAGCCTTCTGGAAGTGCCTCTGAGAAGGGGAAAAAAAATCCTTACTGTTCCCACTGCCTTCCAATTATATCTTCTCTCTCTCTGCATGTCTCACCAACGCATTAAAGTCCTTAAGAACAGACCTGAGTGTGGCCAACCTCCAGTATCTCAGGATGCTCTCCTGCAGGCCTACCTGATGGCAGCCTGACGGCAGTGTCCGGATGCAGCTCCTGCTCTCCCTTCAGTACTGCTACCGCTTCGGCCGTAACCTCCTGCACGATCCGCGCTGATACTTGCTCTGTGCGACACATACACACACACATCAACACACGCCCACACGAGCATGTTCACGGACAAATATTCACACATACTTTCTGAATCAATCCAGACAAGATTTCTTCGCTTCTTATGTTATAATAAACCACATTTTAATCAATCAAACAATTCCAGCAGTCCTGACAAAGGGCTGTAAAGAGCTCTGAGCCAATGAGAATGAGACTGTATTACATTGTGAGTGCACTATAAGACAGCTGCGCACACATATGGCGGCCCACACACTGTCACACACACAATTAAGGTCTTTATTGGTGTTAATAAAAAATATCAAATAGTTTGAAACAATATCAATAATATAAATATCAATGTCACAAGATCGTACACATGCTGATTTGGTGCTAAACATTTCTTATTATCAACTTATTATCGACCGATATGTGTTTTTCAGGGCCGATGCTGATACCGATTATTACATATCAAGTACACCGATAACCAATATTTTGAACCGATATATACATCTGGTGTAAAAATTAAAATTAATGTCAATATTAAGAATAATAAGGGCTCTGACAAAAAATTTCTTTAAATGCTTTTAAATTATTTTATCGGCAAATTGGTATCGATAACCATAAAAATGTTTAATATCGGCGCCAATAATCGGCCAGGCCAATAATCAGTGATTGATCGGTGATCTGATTGAAAACAGATGTGCTGCTTATCATTTTTGTGTAAACTGTGATATATTTTTCAGGTTTGTTTGATTAATAGAAAGTTGGAAAACAGCATTTATTTAAAATACAAACCTTTAATAACATTATAAATGTCTTTACTGTCACTTTTGACCAATTTAGTACAACCTTGCTGAATAAAAGCATTAATTTCTTTAAAAAAAGGATCAATGGCAGCGTATGTGGCCTAATAAAGCAAAATAATACTTACAGAGACAAATGAGCACTGTAATATAGCTCTAATTATTACAATGTCTCATCATTGCTGCTTTTATGTCTCACACATTTTCCTAAGCAGACACAGACAAATTTTTCAGTGACATATAATTTATCAATGAAACTAACAATGCTGTTCAATGTGATTATCACAGCCAATCAAAAACATTTTTGATGTTTAATATTACACAGTTAATTGGAATGGTCCAATGAGATTTCACGGTGGGTGGAGCTACCCAGCACAACGATACAGTACTAGAAACCAAATGGCAGATAAAACATCCTGCTGCTCATTGCTTCCGGCAATTGCAGCTTATTAAGACAAGAACTCAATTTAAAAAAAAAAAATCACTCCTTATCACTTGTCGCTTCAGTTAGGAAAGAGTGTTAGAAAATACATACATAATATCAGCAGCTAGACAATCCAAAGACATAACTGCACATTATTAAAGATTGAGTCAGTCTACAAATTTATTCTTCTCTATAATTGCTTAAATATAATTTCACACCAAATAAAATGAATTTCCAATGTGTAATTCAGTTTTATCTATGTCGTTTCAGAGGATATTAATTTAAACCACTAACTCAGAGGAAAACACTCTTGAAAAAGAAAAGAAGAAAGCTCAAAATGGCAAGAAAATTGGCAGCACTTTGAGAGACTGTAAATTGTCATGGTAACGGCAGATTGGGGAGATATAAGAAGAGACTGCAACCGATTAAGCAGCGGGCAGAATACAGCCCACGGATTGGCTGGCAACACGCGTCCAGGGATAGATTCTGCTTTAAAACTGCGCTATTAAAAGTATCCCTCTGCTTTTCAAGACACTAACACATTTGCTGCATTCTTACAACACATCAGATAAATTTCAATGGTGTCAACAGTCTGATTTTAACATCAAGATAGTTCTAAATGGTGTTGCAATGGCAACCCATAGCTGCCAAAGACAGTGCCTACAAACCAACTGTGTAGGAGTATGAGTTTAAATATGTCCCAGAAACACATCTAGTGCAATGACAAGCTCAGCATAATGTTGTAAACAGCCATGAATCTTTGTTGTATTTGCAATATTAATCATTTAACATGCAAGCACAAGTGAGGCATTTCGTTTTAATTGAAGCTGATGCTGCAACGATCAGCTAACATGTGCTCAGACACGAGGCCGACACATTAGCACCAACGGAGAAAAACACGGCAGCGAGGCTTACGTCAAAGCTTTCTGAAGAGATGCGAAGTGATTAAGGGCTATTTGCTAATCCCACTCTCTCTCCAGTGCAAACAGACTGCATGATGGGAGTCAGCAATGCATCGCTTTTGTTTCTTGTGCACTTTTCAGGCACAATTTCCGCCCACCCACTCAGAGACACACACACGCACAGAAATGGAAAAGAGTTTTGCTCAGATCCCATTAGAATAATGTTCACCCACGCAGACTCCAGGTTGTGGTACGCCATCAACCCGCAGTCACACTCATGCTGTTCAAAACCTGTATGAGGTTGTTTTTTTCACTTACAATATGAATTTTTGAATAAAGTCCTGGTTGCTGTTTTTTAAAAAGGCAAAAGCAACATTAAAAAACTAGTAGACTAGTAATTTTGACTATATTACAAGTCTTCTGATGTTACGTGATGAACAGATTAAAATGTAAGTCATTATTTACTGAATCTCTTTCATAGAGTAATGTTTTGCTGAATCATTGTGTTGAACTTCATAAATGAATCATCCAACCCTCAATCTTTAATGCAGCTCTTTTCTGCACAACAGAATCAGATTTGAGATCTGTGAGAACAGCAGAATAACACATTTAATTTGGTTAAATCAAACAAAATCATTTTATGACTTCAGACGACTTATAGTGCAAGAGTCTTTGGACTACTTTATTATTTACAAATGGCCATTTTAATGATATTCATTTATCTGAATTTTCATTGTAAAGAAAAGAACTACATGAAGAGTCATTAAAACTTAAAAACACTTTGCAAGGCTCCATTTGTTAAAATTAATTAACTACATTAATTAACACAAACTAACAATAGAAAAAAAATACTTCTAAGGCATTTATTAATCTTAGCTAATGTATTTCAAGTTGTATCTCCTTATATTATTATATTAGGAGCTAACATTAACTAACAATGAAGAGCTGTATTTTATTAACTACTGTTCACAAAGAATAATAAACAGGGTAACACTTTATTTTAAGGTGTCCTTGTTACACGTTACATGTACTCACTATTATAATAATAATTAATTATGCATAATTACATGCAAGTAACCCTAAGCCAAACCCTAACCATATAGTAAGTACATGTAGTTAATTAATATTACTCAGTACTTAAATGTATAATTACACTGTAACAAGGACACCTTCAAATAAAGTGTAATCATAAACTGCAACAAATGAATTGTTCATTCTTAATTAATGTTAGTTAACTAATCAAGTCAAGTTACCTTTATAGTGCTCAATACAATACAGATTTCAAAGCAGCTTCAAGGTAATAAACAGGAAACTATAATAGGACCTTACGGTAAAGAATGACTTGTAGAATTGTAGAAAAAGATTTTATGTAGGAACAACATCAGAGTGAATAAATGATGACAGAATTTTTCAGCAAACTATTCCTTCACTCAAGTGTTTTTCATCTACAAATACAGCTGCTAAAATCTAATAAATTGCATAATTTCCTGGAAAAAAGATGTTTACTATTTAATGATGAATTTGAAATAACAAATTACCTAAGCTGATCTTCACAGCCAATTACTGCATGATTCAACAGGAGGGCAGAGAATATAAACATGACCAGAGACCAAGTGAATTGATTCATTTATATATATCTAGCTCTCTCTGGTCTAATAATCAGATGAAACTATACGACCTGTCATATTTTTCACATTATAGTTTTCAGTATATCACTCTGCTCTCTCTCTTTGACCTCCCACCTTACCGTTGCACCATGTCTGTAAAGCATTGTCACTATAGATTCATTTTAAGGGCAAACCTGACCAGTCTATCAGCGTCTTTGTGTCTGACAGATGTGCTGGTGTGTCTCCCAAGCATCCCCCTCTCTCCCCCCTTGTGCCTGTCCACACCCGTCTGCAAGAGATGTGCTCGGACTGCTGATCAGATGTGTGCCTCCAACACACAATAGCTCACATCCCTGAGACATCAGCACACACAATAAGTAAATACCCAAAAAAGTAGCTCAAACACAGCCACACACTAGACCACGAACAATATTGTGTTGTATATATCTGTTATTCACATCATGGACAGTCATATTTCCCCTTAGACAGGTTGCAGAAATCAAAGTCAAATCTATTTGCCGGCACTTTTAGTAAACATGCAATATAGACACACAAAATCTGTACTAATCCACAAGTGCAAATATGCTAACAACTAGTTATTCTCATGCAGCAACGCCATTTAAACCAAGAGAGAACCTCTAACCAACAACCCGTTGGAAAAATCAAAGCTCTTACCAAAAAGTGAGTGCCGGTTATCTGGTTGTCTGGAGGCAAATGCTTCCCTGTGCACTCTTAGTCGTGTCTGCCTGCCAAAAGCAAGCCGGGAAGGAGGAGGGGGATGGCTGGTACTCCATGCCAGGACTCCCCCGCCAAAGAGCAGAGCTGTTGCCACAGCAACACACAGCCTGGACCCAATCTGAATGGTCTCCCAGCATCCTTCGCCTGTGGGTTTTGCCGCCCTCGGTGTGTGAGTGACACACAGCCATATTACTGACTCTCTGCATCTGTGCTGCTATCTAATGGTTTCTCTAAATCAGTGGATCTCAAACTGTAGATACGTAGCTTGTAGGTCATGAAATATTCCAATGGAACACATTACAATAAGGTTCAGTTCATTATTGCATCAGGTGTCATGAACTGACAATAAATGTTTTTACAGCATTTATTAATCTACTGTGGATTAATATTGATATGCATAAATATACTTCTGTTCATTGTTGCCTCCTATTTTTTCAACCTGAAATTATAAAAGTGTACTGTAGAAGTGTTTAATTAATTAAGTTGTTAATTATTACAGTAAAGGTATTGTTTATTGTTTATATTGCTTATTGTTAACAAATTAAATATTTATGTAAGGCGTTACCAAATTCAAAGTTGTTAATGAGTTAAAATAAAATAAAATAAAATAAAATAAAAATGATGATAAAATGATTAATTAACACATAACAAAAACTGAATTCCTGTAAAAAGCCACAAGATTGGAGATATGATTCAAGTTTATGTTATGTCTAGATAATGTGTCAAAGTTTCATACACTAAAATAAAATTAAATTAAACTAAACTAAAATAATAAGCAAAATTGATGATAAAATTATTAAAGAACTCATAACAATAAATTAATTACCATAAAAAGCGACAAGGTTTGAGTTATAATTCAAGTCTGTTAGGTCTAGTTAAAGTCTCATTCCCTAAATGTAAGCATAAAAAAAAAAATAATAAAATAAAATAAAATAAAATAAAATAAAATAAAATAATAAATTTGATGATAAAAATTATTAATGAACACATAACAATAAATTAATTCCTGTAGAAAGCCACAAGATTTGAGATATAATTCAAGTTTGTTATGTCTAGTTATGTGTCAAAGTTTCATACATATAAAATAAAATAAAATAAAAATAGATGATAAAATTATTAATGAAGTCATAACTATAAATTAATTCCCATAAAAACGACAAGTTTTGAGGTATATAGTCTGTTATGTATAGTTAAAGTCTCATACTCTAAATGTAACCATAAAATAAAATAAAATAAAATAAAATAAAATAAAATAAAATAAAATAATGCTGGAAAGCATTTACTATACTAACAAACATACTTAGAGTTTTTATGTAATTCACACCATTCTTGTGCACCATTACAGGCCGGCAAGCTTTTAGGTCCTGCCCCTATAATTCAATCCAACAGCTGCCTCAGCAAGCAATCTCTCTCCCTCTCTGCTTCTCAAGTGTCCCATTCTTTATGCAAAGCAATGTCATGTCGCGCTGTCAGTATTTCGGTCTAGCGCCACTTGTGTGTCTGAAGGGCTCTTGTGTGTGCCGGCCTTCCCAATGCCCCTTGGCTCAAAAATCTCACCATCACAGAGTCACGGAGTCACAGAGGCAGAGAAACTATTCTCAGGGAAGGTCTTTTTCTCCACTGGGGCACATCATCAGACCCGCTCATTAGAATCAAGCAGTTTTGCTCACGTCAATAGCGAAATATGAAAACACAAGCTGGAATCATTAATTAAACACATAGACGCAAGCAAAAGAAACAAGTTGTTCTCTTGGCTCACAGTGATTTATAACGGCAGGCTTGTTAATGAGAAATGCATGAGCGATGTTAACACACAACCCTGGCTGAAGGATCGTTAACATTAGAGTTGGGAAGTCCATTTCCATCACTCACTGTCAGGGATTGGTGCGGTGATGCTTTCTGCCCGGCTTTACGCTGTGTTAAGTATTTATGGAGGTGACAAGGGAACTGTGATGATTTATACAGCGGACAGAGATCACTGGAAAGCATGGGGATTTTATAAAACTGCTAAGAAAAACATATGATATGTGACCTACTGTACACTTAACTATCAGCAGTGACATATAGTAAGAGTAAACTGTACATGAAGGGAGCAGTATCTGGAAAATATGGATGCTGTGAATATAAAATAAATGGATTCCTAACAATATTCTTAAAAATATGGTAATTTCCCACTGGATGCTGATCATGTCCAGACAAATTCTTCAGAAAAAGTCTGTGCAGGTTATTTCAAGTCCTCTTACAAGGGTCATATAATAAGGAATCACATTCTCCTTGATCTTTTAAGATGAAAGTGCTTGATGTACTATGAAAACATACTGTAACTTTTACTCAGAAAAGAGCAGTTAGTATAACTAAGTTATGAAAATGACTCGTTCTGTAACTTTGTGACATCACACAGATAAATACATCAAAATATGATTGCACAGTGAAATGATTATCAGAAACTTGACCCACCAAGGACAAAGTACAACAGATGCCATTATTCCTAAAAACAAGAAGAACTAACGTGGGGAAAGTCCCAAGATCTCAGCACAGTTGCTCATTTCACATGTGAAAGGGGACATTTCTAAAAACCATCTATTTCTAATGATTAATTATTATTGTTATTATTATTATTATTATGTAAAATGAAAAGTGTATATGCAGTTTTAAGTTAGCTGTCATATGTGTGATGTGAGCAGATGTCAGAGCATAGCTTTGAGTAAGTGCAGTAAGGCCCTTAGAAAGATGCATCTGTCTCTTCATCTGTCCATCTAACTCTTCATCCTACTCTTCAACTATAAATTTTAGCATCAACATTTCTGCTGATGTGTCTGTTCTACCCCTGACTGCACTCCCAGAATGCCTCTGATCAACCCCTCCCACCCTGTATGAATTCTATCAGTTCAATCCATGTGACAGAAAAATGACAAAGATCTCTGTAATATCTTAATTGCTTCTTTTAGACAGCTATTTTTTTAATTGCTCACTGATGATCCAGAAGGAAACACGATGCATTAAGAGCTGAGGGGTGAAAATGTTTTGAATTTGAAGATCTTCTGGGAAACATGTAGGTATCTTCTGTAGCTTCTGAAGGGCAGTACTAAATGAAAAAAATTATATATATAATATTTAGGCAAAATAAGAAAAATGTACACATCTTCATTCTGTTCAAAAGTTTACATCCCTGGCTCTTAATGTATCGTTTTCCCTTCTAAAGCATCAGTGAGCATTTGAAGTTGACCTTCTGTAATAGTTGCATATGAGTCCCTCAGTTGTCCTCAGTGCGAATAGATGCATCTCAAAATCATATAGTCATTGTTGGAAAGAGTTCAAATACACAGAAATGCTGAAAAACCACAGAATTTGTGGACCTGAAGGATTTTTCTTAAGAACAGCGGGCAGTTTAACTGTTCAGGACAAACAAGGGACTCATGAACAACTATCACTAAACAAAAAACACAGCTGTAGATCATTCAGGTAACAACACAGTATTAAGAATCAAGTGGATGTAAACTTCTGAACAGGGTCATTTTTATAAATTCAGTGTTATTTAGTATGTGAAATATCTTATTCAGGTCAGTACTAAATAAAAAATAACATGCATTTTGTATGATCCCTCTTATTTTGGTAAAATAAATAACATTTTGCAGATTCTGCAAGGTGTATGTAAACTTTTGACTTCAACTGTATATATATATATATATATATATATATATATATATACACACACAGTGGGTACGGAAAGTATTCAGACCCCCTTAAATTTTTCACTCTTTGTTATATTGCAGCCATTTGCTAAAATCATTTAAGTTCATTTTTTTTCCTCATTAATGTACACACAGCACCCCATATTTACAGAAAAACACAGAATTGTTGACATTTTTGCAGATTTATTAAAAAAGAGAAACTGAAATATCACATGGTCCTAAGTATTCAGACCCTTTGCTCAGTATTTAGTAGAAGCACCCTTTTGATCTAATACAGCCATGAGTCTTTTTGGGAAAGATGCAACAAGTTTTTCACACCTGGATTTGGGGATCCTCTGCCATTCCTCCGTGCAGATCCTCTCCAGTTCTGTCAGGTTGGATGGTAAACGTTGGTGGACAGCCATTTTTAGGTCTCTCCAGAGATGCTCAATTGGGTTTAAGTCAGGGCTCTGGCTGGGCCATTCAAGAACAGTCACGGAGTTGTTGTGAAGCCACTCCTTTGTTATTTTAGCTGTGTCCTCAGGGTCATTGTCTTGTTGGAAGGTAAACCTTCGGCCCAGTCTGAGGTCCTGAGCACTCTGGAGAAGGTTTTCGTCCAGGATATCCCTGTACTTGGCCGCATTCATCTTTCCCTCGATTGCAACCAGTCGTCCTGTCCCTGCAGCTGAAAAACACCCCCACAGCATGATGCTGCCACCACCATGCTTCACTGTTGGGACTGTATTGGACAGGTGATGAGCAGTGCCTGGTTTTCTCCACACATACCGCTTAGAATTAAGGCCAAAAAGTTCTATCTTGGTCTCATCAGACCAGAGAATCTTATTTCTCACCATCTTGGAGTCCTTCATGCGGGCTTTCATGTGTCTTGCACTGAGGAGAGGCTTCCGTCGGGCCACTCTGCCATAAAGCCCCGACTGGTGGAGGGCTGCAGTGATGGTTGACTTTCTACAACTTTCTCCCATCTCCCGACTGCATCTCTGGAGCTCAGCCACAGTGATCTTTGGGTTCTTCTTTACCTCTCTCACCAAGGCTCTTCTCCCCCGATAGCTCAGTTTGGCCGGACGGCCAGCTCTAGGAAGGGTTCTGGTCGTCCCAAACGTCTTTCATTTAAGGATTATGGAGGCCACTGTGCTCTTAGGAACCTTAAGTGCAGCAGAAATTTTTTTGTAACCTTGGCCAGATCTGTGCCTTGCCACAATTCTGTCTCTGAGCTCTTCAGGCAGTTCCTTTGACCTCATGATTCTCATTTGCTCTGACATGCACTGTGAGCTGTAAGGTCTTATATAGACAGGTGTGTGGCTTTCCTAATCAAGTCCAATCAGTATAATCAAACACAGCTGGACTCAAATGAAGGCGTAGAACCATCTCAAGGATGATCAGAAGAAATGGACAGCACCTGAGTTAAATATATGAGTGTCACAGCAAAGGGTCTGAATACTTAGGACCATGTGATATTTAAGTTTTTCTTTTTTAATAAATCTGCAAAAATGTCAACAATTCTGTGTTTTTCTGTCAATATGGGGTGCTGTGTGTACATTAATGAGGAAAAAAAATGAACTTAAATGATTTTAGCAAATGGCTGCAATATAACAAAGAGTGAAAAATTTAAGGGGGTCTGAATACTTTCCGTACCCACTGATATATATATATATATATATATATATATTAACATGATTTTCTTATGTGCTTTTGGGGTAAAATCTGGGGTAAAGTGTGATTAATTATAGTGGACAAACCAAATTCATCTTAATATTCATAATATAATGTTATTCATGCACAACCATTCAACAGTTTAGAGTTGGCAAGGCTTTTCAAAGCTATTGAAAGAAATCTGTTATGCTCACCAAAGTGCTCACCATTTAATCAAAATACAATTAAAAAGAAATATTATTACAGTAATATTACTAATATAATAATATAAAAGTAATACTATTACAATTAAAAATCACTGATTTCTGTTTTAATATATAATAAATATAATTTATTCCTGTGATGACAAAGCTGAATTTACAGCAGCCATTACTCCAGTTTTCAGTGTCACGTGATCCTTCAGAAATTATTCTAATATGCTGATTTGGTGCTCAAGAAACATTTCTTACTATCATCAATGTTGACAACAGTTGTGCTGCTTAATATTTTTGTGAAAACCATGATCTTTTCATGATTTTTCAGGATCCTTTGATGAATAGATGGTTCAAACGAACAGGATTTATGTGAAATAGAAATCTTTTGTAGATTTACAAATGTCTTTACTGTCACTTTTGATTAATTTAATATATACTTGTTGAATAAAAGTATTAATTTCTTTAGAAACTAGAAAACTTTTTTAGCACTAGTGTATTTTTTGAACATTGATTTTTGGGTGAAATATTTGTGAGATTCTTTGTTAAATGCCTGTGTTCTTTTAACTGTGTGCACATGTACACCCTTACAAATGTACAGCAACGCCGGTATTGTTTGTGTGCATGTAATAGGCAGTTATGATCCATCATTAGAGGGGTAATTAACAGCAGCACTCCTTCCCCCTGCACAGGTTCACAGCAGCAGCTCTCACTATCAGAGGGTTGCCATGGCAGCTGCTCCCCTGCAATTTACTCTGCCAGACCTTTGTTCAGCATCCCTACAATCTTTCCTTTTACATTTTTTGTGCTGACATGAGAGAAGCGCCACCTCATTTTCTTCCTCGTACACCCCTGAGGCCTCACAAATACCCAGACAGAAAAGCTCTGGCCTAACTTACTTCCTCATGCCAGAGTCGTCTATAATCCCTGTGGTCTCCAAAAACAAGATTAAACTGCTTTGGAGATGTAAGTGCAAGTGTATGACACACCATGACTTTTAAAATGGCAACACACTGTTATTAACCCTAGTCTATCATTGAAGTGGGAAAAACCAGACATAATTGTTCACTCTTGGCTAATTATGTCTTTCCTTTAACTTTACATTAATAGCTGTCATGCACGATGGAACGCATGGAGCTTGTGTTATTCTTTATGAAATATTAAGATAAACCATCTGTGGACAATATGTAGTTTGGCTGCTCTGAACTACAGTGTCTATTATAACTATTATATCTGTTAAAACATTTCAGTCATGTTGAGCCTCAAGTAAAAGAAAGTTTATGAGTTTGCAACTATTACGCCCTCACTCATGCAAAAAAACATTAAAAATAATTGGATACATTGTTGTTTTTGACCTCTTGACCTCTAGTTTCAGCCTCAGACGGCACATCCAGTGGACACACTGACTGTCTGATCTGTGCACATTGCACAAAAAATGTCAACTGCTGGCTGAAGTCACCAGTTTCAATCTGATTATCCACTCAAAGAGACTCACATGCCATTACTTTTTTCTCCATGCTGGTATATACATTCACATACATATACATTCACATACATACATACATTCACAGTCTTACAGCTTCTTCCTCTCTAAGTGGGCAATTCTTGGCCAGAAACAACAGCAATAAGAACCAGACGCTACGCTGCAAGTCACACATCTGCCTAGACGAGACTATTTGACCTCTATCATATGACAACTTGGAAAGGAAATCCTTAACAAAATTCACTTCAATTGCAGTGTAAAAAATCTGAAGTCAAAAGCTAATATCTAGCACTGATTGAAGTCATCAGTCATAGGGTTTCCTGTGGACAGAAGTTCATGTAAAAGGAATTTTCTGCTTCTCACCAGCAGTTACAGCGTGTCCAGAGGTGAGGTCTCCGTTGAAGCCGTTCTCTTTGGCGTAGGCGGCGGCAGGACCAGCGTGGGCACTGCCAGGCTGGCAAGTCCTGTAGGTAGAAGAGAAGCCGTTCTCTCCATGCCCACCTGGGGAAGATGAGCCCTGGGCTCCCGGAGATGACCACTGGGGGCCGCTGTCCTCAGGCTGCCGACCGTCTGCCATCTGAACCAGAAGGGAAGGGGTCACTCCTTACTCCTGAAAGATCAGAAAAATGCATAATGTTAATATACTGACTGAACAGAATGCCATTCGATAAAATCAATGAATATTCATCATGCACTCGTGTAGAAGTGTCAATGTATGAAGGTATATTCATAAAATATAAGAGTACCACTAACTAAATACTGTACTATATATGCTGAATATATCAGAACACAGTGTACAAAATATATTAACAATAAAGACAGACAATATTATAGTATATTATGACCTGATCACATTGCATGTTAAATTCAGAGAATTTATTATGTTTTTTTTTTTAAAGAAATTATTACATTAAGTCAACAAAGAAAGCATTAAATTGATCAAAATTGAGAGTATATTTATAAAGGCATTTGTAATGTTACAAAAGGATTTGATTTAAAATAACACTGTTATTTTGAACTTTTTTCATCAAAGAATCCTGAAAAATGACATATCATGGTTTCCACAAAAATATTAAGCAGCACAACTGAAAGCATTGATAATAATCCAAAATGTTTCTTAGGCACCAGATCAGCATATTAGAATCATTTCTGAAGGATCATATGATATTGAAGACAAAAAATTCAGCTTTGCCATCACAGGAATAAATTACATTTTAAAATATATTAAATATAAGAAAACAGTTATTTTATTCTGTAATAATATTTCACAATATTACAGTTTTTACAGTATTTTGATCAAATAAATGCAGCTTTAGTGAGCATGAGATTTAAAAAAAAAAAAAAAAAATAAACCTTACCAACCCCAAACCTTTGAACAGTATATGTAATAATTATTAACACTTACATAATTTAACATTATTATTATAATACTTGTTATAAGTATGTACAATGTTTTAAAATATTTTAAAATAATTACAAATATAAAAATATACGTGTTTTAGAAGTACTATCAAATATTGAGTAAAATTTTAAGATGATAAAGAGATGCTGTTATTCATTTTCCTTATAACCAGGACTGCTATGCCATCACTTGAATTTTTCAGTACATTATATTGGTATAATCAATTTCTGATTAACCTGTCCCTAAATAACACATAAAAACAAAAACTGGTTGTTAACTTTACACGTCAGTCTCTTCCTTCCTACATGGGCAATTGTTAAGCTGCAAACAGGGCCAGACAACATAGGTGCCAGATATCATTTGCACTACATTGAAAAAACACACTCTGACAGCAGATTCTTTGAAAAAGGACAGCAGCATGTCATTGTGAAGTGCACTTTCTTCACATCTTCCTCACCTGTCACAACATATATGAAAAATGAGGGTGAAGGACGGAAGAGCAGCCTGTATTTTGATGATACACTTGACAGAACATGTGTTTCCACTGAATTTGGTGGGTTATAGCAAATGTCACCGTCTCTTGTCGGCTATATAAGGTACATGGGCAATGAAGATACAATGTATACCACAAAAAGGTCATTTCCCCTCCATAAACAAGAAAGAAAGAATGAGAAAGAGAGTGCTTGACAGTGTCGCCGGCAATTAAAGCTGGAGTTTTAAAGCACAGCAGTAGCTTGTAAATCATAATTTGTAATGTCTGCTCATGTCCGAACTCTGCCCTCTATCGCTCACCCACTCTCTCTCTCTCAGTTTTGCCCTGAAGTGGATTTTCAGATGACTTTGGGCCACCAGAGATGTTCATGATATCTTAATTGCTCAGTGGGGTTGTTGAGTGTGTGCTGGTGGAGGGGAGTCTGTCTGCGCTGCTAATGGAGGCTTTGATCAGCCACGACTCATTCCTTCTCTCTGACTGACAGTAACTCCTCGAGGGAGGACGCCTTCCTTCCCTCTCGCTCCCTTTCAATCTCAATCCCTCACTCGGTGTTACCGAGGGTCTTTCTCCAGGCTTTTAGGATTATTGCAACTGGTTGATTATAGGAAAAGTTTCTGCCTGATTGCTCAGAGTAACTCCTCAGCAAACCTCTGTGATCCCTGTTGGAAGGAAAAGGCTATGTAATCCAAAATTAGGTATTATGTTACTTTAATTTAGTTATGTTGCTAGGGCAAGCATCACTTAGCTCATATATAGGGTTACATAGGGATTTGGACAAATCGCCAAACCCCACGCATTGCATTTCAGCATGTCCTACGAACATAAAATCATGCGGTTTGATGAGGAGGGGTGTGCTATTACTAAGTAGACCACAAATTGGGCAAAAGAACCCATAGACTTACATTGAAGCCATATTAAGTGACAAGAATTTGCCACAAAAAAGTAAATAAAATATAAAATAGAATATAATAAAACATGCAAAAAAAACAATAAAAAAAAAAAATAAAAAAGCATTTTTGCCCTTTTTGGTTAGAATGGGACTTCTTATGTGTTGCATTCAATACAAAAAGCATTTGCAGCACCTTTAAGACACACAGATGTTCTGATTGTACAGTAATGTTGCAGGTTAGTGACATAAATTCTCAGATGTAAGACATTTAGCTTAATTTAACTTGTTAAATCAGCTGCAATGGCCAAGGGCAATGCCAAAGACTCACACAAGTGACTCATCTATACCATCACTGTCATATATGCTAAATTTCTAATCGTCTAATAGCAAACCTATCTGCTGAAGGCCAGATACACTGAGATTACAGTCTGATAGCTCGCTGGGTATCAGTGGTGCCGCAGTCATGACAGAACCCCGCTGAGATCTTGATTAACTGGGGAATCGTGGGAAAGCATTAAAACTAGTACTAAAAATTCAATCTAATGCAGAACTCCCACTGGCACTCTACACCAAAAGTGTTTCAAATATGTGGAGTTGAAAACTGTTTCACAAAGTTTGAAAAAATATGGAAAGAGAAACTTGAATGTTTAAAAACAGTTCAAACTGTGAAACATGGCATCAGCCAAAAAAAAAAAAAAAAAAAAAAATTGGAGGGTGGACTCTTGATTTGGGCCAGTAAGTTGCAGCATACTGGCAATCAACAGCAGCATACTGGCAATCAACCACATTTAATTAGCATTGGTAAATGCATTGTGTTACTTATACAACATGAAATGTTAAAATGCATTAGTATATATAGAAATTAACATTAACCAAGATCAATAAATGCTATGAAAGTATTGTTTTTGTTAGTTTATGATGACAGATTAGATAGATAGAATGTCTTCAAAGTGACAGAGAAAGACATTCACAACAGCTGAAGACCTCTGCTTCAGAGACTTGAGTTATTTATTGCGGACTGACAAGGACTCTCTTTTTATTTGGCAATGTCGGATTCAGAGAATGCACTCCCCATAGAAAAACAGTAAACAGGTCATGGCTCATTGTCACTCTCTCTCTCGCTTTCTCTCTCACCTCATGATAAAGGTCACTTTTAGACCAGCATCAAGCCTTTAGGAACACTGGTACAGTCACAAATACACTATTTTTATCAGTCTCTCTGCAACAAGGCATAAACTGAGCACATTACAGTATCAGCATCAGTGAAATATTTATCTGAAAAACAGCACGCTCTGGTGGACAGAAATGGCAGTCACACTCAATAAGCTTGAAGGGGGTTTGAATAGACACTGAAGCGACAGCAGGTGTGGTACACTGGGCACAGTACCAAGTCTGAGCGCCAGGCTTCTGATGATCTTGATCTAGAGAACGTATGCTGGGCACTGTGAAAGTACCAGGCGTAAGGCCAGCCAACAAATCCGACCTACCAGCAAAGATGCAGAAGGCAGGTCCAGAGTACTGCTCCCCAAACAACTGTGATGACTTACTGAAGCCAAAGACTAGGAGCAAATTTACAAAAGTGAATGGGAGAATCCTTTGAACGCAGCAAAACATTTACATCTATGCATTTAGAAGATGTTTTTATCCAAAGCAACTTCCAATAGACAAGCATAAGCAATTTGTCAAAGAGCCAACAATATTTGCAGTATAAAGTGCCAGATCTATTATAAAGTTAGATTTGGAAACAAAATAGAGCAGAGGAAAAATGCAGAGAAGAGAAACAGAGTTGTACGAAAAGATGCCTCACCTTTTAGCCCAAGAGCCAATCATCTTATTGCTAAAGGCATTGTCTTAGTGTTTTAGAAATCACATTTTTGTGGGGGGTTTTTTTAATAGATTTTTGGTTAAGTGCCTTAAAAAAGGTCTGTGGTTAAAATAAGCACAAAGTAGTTTCACATTTTATTCAACTTTGTGAAGACTGTCATGATGAACAAACGTGTAACGTGAGAATCATCAACTTTTGTTGGTCACAGAGCTTATTTTCTGAAAAAATATTGTTGGGTTTTTGTCGAGGGGACCAGGGACCATGCTTACTTTTGGGTAGGCTTACAAAAATACATCATCACTCCAGCATTCAATTGGCAGGACCAACTTGAAATGATTTCAGATTTAGAAACAAAATGCGTAATATTTTAGTCCGATTTTATTACCAATTTGATGTTTAGCCAACAGTTTTGGAGAGATTTCAGCCTTTCCCTATACAAACAGATAGGAGCTATACTTGTATAACCATTGCATAGACAAAAAACAGCTGTCCAGGGCGTTTCCAAGATGCCCAAGTTTGAACTTACTTACGGTAAAAGTGATTTTGCCAAAGCTAACAAAAATTAACATAACTCAAACAACTGAGCTGCATCTGATTCCACAATTCAGATCAAACTATAGCCATATGTAATTAGTTTATTCTCTACAAATCCCTTATAAATCCACAAAAAACTGAGCTGGAATAGAGAAAACAGCAAGCATCTGTTTATGACTCTCTGCGTATCAGAATTTACTCTCCGCTGTCGCAGCACTGCAGGGCCACTTCCTGTACACACAAGGAGAGATGGATGGATGGCTGATGAAGTGAATGTCTATGAAAAGACAGCCACATCACAATCTCCGTTCTTGGCTGGCCGGGCTAATGCGTGGAAGTGAACTTCTACAGAAACTGGGTTGATCATCACACATCCCCTGGTGTGAGCTTTGTGGTGCATTCTGGGAAATAAGCACCACAGGAAGCCAACCTGTCTGCTGGTCCCCAGGACAGAGATTAAGTCAAGAACAGGACAAGCTGTTACACTGTCCTCAAACAACCCCCAAACTAACTGTTACTTCTAAAAAATAGAACAAAAACACGAGAGGATATCAAAAACATGCAATTCATTTTCACATCCACTTCCTTTGAAAGCACTTTTTGCTTTTTAGTATGAACTCAGACTAACTTTTTGACTGTTGCACCACGCTGCGTACAAATTAAATAGATTACTGTATCAAGCACCTACAGGGTCAGATTTGACTCTTGAGCAAACTTAAAAAACTGAGCAAAAAGACACATAAAACAGTTAATAAGTTTGAACCTAGATGATTCACATCATCCGCTGATGCAGTTGTCTCAGTAAATCAAGAGAAGCCCAACTTGTAGCTGATAATCCGCCTGTAGCTGGTGCCATGCCAAAATTGAACACCATGCCCCCACGCAGTCCCAGCTGTGATTGGTGGACGAAGTGTGGCACTTAGGAGCACGCTCTAATTGGCTGAGAGAGGATGGCAGTCAGATGAGCCATTTCTTTCAACCCAGATGGAAGTGACAGCTCTGACCTTCTTTTTCCCCAGAAAGGGAAGCAGGAAAAAAAATCTCAAACTCTTCCTGGGTGAACCAGAGCCAGTTGGCAGACATCTACGCCCTTGGCACTCGCACATCCCTGAGCAGACAGTGTGATATGTGCACCCTATCCAAACCCTGCAACCTTTAGGGGTGTCTGTGAAGCTGTGAAGTCAAAGCCCCAAACTGTTTTGGTAGGGATTTTGTTCATGCTGTCAGAACTCCCTACTGGGGATGGCATTAAATTGCCCCAGAAGAAGATGAACATTTGCATTGACATTCAAAGACTTTAACTTTTCTATTCCGAAAGTTCAAAATAACTCGTGATAGATCCCAAATTTGAATAGGCACACCACGGTGGCTGGGATTAATCCTTGAAATGTGGCACATACTGACAGTAAACACCATTTGAATAAACGAAAAAAGCAGTTGTGTCTGGATGAACATTAAATCCGGACCCACACGACAGTAGAAATCCTCACTTAAACCCTTGTTTAAACCCTTTTGTACACCATTTCAAAGCTATTCAAGCGTATGACAAATATGCAAGCAAAAATATGCAGTAGAATTCATATGGAAATGCATGAAATCCATATGGAAATGCACATAGGGTGCATTCACTAATTCCTATATTCTTAAAAAATAGAGGTTCTTTACTGGTGTTGGGGGTTCCATGAAGAATTTTAACATCCATGGAACCTTTCCATTCCATAAAAAAGTTGCCCAAAGTCAGAGCCAGTCTGTAGATTTTGGACAGTTCACAATTCACAGAAAATCACAAAGTGTATGATGGGTACAGACTCAGATTTTTTTAGCTTCAGAATTTGATTCAATCAAGTCAGAGGACATCAATCATGTTTGACATTTTGAGCTGATTTTAGAACACATATTGTTTTCATTTTTCATGTGTCTTCTACCAGTGAGTCAAACATTTTGTTGCTAGAAGTTGTTTTCGGCATGATTTGAAAAGTCTGTTAAGGTGTGATCCTCATTCATTTAGTGTGTGATGCCTAGGGTTTTAAAATGTTTTTGATTTGAAAAGTTGTATAGTAGATTCCAGAAAAAAATTTTTATTTTTTAAGAACTATTAATTGAAAGCTTTGTTGTTTGTTCTTCTATCACTGCAAACCTTCCCTTTTGGAACATTTAAGAGTGTAGGGCCATTTTGCAGCTGACAAGATGTTTAAAAGTGATTGAAATAGACAAATTGAGAACAACAAACTTGAAAAAAAAAATTATCTTCAGGGGTAGAATATTTGTCACTGGGACAGGACAGTACCCTTAAATGGTACTAATATGTACCCCTAAAAAGATTGTTCACCCGAAAATAAACATTCTGACATCATTTATTCACCATCATGTCATTTTAATTCTGTATGGCTTTTTTTCATCTGTGGAACAGAAGAAACTACTGCATTTGTCAAAATAATTAAAGTCAGTGGGGTCAAAAACAACAATTGGCAACACTGACTTTTATTATTTGCAAAAGTAAGTCATCCAGGTTTGGAACAACATGTGACATGATGGTGAACAAATGATAACAGAATTTTCATTATTGAGTGAACTGTCACTTCAAGGTACTAATATTCATCTTTTAGGAGTAGATAAGGTACAAAGGTGTACCTTTGCAGGGTAATGTTCCAGAGCAGTACTGTCCAGATTTTTTTTTTCTGAGAGTGCACATCACTAATACAAAAAATTAAACTGTCAGCCAGATTGCATGCATCGCTACTAATGCATGGGTTTGTACCAAATTCCAAGTCAAGTGATTAAAAACACTCAGCTTGCCAAGACAAGCACTGAAGAACTTCTACCCACTAAAGGTAATCTACATAAAAAGTATGCTGGCAGTTGCTGCTAACTGCAGGTTAAATATGTACTATCCTTCATTCCTTCCCCCACTCTTCCTCTCTCCGTATGGATACCTGGCTCACTCCACTGCAGCTGCATTGCAGAGCTTTCAGCTCACACATACACACTCCAAAAGGAAGACAGAACAGCAACTGGACTATGTTAGATGTGGACTGAGAACTGTCCTCGGGTGTTACTGCAAAACGAGGACACAGATGCAGGTTTTTTATGGGTCTTTTTATTTGCTACAGGAAGAGGTGAACATAAACCTGTGGGTTTTATTTAGATAAAGAGGCTGTCTGTCAGCCAAAGAGGAGAGGGCAGCATAAAGAGTGATACATAATTTTCCATTGAAACACAGCTGAAGTACCGTTTCCTCTTGAATTATTCACTCAGGACTGTCACAGTATCTGTGAGAAATTCAATCTACCAAACTGGGCATTCAATATCCTGTCAAACATTTCTGGTGTTTCTACACTGTGTTGAGAAGGCTTACCCACAGTGTCAGAGTCTTTTAGGACCGAGTTTTTGAAAGATTCAGGCATATGGTCTGTATCTTTTCTCAAAGACTATCTATAGTAAATAATCCATTTGTGGTCTGATTCATCCTCCAATTCATTGTGCATGTTATTCTAAAGAACAAATATATTTGTACTGAACACAAATCCCATCTCTGGTGGGAAAAATGATCAACCAATGGCATTTTTGGCATTGTTTTAGAGTACTGTTATAGGTAATGCACCTATTCTGAAATCTTGCCATTAAGTAACACACTAGTTTAATGCTGGTTACTGTTAATAGTGTAAGTTGCATTAACAATAGAAAATAGTCAAATTGAAAAAGTGAAAATATCCAACTGAGATACATCTAGATGCTCTCAAGTAAACTTTTTTACTCAAAACCTGCTGTCACTGTTTCAGGACCTTCCCAATCCACTGTAAACTAAATTCAGGTCTGGCTAAATTTTGGTAAGGAAACTCCACTTTTCACAATCTAATCAACTCCTAACAGATAAAATTAAGACCTGTCTTACATATTCATATGTAATCCTTTGTCCCACTTGGAAATACGTCACATTGCAGAAGTAAAAATGGGTTCTGAATGTCATTTCATGTCTACCTTGAGGATCCTAATGGGATAATCAAACAACTAAAATCCTTTTTAATCTTAAAGTCCCATTTCCATTATACATGTACAGAATTTAAAGTTTTTAGCAGATTAAAGGATCCTTTATGATTCTTAGAATGCTTTAAGATAATTCCATTTGAATCCTGCACATTCCTTAGGGATTTTTTGACTAGGAACAGTAACATCACTCATCTAGTTAACTTGCATAAGACACATCACAGGAGAGTGACAAGTGTCTTATTATTTTGTTTTCCCTCTGGCTTTCCTTTAATTTTAAAATGTAAAATTATTATTGTTTGCTGCGGGAGCTCGAGTAGTTTAAAAATTCACAGTGGGATTATTCAAATCTGCGATACGAATGTTACTGCTATAGCATGTAACACATGCAATTAAAGCCTGCAGGCTAGATTACACATCTGCTGTGAAACCTGTTAAAAACAAGCTTGCATAAGTGTGGTCGTGACACTATGCACTGCTCTGCACTGGCTACGGTCTTGATATGGATGCTAGTGCGGCGGCGAGGGTTATACACTAGCGAAAACGGAGAAAGGAAGAAAGAGTTATTAAATTATGTTGTGTATAGATGCCAAATTAGTTTCAAATCTTCATTCACACAGCATGATACAATCGCTGGAATATCCTCTAATGTGTGACTCATGGCTGACTCATAAAAAGAAAACTGGTGGCTTAATCCAAAATATTACAAGATTAGCCTTTTGCTAATCTTTTTTATTGGCGAAGATTAGTCACATGCATTCTGTAAACGAGCATGCACGTATATCAACATGTAAATACTCAAACACATATGTGCAAACATCTATAAAATCAACAGCTGCACGTGTTTTAGTCAACTGAGGGGGTGGGGGGTGGGGGGGGGGACACAGGAATCTCATCTCTTTCACACATCTCTGCGTGGGCGTCCGCACATGTGAACATCGACCCACTAAGCCACGTCCTACCCATCAACACAAACGTGTAAACATTCATTAGACCGATCGGAAGAGCCTTCGCCTTTTTCCGTCTCTCAGAGGGCCCGATGTGCATTCAAAAGCAGGGAGAGGAAGGCTAATGAAAAGCCCTTCTGCTGCAGCTTCGCTTGAAAACAGAAGCAGAGAGAAAAGCAAAGCACTGCTTATTAACTGGCATTTGTTTTGGTATTTGGCGGGTGTGCGTCACGCTCATCAGCAGCTTGAAGGGCTCTCTGCCTCCCGCTCAACCCACTCACAGCTCCTGTGTACTGGAGACTTAAAACATTCTATCTGCTACTGTAACTACAACAAAAACTGTATTACATTTCAGGGTTACAAGGTTTTTGAATGTAGATCTGAGGCAGCCAGACTTTTGATAATCAAAGTCTGCTCCACATTTCAGCCAGCCGCTTGAAAGAATATTCCAGGTTCAGTACAATCGACAGCATTTGTGGCATAATGTTGATTACCACAAAAAAATAAAAATAAATAAATAATAAAAATTTGACTCATGCAAAGTGAGGAAATTACATGTCAGTGAATGTGGCCCATTTTCAAAAGATTTAAAATCACAGATTTGAAGCTTTATAATTATTTCAGTGGTTTTAGGGCTTTAGAGGTTGGCAACGGTCATGGCAACAAAGCTGTAAATTTAGATATAGCTTTACAAGAAAAAGGTCAATATGTTTATATCTTTACTGTTTATATGTTGTGCTATATTGATATATTATTAAATATCACTTTTGTTAAATGCAAACAAAAAACTTAGATTTAGACTTACAATTAGAACTTAGAATTAAAATGACTAAAACTGAAATAAAAATAAAATAAAGCTAAACAGAAATTATAAACTAATAATAATAATAATAATAATAATAATAATAATGCACATAACAAAATGAC
The DNA here is from genome assembly GCA_039654775.1 of Spinibarbus caldwelli. NCBI lineage: Eukaryota > Metazoa > Chordata > Actinopteri > Cypriniformes > Cyprinidae > Spinibarbus > Spinibarbus caldwelli. Next base: position 10,525,452 of record CM077232.1, read on the forward strand.
TTTAATACAAAATTAAGTTAAACTTAAATTAAAACTGAAAATATAAAAGTAAAAGATAATTCAAAATATGAATAAATAGAATAAATTGTTTTATAGTTTATAAATATTAGCAAAAATAACACTGAAATAGTTCTCTTCCATTGTAAGTGTCTCACTGCAACCCAGATTTTTCTTTTTTTTTTAGAAAAATTTGGACAAGTCAAAATTAATTTTTGTACTATCAGCTTTTCAAGGATGGTTCACACTGATCCAACAAACACATAATTAGTGCAGCGTGAACTAGACTTCAGACAGGATAAAGCTGTCTGGGAAACATGTAACGCTACCAATCACACTTTGCTTTTTTTTACATGACATTAAAGGGCAAAATAATCTAAAATCAGATACAACACTAGCAGCCTGGGAACTTGTAATCACGACTCCCAGTGGACTGATAAAATCCTGTGCACTTATAATGACCCATTTTTATGGACTTGCAGTCTTGTGACTTTCACGCAAACATTTCTGTGATATCCATAAGACTGTAAGCATCCTAAACATTATGCAAGAACAAAATTAGTGCTTCTGAAATCACTAGTATGCAAAGGGTGCCTGGATGATATGCTATTTGTGTGCATGCCTCTTGGGGTAATATTGCCTACAATCCTCTACCAAGATGTCCATCAAGTGGACTGCCTTAAAGGGAATTTGGTCTTATTGCTTAAAACAGATGCAAACTGGGATGAATCAAAGATCAGAGGTCCTTCATATGACGTTATGAGACAAGCTATGTTTGTTATTTTTATCGCGCAGTGTTTCCTGTCTGTGTAACACATAAACACGAATTTATTATGCACAGTACAATCAGATGACTGACTTTTAAACAGAGTACGTTTTGTGTAAAGATAACAGGCTTGTACTAATAGTGGAATGTTTGCAAAGGCTAGCACTGGTATTGCCGGAGCTTCAGCTCTTAAATCTCCGCTCTCTTCTCCGGGAGCAGCAGCTCATTTGCATTTAAAGCTACATACACAAAAACAGCGTGTTTTGGCTCATACCATAAAAGTGCCAAATAACAAGCTATAAAAAATTATCTGTTGGGTATTTTGAGCTAAAACTTAACATACACACTCTGGGGATATCAGAGACTTATTTTACATCTTGTAAAAAGGAGCATAATAGGTCCCCTTTAAAGTAAGAGGAGTCGTAATGAGGTCTGTTGTGATTGGCTGGTACCTGTCTAGGTGATGGTACTCCAGTGACGATTGGTGGCGTATTTAGGAGGCGGCTTCAGGGCCCTGTAGAGTCTCTCAGTGGGACAAACACCTGCAAACAGATCAGATCATAGAAACACTTCTGTCAGCTTCCAAATATATACATAATAATTAAAGCTGCTACTGATGAAGAAACTATCTGTATAAATGCGCGAGGAAGAACACATGGGAGTATGTGTTACTAACACACAGAATGAGCTAATTAGTTCTTTAATGAGATCACAACCTCGGCAATCAGCATACAACTGTGTATGACACACACACACACACCTGGACAAATCCTAGAGACAGGCTTTCATTACAGCACACACATTAGTGTTGAATGGCACACCTATAGAATACAAAAACCCTTCATTCTCTTGTAAAATATGAGAATGAAATAAATGCTTCTCATAATTTTCAGCTCCAGTTTTCATTGTCACATGATCCTTCAGAAATGTGTCATCTAACCCAATATCTGTTATCTGTTACTCAATATTCAAAATCAGTCACATTTACCATATATTTAAGATGCTGCCTTAGTAGAAAGTTGCATTTATAGAATATAAACAGTTCAACAGGTTTTGAAACAGCGTTTATCTCCTTCACACACTCCATGGCCATAAAGAAAGCCTGACATAGATTTTCAGTGCATCATTCTGTAAGCCATTCGTGGGCATACACGAGTCTCTGATGGAGGCACAAGAGAACATCTCTACAGGCCTGAACTAAATAAAGAGCTCCTGTTATCAGCGTATGACAGCGGCTCTGACACAACAGTCACCTCTGCTTAGCTCCATTCACAGCCGCTCCAACATGTCTTTATTATGGAGCATAATGTACTTATGACTGCAACTTTGGTTCCAGATAAACCTGTACAACTCCATATTCCCATTGGCTTTTGAGACTGTTTGTGTGAGTGATAGAGTTATAAAGAGTGTCTACAGTAATAACTAGTCTAGAAAAGCATGAATAGAAAATATGTGTATTATTGTGATGTTTTTATCTGCTGTTTGGACTTTCATTCTGATGGCACCCATTCACTGTAGAAGATCCATTGGTGAGGAAGTGATGTAATGCTAAATTTCTCTAAATCTGTTATGATGAAGAAACTCATCTACAACTGAGTACAGTTTCAGAAAATTTTCATTTTTGGGTGAACTATTCCTTTAAAATTGTATGCTATTTTGAAATAAAACACCAAACAGTAAAAAATCATTTTAAATGCATGTACAAATGTTCAAAAATGTAGCAAAATTACACAAATAGCAGGTCTAAATGTACCCCTATCTATCTACAATATGTATTCTGTTCTGGTGGGTCAGAGCAGCAGAGTTCTGACTTTCAGCTTGCGCTTCAGGGGATATGAGGTGGAAAATGCTGCGTTTTCCTCTCTGCCACCATATAATATGCAGGCACTCCACACAGTGACTCACACTGCGTGAACATGAGGGCCTTTCGTGGCATGTTCACACTGAGAACTCCAATGAGACAGAGTAATTCCACCCTCGCAGGCACAGATAGCCCCACACGGGTCCCAGAACCAGCAAACTGACATACTGCTGCAGCAGATGGGATTTAATGCATCCCTAACACACACCAACACACACAAGCAAACAACACTGAAAACACGAGTACATACTAACAAAAAAGTACTTTATTCCACACTGCATTTTTTAATCTATATAATTTTAAACTGAAATATTGCTATAATAATACTATATATATATATATATATATATATATATATATATATATATATATATATATATGTGTGTGTGTATAGTAAATAAATTACAAAAATGCATGTATGTGTGTGCGTGTATATATGAGTGCGTGCATGCTTTAAAAAATACTTTCTACAATGGTGACTACATCGAGAACATTTTATGTATTTTGTATTATTATATCTATTTTTTATTTTTTTATTATTTGTTTTTTTAAATTAACTATTTTTAATTGTGTGTATGCATGTATTTATATAAAATATAAGCAAATAAATTACAAATATTTAATATGTAATTTATAATGTGAGTGTATATACAGTATACACAGTGTCTACTGTATATACTGTATATACTGTAACAATTTTTACGTTGTTTTCAATAAAAATATCCATACAACAATATAAATTTAACAAAGCAACTAAGTCTGATCGATCAAGAAAAAGATGGTCATAATGTTATTAAATACATACTGTATGGTATTTTCAATATATATTGTACCTTACATCATTATTATTAGTAGTAGTAGTAGTAGTAGTAGTAGTATTTGACGTGCATGTATTACATTGCAGATCCTTCCTAATATTACTGGTCAGTTAAATTTACTTGCCAAATCCAATTCTTACTAGTATTGGCACTAGGTGAATGTTAACTTTGGACCCTGCATACCAAGCAGTGAAGGCAGGGGAAGACAACGAGCGGGAGGAGGGTGGGCCCAGTGCTGTCTGGAAAAGATCTGCGTTAACCGCAGGCTCTGGTGTGGCCATCGTGCTTTCTTTTCAGGATGTCATTATGTGATTTTCAGAGCAAGCAGTGTCTAAATTAGCCCTGTGCCTCCCTCGACTAAACTCAGTGACCAAAAAGAGAAAGAGAGAACTGCATTAACTTGGAGAAACTCCAAATTAAGCACATTATTCAAAAACCTGAAAAAGGCAGAAGCCAGAGTGAAAAATAGACACATGACAGCAGAGCTGCTTTATGGCTGAATGTTCAGAGTAGATCTGCATGTTTAAAGCAGGAAGACTGGCAGATGGTGTAAATATGCTTCTGCTGAACTGCTATCTCACCCCAGCACTGAGGTCTATGAACACGACACGTCCAACAGACGTTCTTTATGCACTCCAGAACATGCGTTTCATTATGTTCTCTCTCTTACTGCTCTTCAACTTTATTTGTCAGAAGTGAGTTGGCGGTTTAGGTCCCATGAAGCCAAAATAGTTTAGTAAAAAATGGCATTATAGAAGAGCGCAATCTCTGAAGACACCTAACAGCTTTGAGATAACTTCCTGATCTTGTGCTCATCTGCCTGTTGTCTTCCTGACTGAGAGACTGAGAGGAACATCTTCAGAGGAGATGTCTAGAAACAAAAATCAAACCTGATAGAGTGGGTCTTCCTCCATTTTTCGCTCTCATTTATAATTCAGTTCAGCCCCTGCTAGAAGAAAACACTTCCAGTACACACCTGGTGCATTTTGTAATTTAATGTACTGTATGCAGTAAAGTCAACATGAAATCTAGTTTAAAAACAGCTGATAAAACATCTCAATAATCAACAAGTGCTTCACATGACTCCAGTCCATCAATTAACTTCTTGTGAAGCGAAAAGTTGCAAATCCAATATTAAGATGTTTTTAATACCAAACTGTTGCTTCCAGCTAAAATATGAGTCCTCTATCCATAACATTGCTTTCTCCAATGAAAATGTTATCTCGTCTGAATCAGAAGAGAAATATGTACAGATCAAGAACCATTTACAAGCTAAAAGAGGTGGATTTTTGGACTTTTTCCACTGGAGAAAGCGTTGTTATGAATTATGGACTGATATTTTGTCTGGAAGCGACAATCAAATGTTAAAATGATTTAATGATGGATTTGTTTCTTACAAACTTGCACTTTTTCACTTCACAAAACATTAATTGATGGACTGGAGTCATGTGGATTAGCTGTGGATTTTTGAGATGTTTTTATCAGGTGTTTGGACTCTCATTCTGACGGCATCCATTCACTGTAGATACATTGGCAAGCAAGTAATGTAATACTACATTTCTCCAAATCTGTTCTGATGAAGAAACAAACTCATCTACATCTTTATTCCTTCCAAAACTATTCCAAACTATTCCTTGAAGAAAATAAGAAAGGTCAATTTTGATTTCATGTTCACTTGACATCTTGACATCCAATGACCACTATCAGCAAACCTTAACGTGCAAAATGATTCAAAGCGTTTCTGATTGGCTGAGTGCAGCTGATTTGCTGTTTACAGAGCCTAGGGCAATCACAGAGACCAGTGTGATTCTTCAGGATAACTATTTTTAGTGACATCTGTCAGGTAGTGGGGACATTTTGTGTGTGCCGTCCTGCAGTCTAACACCATTAAAACCATTTTTTCTTTCTTCTTTTTTTGAGCTAAACCAAGTGAGGACACCCACTTTCAAAAAGAACAACAACAACAAAAAAAGAATCTAATTAGGACTAGTTTTTCCATTGTGAAGATTACATTGTATTCTTAAACACTTTAAAAGACCTCCCTGCATCAGAAAATTGCAATCATAATATATCATAATCATAGATATCACTAAGCCAATATTAAACAGCCTTATTATTTTTCAGTCATCTTATTTCACTCTCATGTACAGATACTAATAAAAATGACAATCATTTGATGTACTTTGGAATTATCTTTCATTATATTGTAATATTATCTGAGCTATGGGCTTTTCTAATATCTAAATTATGAGACTGTCAAGATGCCTGTCTCTGTCTGGCAGATGAAGGCTTGGTAATAAATCCGGAGACAGATTTCTTCTATTAAAGAATAATTATTTGCTAACAAGCGAGGGATAATAAACATCACATTTCTGTTGTTCTGTTCAGTTGTTGATAAATCAAGAGAATGTGGTATTGTTGTTTTAAGAGGCAGATTTACCACAAAAATGTGATTTAAATGGACAAAGTACAGTTTATCAGGATTTATTTTTAAATTTTGTTTTAACATTAACATTTTTAGAGGTGATCCTTTAAAGGGAGTGAGATGAGAGACTTCTCAGTTGGTCTAAGAGAAAATTCTCATCCTGTTTCTCCAATTCATGGATTTAACAACACATTTAACAACAAATCTGACTTTTCTGTTTTCTATTATTTTGCACAATCCACATTGATTTAAAAGGCAAAATGCAGTAAATACACATTGTCAAAATACCCGAAATTGAGTCTCTTAGACTATCTATCCTGTTGACAGATTGGTTTGGATCAATTATACTCAGATTCTGAGAAAAGTGAGTATGAAATCAAATATCAAATAAAAATAAAGGGAAAAAAATTCTTAAAGGGATAATACACTCAAACATGAAAGTTCTGTCATCATACAGTCATGGCCAAAAAAATCGGCACCCTTGGTAAATATGTTCAAAGAAGTCTGTGTAAATTAATCTGCATTGTTAATCCTTTTGATCTTTTATTTAAAAAATTCACAAAAATCTAACCTTTCATTGTATAATAAAAATTTGAAATGGGGGGGGGGGGGGGGGGGATATCATTATGAAATAAATGTTTTTCTCTAATACACATTGGCCACAATTAACGACACCCTTTTATTCAATACTTTTTGAAACCTCCATTTGCCAGTTTAACATCTCAAAATTTTCTCCTATATTGCCTGATGAGGTTAGAGAACACCTGACAAGAGATCAGAGACCATTCCTTCATCCAGAATCACTCCAGACCCTTTAGATTCCCAGCTCTATGTTGGTGCTTCTTCTCTTCAGCTCACCCCACTCATTTTCTATAGGGTTCAGGTCAGAGGACTGGAATGGCCATAGCAGAAGCTTGGTTTTGTGCTCAGTGACCCATTTTTGTGTTGTTTTTGAGGTTTGTGTTTGGATTATTATACGGTTGGAAGATCCAAACATGGCCCATTATAAGATTTCTAACAGAGTCAGTCACTTATTGATTTTTTTATCTGTTGGTATTTGATAGAATCCATGATGCCATGTGTCTAAACAAGATGTCCAGGACCTCCAGCAGAAATATAGGCCCACAACATCAAAAATACAGCAGTATATTTCATTGTACACATGGGGTACTTTTTATCCCTGTGTTCACCAAACCCATCTTGAGTGTTTGCAGCTAAAAAGCTCATTTTTTAGTTTCATCTGACATAGAAGCCAGTCCCATTTGAAGTTCCAGTCGTGTCTGATAACTGAATATGCTGGAGTTTGTTTTTGGATGAGCTAGGAGAATTTTTCTTGAAACCCTCCCAAACAACATGTGGTGATGTAGGTGCTGTTTGACAATTTTTTTTTTTTTTTTTTAAAGGTTTTCTGACCCTGAGACTCAATTATTTTCTGCAATTCTCCAGCTGTGGTCCTTGGAGAGTCTTTGGCCACTCAAACACTCCTTCTCACCGTGCATTAGGACGATATAGACACACGTCCTCTTCCAGGCAGTTTCGTAACATTTTATGTTGATTGGAAATTCTTAATTATTGCCCTGATGGTGGAAATGGGAATTTTCACTGCTCTAGTTCTTTTCTTAAAGCCACTTCACTAATTTGTGAAGCTCAATTATCTTTTGCTGCACATCAGAAATATATTCTTTGGTTTTTCTCATTGTGATGGATGATTAAGGGAATTTGGGCTTTGTTTTCCCTCCTATTTATATTTCTGTGAAACAGGAAGCCATGGCTGGATAATTTCATGTTCATAATCACCCTGGAGTGCTCAAAATTGTGAATATGAATGGGAATATACTTCAGAGATATTTTACTCATAAGAATTTCTAGAGGTATCAATTATTGTGTCCAACGTGTATTTGAGAAAAACATTTATTTCATAATGATATTTCCCCCCATTTTAAATTCTTATTATCCAATGAAAGGTTAGATTTTTGTGAATTTTTTAAATAAAAGATCAAAAGGATTAATAATGCAGGTTTCTTTTCAGAGCCTTCTTTGATCATATTTACCAAGGGTGCCGATATTTTTTGGCCATGACTGTATACTCACACAGAAGTTGTGCCAAATCTGTATGACTTTCTTTCTTCTCCTGAAAATAAAAGATATTTTAAACGAATGTTGGGAACCAAACAACATCAGAGCCTTTTGACTTCTATTGTATGGACAAAAGACATATATACATACAGTGCATATAGTCACTTCACAACTCACAATTAAAGTCAAGCAGCTGAGGTATGGAATGTAAGTATGGCAGTGCATGTATGGAATATGGAACATAAGTATGGGAATGCTCTGAAACTGTTCACACTATAATTTCATGGAATGCACCGAATAACTAACCATGATCACAATGCAGAGCCTGATATGATATCATGCATGGAGTTCACTGAGTTCCTGACATGAGTGGTAGCTGTGACTGTAGCATCAACTTAGGATAAGGGAGCATCAGTCTTTCTAAGTCAGCAGGTTGAGAACCGTGCCCTCTCTGTCTGTCTTTTCTGCCCCTGCCAGACAGAGAAGAAGGGGGTGACCAATCCCCCCTTTTGGGCATTACATCATTGCTTTCCCTGCTGCAGTGCCTCCCAATGAAAGAGTCTGTGTGCCTGCCAAGTAAACAATTCTGTCTCTTCACATGCTTCTATACCGCACTGAGGAGTGTTTTAATATATCATAACTGACACATGGCATGACACAGCAACATAAAAAACGTCCACCCATCAGATATTTGGCATCTTGCAGAACAGAAGCTTTTAATACTTTTTTCACATAAAGAGCAAAGAGCTTAAAGGGATAGTTCACTCCCAAAATGAAAAATCTGTCATCATTTTCTCAACGTCATGTCATTCCAAACCTGTATGACTTTCATTCTTCCATACAACAAAATTTAATCTTTTGTGTACCATTGAAGATAAAAAACCTGATACAGGTTTAGAATGACATGAGGGTGAATAAATATTTAGAGTAAATATTTCATTTTAATTTTTGAGTGAACTACGGAAGTTCTAAGTAGCCATGCATTATAATTTTTTTCTTTTTTTTTTCTCGTGATCACGACCTAATTTTCTCATGATCTCGACATAATGAGTTGTTTTCTCATGATCACGGCTTAATTTTCTCGTTATCTCGACATAACAAAAGTTGTTTTCTCGTGATCACGACTTAATTTTCTCGACAAAACAAAAGTTGTTTTCTCATGATCACGACTTAATTTTCTTGTGATTTCGACATTACAAAAGTGGTTCTTTTATCAATGATTGTTTGATTTTTAAAACACAATGTATCGTGAGTGTACTGTTGCTATACTAACGAATATGACGGGGACATTCTGCTTAACCTGGCTTAATGTGTTAATTCAGAGTGTTTTTAAAAGACAAAACTCAGTATACACATTATTAGTAATTCATACTATGTACAGACAAGAAGATGAGCCCATAATAAGAACGCAATGCGTTTAATTCCGCGTTAAGCATTTTCCTCCCATAGAATACCTTATGGACAAAACGTGGCTTAATGCGTTAAAGCAGTGTTTTTAAAAGACCAAACTCAG